>JARVGQ010000781.1:21850773-21867704 GCA_031762355.1 Hypsolebias martinsi
TAATTAATGACCAACAGCTATCAGCTGTAGAAAATGAAGGATTTCTTACAATGAAGTTTAGCAACTTCTCGGTAAACGTTCGAGCTCCGGGGGTTCAGCGGGACGCCACTCTCGTTGAACCGAAACACAGGCATCCCGACCCGTCCAGCGGCGTCCAGTCTGACCCGGCCAGCCGTGTCCCTGTCTCGGTGGAGGGACAGACTCAGAGCAGCTGACCGAAATCAGAGCGCCCGCCCCGGACTGAACAAGAAAAACACACCGCTGAAGCCACGGAGCTCAAATGTTTACTGAGAGGTTACTAAACTTCATCGTAATTAATGACCAACCTCCATCAGCTGTAGAAAATAAAGGATTTCTTACGATGAAGTTTAGCAACTTCTCTGTAAACATTTGAGCTCCGTGGCTTCACAGTGTGTTTTTCTTCTTCAATCCGGGGTGGGCAGCCTGATTTCGGTCAGCTGCTCTCAGCCTGTCCCTCCACCGAGACAGGGACGCAGCTGGCTGGGTCGGACTGGACGCCGCTGGCCGGGTCAGGATGCCTGTGTTTCGGTTCAGCGAGAGTAACGTCCCGCTGAAACCCAGGAGCTCGAATGTCCAACGTAGTCCAAGATATACTGTAGTTTACCCTCCAGGAGATATTTATCAGTACAACAGTAGACAATCATAAAAAAGCAAATTAATTAAAAATTACAAGAAAACTGTATTTAAAAAAAAGGAAACAAACAGCTACATTATAAAACAATGTAAAATACTACAAACATGAACTGAGTTGGTTTATGCCATGAACTTAGCAGATGTAAAGCCATTTATTTAATTCCTTTATTCATTCATTTAAAAGAGACAAAATAAAACAAATTCATCAAAAAGAAAACATCGAATGAAAAGAGTGCAGAAAGAAGAAAAAACGTATATCACCTCATTATTTAAAATAATATATAAAATAACTTTAAACAAACAATCACTTAAATTAATCACTTTAATATCCACTTTAAAGCTAGAAATAAAATAAAACATGTTTTATGTTAGCAGAATTTAATCGTAACTTTGAAACTTATCCAACATTAATAAAACTTACCTCAAGTTGCCTTTTTGGACATGCATGCATATATGTGTACACATTGTACTTGAGGAGAGTATTACAGCCTCATATAAAAATGATGACGACATCGGAACTGGATCGTATTGGTCGATATACAGATTTAAGTTATCGGAAGTAAGAAAATGTGGATCGGTGCATCCCTATTCCAGACCTGCTAAAACCTCATCGGCCTGCGCCAAAATATCACTCATTGAGTACGGAGAGAAGACGAGATGACATGGTTGTTTGCTCATCTATAATGTTGAGCAAACAAATAATTGTTTTTTAAGTGTTAATCTTGTTAATTTCTTGGTAAAGTATTCCTGTGCGTGCTCCAGCAGCCACCATTTGGCAGTCGGTTGATGTTTGGAACAACACCAGCCCACGTGTTTGGGTGGTCAGTGGTGACACATAATAGAACATATACGGCAAAAGCAATATTTTTTTCTTCACTTTCATAGATATTTTTGGACTGATGCGACTTATATGCTGGTGCAGCTTGTACGGCAGAAAATACGGTAGATGTGGAGACCATTTTGACATTTGTTGGCTCTAAAGTTAATCATCTGTAAAGGCATATTCAAGGAATATTTCCTGGAAGTTCAATTAAAACCAATGGCGGGTCTTTAAAACTCAAATCTTGAAGCACTCTGTGCTCAGAATGTGGGTTAGGTATCAGTCCAGGCTACTACCACACAATTATAACTCAATAGTTGTACAACTGACTGAGGCAAAGATATTTCAAGTATTTCAAGGTTAAATGGCTGTGGACGCCGTTTGAATCAGGTTGACCTAAAAAAAAAAAAATTTCATGAGATATTTTGCTAACAGCCAGTCTCAAATGCAGAGATGGGGACAGTTGGCGATAATCAAAACCAGCAAGAAACGGTGCTGTCTTGACATTTGAGCGTCACCAGATCTTCTCTGTAAACATCCTCCTAATTTCAAACAGTCAAATTAGACGTTAAGAGTCTGATGGATCTCATTAAATGTGATTAGTCATGCAGCTGCAGTGCTCTTAAGCCCCCAACACCATCACAACCTCCTCCTCCCCATTCCAGCCTGCTTCCTTCATCTGAGGGTTTAAAAGGGACAAAACAGTAATTTCATTCTAAATTTTACTTACAACCAGATGATTTTGAAATAAATTTCAAAGGGTTCCAACATGAACTTCGAAAGATTCTTTACTCTCATTTTGTCAGCAAGAGACAGGCATAACAGACTGAAAAGTAAGTCTCACAAAAATGGTTGCCAGGTCCGCCTGAGTCTGTGCGAACCTTAAGAGTGCTTCAGTGTTTAGAGTAACACATTATTACTGAAATTGTCAATTGTTGATTCAAATAATTTTCTCTTTATTTTAAGTTTTAAATTTTCATGTCAGGATATTTTTTCTTTCTCTAGTCCTTTCTGACATTTTACTGGAGAAATTTTCATTGTGACAGCACTTTATGGAATGACAGCCTGAGGGCAGAGGCTAGTTTTAACCACGAAATACCCAATCTTTCTCTAAATATCCCAGAGCATGATGGAGGAGGGAAAAAAAAAAAAAGTAACGGTTGGTGTGTAGCAGTTTGATTCGAGACCTGCAGATGCCATCATCAGAACACAAGTACCGGTCCAAACTCTAAGACTGTGACAGCAGCAGAAGGTTGTGGTGATTAGTACTGCTGGAGTTCTGAATGTCAAATACTGTATAGCCAAAAAAGTACAACCAGCATGCACCGGTAACTAGACCCCTCCCACCCCACAAAAAAAACTAATTTATCTTTGCTTGCTCACTTACTGTCCTTTTAAAAAATAAATAAATCTGAATATTGACCTCAGAGTTAGAAAGTTTGTTTTAAATCACCAACTAAAAGACCAGATGAAGAAAACTGTTCAATAGTCAAACCGATGCAAAATTTTAATTATCTTTTAAAATCACGTGGCCTTGTCCTCTACACTAAAGAGGACCACCCAGGCTGTTAAATGCTCATATAGGTTAAAAGTCTGCTTCTCTGATAGTATAGGGGTGCATTAGGGCCTCTGGCATGGGCAGCTTACCAAACAGCAGACAATGCTAAACAACTTACAGCAGCTATTACAACAGCAGGGCCTCATAGCTGAAGAGTCTGAGTGCTGAACTGGCATTTATTTTATTTTTTTAGCTTTGACATTTCATATGTTCTCTTTGTTCATTTGTGAATAAAATATCAGATTCTAGGAGATGGATAAACCCAAGTGCAGATAGACATGGGGAATTCAGGAATAACATAAAGAATGACTATTTAGTTTGGGTGTAAGGACAAAACAAATCAGTCATGGCAGCAGAAACACAATAACAACAGAACATGAAGGCTATGAAGCACAGTCCACGGACACAAAGACCTGAATTTAAAGGGACACTAATGAGACAGCGATGGACACCTGTGGTGATTGGGATTGGGAACAGGTGAAGCAGGAGCTGGCAACATGAGGGAATAAACACTGGGGAAGGCAGAACAGATGATGCAAAACACAGAGATCTTCACAGATTCTCACAAATATTTGTTTATGAGACTTGCAAACAATCCCATTCAGTTTTTATTCACATTTTACATAATGGTACAACTTTTTGGGAGTTGCATTTGTAAAAATGTAGAATTAAAAGTGTTGTTTTTTTTGTGTGTGTATATGTGAGTAGAGTTTGAAGAGATGATCAGCTGGAATTGAATTACATCTGATGCAGCATGCTATTTATATTTCCCAACATCCACCTCGCTCCGACACTTTTCATTAAAAAAAAAAAAAATTCAATCTGATTCTGCAGCTCCCAGATGAAACCTCAAACCTCCGTCAGCCAGAGGAGCAGCGAGTGTTTTCTGCTCCACCTCCTTCACCGACTTCAGTCTTTATAGGTTGCCTTTTAAATCTCCCCTCCGTGCTCTCTGCTCTCTGCAGGCCTTCGAAAAAAATGGACTGCCTCTCTCAGAAACAATGAGAATTTCTTTGGCCCTGACAAAGATCAATCTTGGCCGCGAGCGTTGGAAGCAGCGGAGTGCAGAGGGGCTCTGGCCTCTTATACAGACAAATAAATCCACTGGGCTGTCACTCACAGCTTCCCTGCAGCATGCTTCACCTTTTATTGTATATTTGACCAGTTTAAAGGAAATAAATCTGCTTTATTATAATGCCAGTCTTATTTTTTTGTTGCTCTGATGTTCTTTTATGTCAGTTATGATGACATTTTACTTTACAGGTGGACATTTCTGACAAAGAAAATTCACCGAGACCGATGGATGGCTCAGTGTTGACTCAGAAACAAAGCAGGAAGTGTACAAAATAATCCCCGCAAATTTGTGATTGTCCATAAAAGTTTAAAGACTTCTTCACAGCTGTGTTTAATCACAGTTCAGGTTTAAAAATCTTCTCAGACTGGATCAGCTGCACAGTTTTTTATTTCATTTATCCGTTTAAAAAGTGGGAAAATGACGAGAGGAAAAAAAAAGTGAGAACAGATCAAAAATAAAAAGGTGCAGCAGGAAAAATCAGCCAAATGTGTGAATTGTCCAGGTATTTCTCACACAAACACGGCTGCTGGAAGTCAGACTTGATAATGAGTCAGAAAATTTCTGTGGAATGTCAACGTGTTGGCGAACAAAATGTCAAATTACCCTGCACAGAACTGTTTTCGAATGTCGTCAAAATCAGGGAAAAACAACTGACTGAATGGGTAAATTAATTCAAAAGCACAAAATGCTTTAAAGGGATCGTCTGGGGTTTCTTTTTTTGGTGTGGATGAAATGTTTCATCCTTCATCCAAAGGACTTCTTCAACCTGAGGAGTCCAACAAACCAAACTGAATCCAACAAGCCCACCCTCTTCCCCATCAACTCCTCGAAGGCAGCTGTGGCAAAATGGTTCAAAACACCAAAGTTCATGCTCATTAATCCAGGTATAAAACCCAGCAATGTTCAGTCGGGTCATCTGGATGGTTTCTTTTGTTGCTGAGATGTTTTGTCCTTCATCCAAAGGAATTCTTCATTCTGAGGAGGGCGGGCCCAGGATGCCATCTTATCACCAGCAAACTGTTTTTCCATTCATGGAGTGAGCCGTTTGTGGGATTCAGTTTGGTTTGGTGAGCTCCTCAGACTGAAGAAGTCCTTCAGACGAAGGATGAAACATCTCAGCAACAAAAGAAACTGTCCAGATGACCTGACTGAACATTGCTGCATTGACAGTACACCTGGATTAATAAGCATGAACCTTGGTATTGTCAAACTAAATTTTGAGACAGACAGGCAGAAGTTTGCAGGCTGAGCATAATATCAGCTGAACAATGTCCGTATGTAATTAATTCACCAGACTGAAGTCTGACTCTAACCTGCAGAAGAGTCGGAGAAAAACATCTCAAATCTTTTGGTTTTCAAACTGCAGGAGGATAACGAGTCGACATCTGTTAACTCTGCAGCTCAGGAACATCGCTGTGAGCTAAAAATAGGTGTTTGCTGGTGTTTTCAACCTTCCACGGCAAACTGATTGTTTCAGCACAGCAGCTGATTTTACAGTGGAGTGTGTAACGGTAAAAACAAATGTAGGAACAGGCTTAAATGACATTTTTATTGTTAGTTTTCCTAATCATCAGGTGCTAAATGTCATCAGTTCAGTTTTACGAAGGTGAATGTTGCTGAACTCCATGTATGGGTGATTAATTAGACAAATCTAACTCCCCATCATTAACGGGAGTTGCTGGAGGAGGAGGAGGCGCAGAGGAAGCACTCTGCTGCACTTACACTTCATTATTGTCAAAGCGTGTTTTCTGTGCTGTCTCCAACAGTTTCTCTGATGAGCGTCAAACGATGAAACCAAGTCTGAAAAGATTAACGGCGCTTGAAAGTTTAGCCTTCATAAGGGATTAACTCATGAATCATTCAAACAAAGAGAAGTTAACAACACGATCCAACTCCAGACACTTTGAGTTGTTGCAACCGTGTAAACATCAAATGAATAATTTACTTACTTATAAAAAAAAATTGTAGCAAGTCAGGAAAAAAAAAAAAAAAAAGCGATGCACTGATGTCCCCGCAATCGAGGAATTTGGATAGTAAATGTTTGCATTTTTCGAGATGAGTGTTTTTCTGGACTGGAATTGAACAGGGGATGCAATTAAACCTTAATTTTTTTATTTATTTTATCATTTTTGTTTGTCCGAAACAGTGGAAGGAGCAGTTTGTCCACCACCAGGAGCAATGGAGGAACCAGCGGGTGGCCAATGGTGGCCTTGAACACCACAGATTGATCTTTGGCCACCCCGACCATTTGAGGAAACTATCCTTTTAGGAACATAAAAACTAGAAAACAGTTTTCTCAAATCTAAAAAAGCTAAGTCTGGTCCTCTGGTCTCTGTTCGAGAGGTGGGGGATACCTGGACAGGTCTTCAGTCCATCACACAGCAGAGGGAGATATGGTAATAATGTTACATATTTTCAGTCTCAGCTTCCCAGTAATATTCCCTCAGGCTTTAATAGGAAATTCTCAGATAAAGTGTCTGTATGAGATTGTTCATTAGGCCCTACTCCTCTGATGGTTCTGATCCACTCTTTGATTTTATGTGATTTTAATGTGGTGTGATCCTCGCTCGGCTTCCTCACAGGCTCCACTGCTGAGGATTCATTAACGTGACGCCCAGCAAGTTGATAACTTTAATCTATTTGGAGGAAGAATCGTTAACTGAGCTTCACTTTCATGAGATAGTTCTGCCTTTATGCTTTGATCATTTCAGAAGGAGGGAGATTTAAACGTGACTGAGCACAATGCAAAACAAAGGTTTTATTTGCTATACAAGCCTGAACATGACTGACTCCATGTTTAATAGTTAGGTTTACTGTTAGCAGCTAAAAAATATATATATCAAGAGACAATAGAGAGGAATTAAAGACCAATCGTTTATACTGTAATGGAATTAAATCCTCAAACTGGGAAGGTACATTGTGTATTCTGTCCTGACCATGGCACACTGGAGCAGCTCTTTACTGTCCTTGAGGGGTCATGGGAGTTTGTCCAGCCAGTCTACATGTTTTGTGGACTTGGAAAAGGCGTTCAACCATATTTCTCGGGGTACACTGTGGGGGTTGCTCCATGAGTATGGGATTGGGAGATGGTTGCTATGGGCTGTTTGGTCCAAATACAAGTAATGTGAGAGTTTTGTCCACATTGCCATCAGTAAGTTGGACTCCTTTGAGGTGGGACTTGGACTCTGCCAGGGCTGCCCCTTGTCATAGATTTTGTTCATAACTTTTATGGACAGAGTTTCTTGGTGCAGCCAGGGGGTGGAGGGAGTCTGGTTTGGTGGCATCAGGATTCCATCACCGCTCTTTACAGATGATGTGGTAATGATGGCGTCACCGTGCTGTGATCATCAACTCTCATTGGAGCAGTTCGCAGCCAAGTGTGAAACAGCTGGGATGAGAATCATCAGCTCCAAATCTGAGGCCATGGTCCTCAGTCAGAAACGTGTGGGCTGCTATATTCGGGTCGAGGGTGAAGTTCTGCTTCAAGGGGAGGAGTTCAAGTGTCTCAAGGTTTTGTTCACGAGTGAGGGTTGAAGGGAGTGTGAGATTGACAGATGGATTGGTGCAGTGTCTTATGGACTCTGTGTCATATGTTGTGGAAAATAGGGAGCTGAGCTTTTAGACAAAGTTCTCTGTTTACCAGTTGGTCTATTTTCCCCTCACCTATGGTCACAAGGTCTGAGTAGTGACTGAAAGAATGAGATTGTGGATACAGGAGGTTGGAATGAGTTTCCTTTGCAGGGTAGCTGGACTCCCCCTTAGAGATAAGATGAGACAATCAGTTATCTAGGAGAAACTCGGAGTAGAACCGCTGCTTCTCCACATCAAAAGGAGCAAGTTGAGGTTGTTCTGGCATCTGGTAAGGATGCTTCCTGGGATATCCTGATGCATGCTCAATAATCCAGGTAGAAAAAAAAAAATAAGTCGGGTCCTCTGGAAAAAAAATTTTTTTTGAATGTCCATAGGACCAGACAACTTTTTTAGATGCGTCCTGGGATCTTCTCTAGGGTGGTATTTTGGGCATGTACGACTGGGAGGAGATCATGGGGAAAACCCAGTACATGTTGGAGAGACTATGTTTGTTGGTTGAACTGGGAAGGCCTTGGGGTCTCCCAGAAGGACTGGAAAAGGTGGCTGTGGAAAGAGATGTCTGGGCCTCCCTGCTCAAGCTGCTGTTCCCACGACCAGACTTTGGAACAAGCGGAAGATGGATGGATGGATGGAAATCCCAGGTATCAGGACATTATTAAAGCTCAAAAAGCAAAACTTTTCTCTAATAATAATATGAATAAGTCCCACAATCCTCAAGTTCTTTTCTCTGTCATTAACTCTGTTCTGAACAGGCCTCCATATACGTCTCAATACCTCTCTGAAAAAGTTCCTCCAGTTTTTTTTTAGCCCACAAAATTCAAAACTTCAGATCACTCATTCTTCAGCCTCCGCTTGAACCATTCACCTCCATCATAAGTTCTTCTGTCTTTAATCAGTATGAGCCTGTGGGTTTAACCAACTGGAGAAAACCTTCAACGACACAAAGATCTCCTCCTGTCCAAATGATGTTCCAACTCAGTTTTTACAGAAACTTTTGGGGTTGTTGGTTCTGACTTGATAAGAGATTTTTAACAGAAGTTTCAGAATAGAAGTTGTTTCAGCCTCTTTTAAACATGCAGTTGTGCAGCTGTTTATGAAAAATAATCTTGAGCCTTTACATTTTTAGACCAATTTCAAAACTTGCAGTCATTTCTTGATCAAAAAATCTTCAAAAGATGTTATCTTTTTTTTTTTTTTTATCAAGTTGTAGCCCCTAAATTCTCACAACATTCTTGAAAGGTTCTGCCTGTTTTTAAACCATCCACAGCACAGGAATTAAATGTTTTTATTATTTTATCAGCTACAGATTCTGCAGACTCAGCCGTACTTTTGCTTTTAGACAGCTACCTTTGACTTGTATTCTGATCTCCAGGCTGGAGTTTTGCGGTATCAAATACTCTGCTCTTAACTGGTACAGGTTTTATCCAACAGGAATTTCTCTGAAAACCTCTAAGAATATGTTTCCTCCTAAGCCCCATATGTGGAGTTCCTCAAGGATCCATGCTTGGAGCTATTTTATTTTCCATCTACATGCTCCCTTTAAGCTCCATTTTTAGAAAATGCGACATCTCATTTCATTTCTATGCAGACAACACTCAGATATATCTTCAGTGGAAGCTCAATCATTATTTTTTCACTAAAACCACTGTTCACCTGCCTCACTGAGGTTAAAGCTTGGATGGCTCCAAACATTCAAAATTTCAATGAAAATAAAACTGAAGTTAATTTTTGGACCTGTTTCAAACCACAGAGCTTCACCTTCAAATCTGAGCAGTTTGGAGCCATTTGCTCACAAGAGGAGCAGGAGAGTACCACAGGAAAGATGTTTCTTCCTGGATCTGCTCTTTCAATGACATCTGATATGCAGGAACATAAAGGGATGAATGGATCATTCCTAAAAGCTGTAGTATTTTGTTTTGGATGCATAAAAGTAACCACAATTATTTCAACATATCATGTCTAAAGGCTTGAAGAAAATCTGAAAATTATACAAGTTATAATACAATCAATGAGAGTATTCCTGTTCCTCAGATGTCAGTGTCGTTGTTGGGATCAAGATTATATTTTTAAGACTCTACACGTAACTAAATTTGAATTTATTTATTTATTTTACAAGTTTAAACCTTTGGTTTTGCTGGAACTAATGAAATGCTTAGCAAGTGACCAACCATAGCTCCTACAATTCTTAATTAATTTCAGAAAATTCTTGCTGAAAACACAAACAGATTTCATTTGAATCTAATACATGATCAAGAGCCTGATCAATACTTCTACTGGACACCATTTGCTAAAATGACCCGAGGAGAGCAACAATCAAAACATCTATCAAAATGGATTTTCTGCACAAATCAGTCCAATTTAAAAACATATACACACACCAGAAAAAGAGGCCATCTAATCACCAGAGCAGATTGATCTTCCAGAATTGATTGCTTGTTTGTTTCTTCATAATAACAGGTTTTTTTTATTGATACAATTTCTAATTCTCCTGTAAGTGGCCATATTGTTCCATAAATAATCTCTCACATGTTAGAGATGAATCACGTCTCAATAACACGAGGATGGCTGTGACGTTTCGGCTGCTGCTGCAGGCCTGGAGCAGGCAGCGGCAGAAAAATGAGTCTTTTATTGAACCAGCAGCAGCTTCTCCACACTTTATCACTCCTGACAGCTTGTCGCTGCTTTGTGATAAAGCAGCGGCCGCCGCGTGCAGGCTCGGCGTGTTACTACTGACCTCCGTGTTCCTCAGCCTCCTTCAGCGAGGCGGCCTGCCGGGCGAAGTCGAAACAAATGGAGGCATCCTGCAGGTCATCGATGGACAAGGTGGAAACTGAACATCGCAATAACAGAGTGGGTAAGGTACTGGTAAACCTTAATTCATGATCAAAGAACCAGACAGACTAAACTGTGTTGTTCTTCAATATGATTCATGTTCTGCTGCAGTATCTTTTAATAGTATGCTCGTATAACTCTGCTATGAATTATTCAGTTCATTTACTCATCACCTTAAGTTTTTACTTCTTTCAGGTTTAACACATAAATTACCAGAACATCCATCCATCCATTATCTTTTATCCACTTCTTCCTTTTTGGGTCACGGGGGTCACTGGTGCCCATATCCATCAGTCACTGTGCGAGAAGAGGGGTACACCCTGGACAGGTTGCAAGTCCATCACAGGGACCCAAAGAAACAAATGAGACAAGCAACCAGTGTTGTAGTACTTGAGACCGGTCTTGATCTCAAGACTCGTCTTAAGACCAGTTTTTGATGGTCTTCTCATTTCGGACTCAACCGCATTTGGTCTCGGTCTTGTCTCGGTCTCAGACATTGAGGACTCGGGATTTTATTTCAAGACTAGACAAGACCACGCATAACTGTGGAAATATCATTAAATTGCCAGAAAATTGTCCAGTTGTTTTGTCAGGTATACGCAGTACCTGGAAGAGAGGGGTGCGGCTGTCTGCTGTAAAGCCTCATTCAGAACCAATTCAGAACCAGTCACAACTGCACTTTGGGTCAGAATGGATTCACTAGCAATCCACAGTCTAAAACACGACTTAATCAGTAGGTCACATGACATGAAAATTATTGTGCAAAAACCACTGAATTTTTGATTTCTTTGTTATGTAGCTTTGAAATTTTATAAAAACTGATGCATTCATTCAAAAGCAAACAAAGTTGCAGTGTGTAACTTTTATAAAAAATTTTTTTATAAAAGTTACATGTTTTTTATATTTGTTAAAACTGTCACTATGTCATGACAGTATAGTATAAGACAGATAATCTGTGAAAAGACTGAGCTCCAAGAATTGAGGTCTTGGTCTTGACTTGGTCTCGGACCCCAAAAGTCTTGGTCTTGTCTCAGTCCACCTGGTCTTGTCTCAGTACACTCTGGTCTTGGTCTTGACTTGGTCTCGGGTTAGGTGGTCTTGACTAAAACACTGCAAACAACCATTCACTCTCTCACTCACACCTAGGAACAATTTAGATGCTGCAGCCTATAAACTACAGTATAGTGAACACAAAAATGGCTACAGACTAGTTTTATGTATACAGTGCTAAAAAAATGATGTAGTAGAAGTTCAGAACCGTCAGACTGTGAGCACTAACAGATCACACATTTTTTTCTTTAAATTGTTGGCATGCGTCAATGGTGTTGGACATGTAGTCTTTCTAAAAATTACCATTTTCAAGAAATGAATGGACCCCAAAATCATTGTCACTGTTCGATAACTATTTTGGCTCAGACTGCTGATACAGATAGCATCAAATTCATTTTGTTAAACCTACCCTTTATGATCAATAAATAAAGAATATAGAATAATTGATAATGTAAAAATAATAGAGAATATAAAAATATTCTAGTTTTTAATGATACAGTAGTTATGTTTTCATCAATTTAGAGTTTTGTGAGACATCTTCAGTCTCCTGTTGCTCCCTCAAACTCATGAAGTACAAGCTTCTGTTTAACTGATGGCTATATTTAGTTTAACATCACGTTTGCTTCCATTGTCAGAACACTTTTGCTGCTGTGAAAACTACAAACACAAAGATTAAACATTAAAAATTACTCTTCAGAAGTTTGTACATGTCACACATAGCATACACACAAGCACATTAGCATTAAGCTACGCTTAGTGCCAATGACGCACATCCTAGCCTGCATTACTAGATGGAGAATTCTTGGGACATTTGTTGTGGTACATAAAGTTGCAAAAACCAGTAACGACACATAAAAATGCAATTGATCGTTTATCGTTCACATCAGATCTTTTACCGTTCTCATCAATGCTCGACATGCTGAACAAACACTTTGTGAATAAATAAAATGACATTAACATCTCTGTCAGTTATATCTGCTGTAGCCTAGAAAGGACAAACTCGATGTCTCTGAAGGAAATTCAACTCTTTCAGAGATACAACTGGACTTTTTTCTTTCTCTAATATTTCCTCAAGTCTTTAAGCTCTCAACAACCAATCCCCATCTAACGATTAACATCTTTTTTTGCTTTTTTTTTTCTCCCCTAAAACTACACTTTGCTCTTAGACTGCAGGTTTACTTGTGGTTCCTAGTGTTTCTAAAAGTGGCACATTATGCTATCAGGCTCCTCCTATGTGTAACTTCCACTTTAGTTTGGGATTAGAGATGGCTTGAATGGTTAAAAAAAGTATCTAGTTAATTAAATTTACATATTTACATTCAAGCGTAAATTAGTGAATTTGAAATTGTATTGGTAATTTAAAAGTGTTACTGACAGAAGATTTAATTAAAAAAAAAAGCTTATACGTACTTAAGCTTGAAAATTATCTTTTTGTTATGATTTTATTTAAAAACAATTTAATCTACAGGTCGCCCAAACGACTCATCCATGAAAGTGACTTTTTTGTTTTGCGCTGTTTGTTGTTGTGTCTTCAGTCACTTTAGTTTTTTCCGCAGGTTAAAAAAAGGCATGATAGTTTGTGGATGATTGCAAATTTTACTTACAATTTTTTTTAATTTAGGGACACAAAACCCATTAATGACCATTGATAAAAAAAATAAAATGCAGGGTTTGTATCTTCACAACGTGTTGCTTTAATCCAGCTCTCAGTGGGTGATCTGGTCCTGTCAAGATAATGAAATAAATCCTGAGGGTTTTATTTTGTTTTGGAAGTTTCTGACTCATAATGGAAAACTTCATAAAATACCACCAACCTGCAGGAGCTGCAGCTCCCACTGTTCCTGTATATATGTTGGCGTATATTTTATTTATGTGACATTTAGTTGTTTTCACGAGTTTGACAGTCGGTGCTGCTGGAACACACTGAGGTGGAATGAACGGGACTGTTGCATCACGATGGTTCAGTTCTGCTGCTGTGATTGCCTGAATAAAGCTAAATTGTGTTTCTGCGCTGCAGGTAGATCACATGTGCATGTCCGTCAAATTGGCCTCCTGACTTGCTTTTTAAAAGATTCATTTCCATCCATGAAAACAGTTTTAACATATTTCAGTTGCATCCAAACAGCTTTTTGAACTGGAAAACATCAATAAACAGTTGTTTAATGAGCTGATGTTAGTTCTTTATTAATGATGGATTTTAGGAAATACAAAGTAGAATAAATTTAATAACACATTTTTTATAAAAGTTATGATTATTTCAGAGTTGTTTTTATTGAATGAATGTTTATGAAGCATTCTTTTGTGATCCATTTTTCTTCCGTACATTTTTCAGCATTTTCTCATTCCACAATTTTTGTGCTATTTCAATAAATCATATATCAAAACATTCAGCTTGTTTTGGAGAAGGGTGCTTGACTTTTGGTTTTGGTGCAACTTTACATTTTTGCGAAATATTTAGTTTGTTTTCCTCATGGAACATGAATTGAGCTTAGTTTTCATCTTTTAGTCTGTTTACAGCGCTTTACTGCTCCTTTCACATTTTGTTCTGCTTCTTGTGCAAATTTAAAAATTTTCAGCTACTTTCAGCAAATGTCAGCCCTTTTTTTTTCCCGGTTGTTTGGGATCCTTTCTAGATTATTTCTGTTAACTGCATTTTTGTACTTCTTCTAGCTTCTTTCTGCTAATTTCAGTTCATTTCAGCAAGTTTCAGCTTATTTCTACTATTTCACCTATCATTTTGCTGTTTTATGCTGATTTTAGCTTTATAGGCTAATTCCAAATTTTTTGCAATAATTTCAACCTTTTTCAGCCTAATTCAACAAAAATGTGCTCTCTCAACTTCCTTCTAGTAGTTTAAGCTTCTGATTTTTTAGCAACTTTTCAGCTGTTTGTTTGCCAGTTTACGCATTTTCAGATAATGCCCACTTTTTGTGCTCATTTCTGCTTCTTTCAGTAAACGGGCTCTTTCTGCTTTCTTCTGCTAATTTAAGCTTGTTCTAACTTTTCAGCTAACTTTTTTGTATTTTTTGTGCTAAGTTAAGCTGTTTTCAAATAAATTCAAGTGTTTCATGTTCATTTCTGCTATTTCTACTACTAATTGCATTTTGTATGCTCCTTTCAGTTTTTTACGCTATTCTAAGCTTTTCTGCTCTTTCAGCTACTATTTAGCCACTATTTAGCTCTTTTGATGCTAATTTGAATGTTTTCAGCTAATTCCTTTTTTAGCTCTTTCGGTTCTTCTTTCGGAAGCTCTTCCTGCCTTTGCAGCTACTTTTCAACTTATTTTGTTGTTACTAATTTCATCTTTTTTAAGCTAATTTTCTATTTTTTTGTACTCATTTCTGCTTATATGAACCTAATTCAGCAGATATATGTTCTTTCTCCTTTCTTCTTCTAATTTAGGATTGTTCTTCCATTTCAACTACATTTCAGAATGTTCTTTTTAGCTAATTTCAGCTGTTTTTCAGCAAGTTCTTCTGCAATAAGCATTTACACTGCATTTTGACAGGAAATGCAATTTCTCTAGTTTTGTTTTTTCCAAAACGTGATGTTCCATTGTAACAGAAGCACTTACTAGATGTAAAACTTGAAATGTTTTTTTTTTAACTCTCAAAGCCTGCAGACAGCTTGCTCAGCTGACCTGCTGTTCACTCACTCTGCAGGTAATTTTTTAATTAAGCATTCTAATTGAACTCCGACTTCATTTCATCTGTGATTAAAAGCTAATTATTCGGTTTATTTCCTGGAAACACATCAGTTTCATTTGTTTAGAGACATAATGAGGGGCAAACAGGATGTCAGGTGTCCAACCGGAGAGGAGGCAGCATTCACTGATAAATAATGACTTTTTAATGTTGGAATTTACTGATTCGGATCCATAAAACATCCAGCTGAGGTTCAGCTTTATTCACCCTATAAATGCCTGAGTGCTGAGTTAATATTTACACTGTTATTTTCCTGTTTATATATTTTGCAAATTGCTTCGAACATTCAGCTCAATCGAGAATAGTGTGCTGCAACTTTTAGTATTTGTATCTTTTATACTTGTTGATTAAATTTATTAGCAAACATTTTTCCAATAGAAGTCAGTTCACATTTAATCAATTCCTTCAGAATTGTTGTTCTTTGAAATCCACTTCAGGATATTTGCTTTATTTTTGCTTTCTCATTTCAGATTTTAACTAGTGTGCGTTTAGATTTTAGATACTGTTTTGTCTGTTTTATTCATGGTATTGCTAATTTTATCTTGTAACAAACATTCTGCAAGACATCTTTTATATTAAATTTATCTTTTAGCTCCAGTTTGTCTTCTTTAAGCTTTTAGAAGTTTAAAATTTGCCAGCATTAGCATGCTTGGAAAAACCTCTATTGCTTTAAAGCTCAGAGGTAAGAAAAATAAGTGTAAAATGCAGAAAAATGTTCATAACTTCACATTTTCATGTTCATAACTTCATATTTTCATGTTTGTTTCCAGCTGAAAACATGTTGATAGCAGTAGCAGTGTGCAGTGATAAAACAGAAGATATTTTTACCTCGTGACTCACTTTATTATGAGCCCATTCACAGTGGAAATGTCAGGATTATTGCAGTTTATATGTCTGGCTCTGCAGAGTACCATGAACTGATTTATCAGCACTCGTTGTCTTGTTTAGAAATGTTGTGAGCTCTATATATTTTCCGACACATTTAATAAATGACAGCAGCCTCCATGCTGGTGAGCAACCTCTCTTCTGGTCCTCATCTTCCTGTAAATTCCTCTGCAGCCGTGGGCGGAGAGGAAAAGGTCAGAGCCACCTCGCTCACGGCCGTCCAGCTTTTGAGCCGACGTGCTGTGGCTTCCTGCTGCTTTCTTCTCAGGGGAAAGGGCCTCCTGTTGGCTCGACCGCACAGAGAAAAGAGCTCTGACACTGGAAAGCTTTAACTCCTATAATTGTGTGACTACGGATTCATCATTCGCATGATTATTAAATTGTAGGACAGCAGATAGCTACTTTCCTTACTGCAGAGTGGGCACTAATTACTCATCTAAAACTAATCTCAACAATTTTACATCAAATAACTCATGTTATACGCCCTTCGACAAACATACAACAATCTAAAAAAGCTAAGTCGGGTCCTGTGGACATGCAAAAAACAAAACAAAACAAGAAAGTAGAAAGGTTTCGTCTTTCGTCCGAAAGACTTCCTCAGTCTGAGATGCAAAGTTTCAGCCTGCCTCAGTACAGGTAGTCCTCAGGTTACGACGGTCTCGAGTTACGACGTTTCGTGGTTACTACGCACCTCCCATTGACTTTGAATAGCCTTATTTCAAGTTATACAGCGCAGGAATCCACGCGTTTCTTTTGTGTGTG
>JARVGQ010000781.1:21898700-21917310 GCA_031762355.1 Hypsolebias martinsi
TCTGCCTATGACCCATATGTTGGGTTAGTAAAAACCTAGATGAGGAGCTGGGTGAGGCTGCAACATGCAGCTGTCGCTTCAAGGATGTCTGAGTTCGGCTGAACAGATAAAAGTATAAAAAAACAACTTCACAGATGGCTCGTGACAGATTCTTGTGACTGGTCTTTGTGTGTACTTCCTATATAACTGTGTAACCTGTCCAGAAAATATGACCCAGCAAGTAAATACCGGTTAAACATCTTCTCCTGCTGTCAAATTAAGCAAGAATATTTTTCTCCAACTAATAGCTGAGGCTCTTCCCCAACTTGGATTCTGAGTGCTACCCAAGCACCTGAGGTTGGAATTTAAAACCGTAGCGTTCTTTTATCAAAACCTATAAGCATTGAATATATTTTATGAAAAGTTTCAATGTGGGTGTTCCTTTATGAATGATTGTTTTTGTCCACCACAGCTGACGACACCTCTGTCAAAAATAATAGGCTTTTTAATTAACCGTTGATGTTTTTAGTCAATTCTGAGCAACAACAGAGAGTCCATGACAGAGTTTGAATGATTATACATCAGTAAAAAACTAAATTAAATAGTTGTGAAAGTTTTTTTTTTTTTTTTTTTTTAATAAAAGGGTATGGAAATGACACAGGTTCTCTCCGTTTTGATGATTTGTCCTTTGTTGCTCTGATGTTGTCACTGGAGCACAGAGCTGCTGCTCCATCACATCGGCCTCTGCGGTTGACAGTTTGTCACTTGTCAGAGCCCAGACTACGACCCCTAAGTAGATCAAAGTCTGCCTCGGCGTTCGCTTCCACCCGTATCAGCTCTTCAAGTAATGATCAATCTGCAGCCTAAACAGATCTCCAAGGATGAAACCTGACACGAAGAAGGTGAACAGCAGAGACACAAGCGGAGGTGACGATTGACGGTTTGGCTCTAATGTGTCCAGACAGCTGTCGTGTTTCCTGAAGAAAACAAAGTACACGACACGTACAAAGTACAAGGTGCCTCGGTCTAATCCACTCCTAACAGGATTTGGCCTCAGATGGAGTGGGCAGCATCAAGATAAAGGGCTGCTGTTGGCATAGCGACAGATGTTTGTCAGGCTTTACCTGCAGTTACAGGCTCCTCTGGTCAAATGCTGCTTCTTCAGCTTTACAGGTGCAACAGTGCAGGAAGTTACCTTTACAAACGGGTTTTTCTGAAGAGCAATCCAGTAAATTTAGATTGTAGTGCAGCCGGAGTATTGTTGCAATAAAACATTTGTATTTGAACTAAATCCTAATCTGAATAACAGTGAACCACTTTTGACACATTTATTAGATTTATATACACATTTATTAGATTTATGTACACACATATTAGATTTATGTACACATTTATTAGATTTATTTACATACATATATTTTTGGTTTTTGTTATCCAAGTCCACCGGTCTTGATTCCTCTCCACCTTGTCATTTTTTACTTTATTGATGATGTTTTATGCATCACTGTCTGTTTTTGCTAAAATAATCCTTCATTCTGGGAGTTCGTGAGCGTCTCTGAAGGCAGCCGCAAAACAGCTGAGTCCGTTCTTTTTCATCACTTTTTGAACAATAATCCTCTTCTGCGTACGTTTTTATGATGATAATGCGGTTGTATTTCCTGTAAAACAACCTGATGAGCAAATAAATCTAAATAAATATCAGTTCTTCCTCTTTATAAACTGTGCTTCAGCTGTTCGCTTTGAGCAAACGGGTCTATAAAATGTGTCAGAGCTTTGTGCATCTGTGACGAGCACAGTCGTTAAGTTTTTTTGTTTTTTTTTTTAATCTCTTACGATGCTCCAAAATCACATTGTCACTCAAAGCTGCAGCTCATTTCTTGGATTGTTTCTTCTAGTCTGGTGATGTGCAGATGGGAATTGGGTTCAGCTGATTCTGGAGTTCCCTTAAAAAACAAGTTGTAACCTATCTTAAGAGGTTTTAGGTGTATTTGTCTAAGATGTTTATTTTAAACTTCCTTAGTTTTTACTGAGTAAATGCAGGTTTTCATCAACTTATTAAAAGTAGTTTTCTTTTTAATTAAGACTACTGGGGGCCAGATGGAAATTGTCCAAAGGCCACATGTTGCCCACTTCTGCTTGTTAAGTTGTTTTTAAAACTGATTCTTAATGACTGCAAAAAATGTACTATTCTTTGTTTGAAGTCTTATAAAAAAGATAAAATAAACAAAAAAATAAATAAGGAAGCACACAGCACCCCTCTACCAGACAGGCAGAAAGAAACACAAATTAAAAATTAAGCCTCAAAGAAAAAATGAGGTCTTATAAAAACATCCTAAACTGTGAATGAAGGAAACTTCTGGTGGCTATATTTTTGAATTTTAATACATCTACTTTTAATGCTTTCCACTTCAGGTTTTGAAGAGGCACATTACAAGCTCAAACGGGAGTAAAGATGTGTTCAGTCTGTTCTGTGGACTGGTTTGAGAAAACTCTAGATCTCATAGTGATGAGAGCGCCATGGGGAGAAAGAAGACAAAAAAATGCTTGCAATTTGATGTTTAACTTGTGAAAGGAGAGCAAAGATTGTGAAAATAAAATTTTAGACAGCTGCAAAGTTGGTGACATCATCACACTCTTAAGTTGAACATGCTGTGGAACAGTGATTTTCAGATATGTTGATATGCAATTCTGGAATGTGAGTCAACACTCAATATAAACGAATAACTTCATTGAATCTGCAGAAAACCTCATAAGTTAAGTCACGTGATTGACCTATGCAGTCTGCAGAGGTCAAATAAGGTGGAATTAGACAGGCAAAGAATGCTGGAGAGCACGTTTAAGTAGAAACATTTAAATTAATCACAGAAAAGAGTGAGTAAGAATAAACAGAACAGTGCCAAAACAACTTAAATTTCACATTTTTAGTTTATGACTTGACACCATGACAATGTGGTCCATAAGCACACACCGCCTGGTGCTTCTGAACCATTTTGAGGAACTTTAAAAAGTTTTCTGAAATCTGCTGTTCTTCACGTTGGATTCTTTTGATCACAGATCGGTTTTTAGGAACCGTTACGAAGGGGTTGAGCTTCCTCGGCTATCCTTGGAGGCCAGTTTAACCTCAATTTCCCGTTCACCCAGGCCTCAGATCAGCATGTCAGCCATCACTTATTAAAGCAGCTTCTGAGCATCTGGCCATCAAATGAAGAGAAGGGGACTGCTGACACCTGAAATGAACCTGACAATCTATTTCAAAGAGCTTTAAATATTCATCAGTTATTGCCTCGCTGGAGAGGAGCCCTGAGCAAACAGGACGAGGTGCCAGACACCCTCTGCATATCTGTGGGATAATCAGAAATTAAACAGGAAGGGAGAGGAGAGCAGCACGTCTACCTTCAGATGACTTTCTCCCCGATTGATCTGAGAGATTCAAACTTCCTCTCATGTTTTCTCTCTCTGCGTTGGACGGATCGTCTTTATGTTCAACACTTGATATTTAACCAAGAAGCTTGGAGGAATAGAATATATAATACAAACTGAACTTAAAACAGCTGATGTACATTATTTAAAAAGTGACTTTAATCAAATGATAACTTTCGTAACAATAGTGTTATAACAAATTATTCACATTGTCTTTTATATACTGGTTATAATTTAGATGTAACTAAGTTATAGTTCAAGTTGACTACCACAACCAGCTGACATTAGGAAACACAAAGAGTGATATAACTTGGTCAACTTTACGAATAATGACACAAACTTTAGTGTGGTAGTAGCTGAGACTGATTTCAAACACACATTCTAACAAATTGCAGAATATTTTTGATCAAAGATTTGTCATCAAGTTTAGAGAAATCTCTGTTTTAGAAAAATATCTCCTGAACCATTGGATCGATTTGGACGTACCTTCATGCCTGATCAAAGGAGTTAAAAACAAGAGGTTAGAGAACACAAATGCAGAATTCAGATTTTTTTTTTTTTTTTTTTTTTTTTTTTATTATTAGTCTAGAATACTTGATGTTCTGAAGAAACAAACGAAGAAATGAAACAAAACAAAAAATCCACTAAGAAAGTTAAAACCGGATGGACTGTAGTCTGCAGCTGGAGGTCATTTAACGTACGAGCTGGGTGGAAGGTGCAGAGGGAACTGAAGACTAAATCCAGAGAGAGGCAGTCAAACATCAGAGGAGACATAAGAATAAAATAAAGAATAATTCAAAACATGGAACAACAACATCAGCACATAAGAACAAGATGTTCTGAACAGAATTGCACACAAAAATGTAAAATCGCATCATAAAACTCTAAATATCCTGATAAATACCTGCTGGGGAGAAACATAATCGGCTCAAGAAAACATCTGAAAACAATGAACCAACATGTGAAATAGTTTAAAGTTCATCAGAATAAAGTAATGTTTAATTTTAAAGCATCTTTCATGGATATGACATCACAAGGTGCTCCGCACTAGAAGCAGTAAAATATTACAAACTTACACCAAAATGCATATAAACATCCAGAGATATAAAGGCCAAGAAAATGTCCCTCGCTACGTTGCAATTTGGTTTTCGCTGATTTGTTCTATTGCGGTTTTTCAAAGTAAAATTGGACATGACACAAAATCAGTTGATTGATGGATGGGCCGCACAATCGGCACGTATTGTTTATTTAAAATAAATTTAAATTATTTAGCGCCAGTGTGCAGCCCAAGCTGCAGGAGAAGCTTCCTCCTGCAGCTGATCAGCTGATCACTCTGCAGTGGAGAAGTGGGCGTGGCCAAGACAGAGTGCAGCAGAGGCAGGGAGCTGAAATCATGACATGCTGTGCTCTTTTAGAGCGTTTAGAGTTTAAAACATTGTTTAGAATATTGCAAGAGTGTGGGAAGGGTTTAAAAAGCCTTAATATACACAGTAATACTAATGTTTTAGTATATAAATGCTAAAATAAACTACTACTCTCTACATGTACTACTTATTCTACTTTGTAGTTCATCACTTATCACGGGGCTTCAGGGTATGGATCCCCCGTAATAAACGAGGGACTACTGTACATGTAAAACAAAACAATATTCAACATGTATCTAAATGCTTGTTCATAAACCACAAACAACCCTGATCAGATGTGAAGGGTTCATTTTAAAAACTCCAATTACATAGAGGAATATAATCAATAAACTTCTGCGTTAATTAGGAAACAAAAACACAAACACGACCAAGATTGCTCTGAATTTAAAAGTCAGAAAAAACATTTGTAGTCTTCTTTTAAATGACGAGAATGATTAGCCTTAAGGTCAATTAGCTGCGGAACAAACAGAAAATATCACATTTTTATTGAGCATGTAAATTATTTTCAAGATGTAACGACAAATGCGAAACATCCTGAAAGTAGAGGACTGAGTGTGAATATTATATCTTCATGAGTGACTTTCTGGCCTCCACGCCAACAGGTTCCAGTGTTCTGAAGCCATGACAGAACCACAGGATGCTGCAGGAACGTTAACGCAGCTGGATGGGATGTTCTGAGAGAAATGTCTCGTTGCACAAAAGAAACTACAACAAGACAAACTTAATAGATGGAAAAGTTAATATCTTGGAAAACAGGAAGCTGAGCTATCTGGAAGCAAAAAACAATTAAACTCAGGATTCCTCGTCTGTTTTTATTTTTTATTTTCCCCTGTTTGGACTAGAATCAAGGCTGTGTGTCAACCATGTGGATGATTAATCTGCAGGATTTGTTGTTTTACTTATTTATTTATTTACTTATTAGCTCTCCCCCCTCAGGGCAGGAGGAACCGTAAAGGTCACGCCGCTCTGTAAAACATGCATGCATTCATGTTCTGGGACCTCCAGACATGCGAGCCGTGCTGCTTGTATGACATAATATTCACTGTTACACATTTTCATTCCTGCTTTCATATGGAGATTTCTGCTATCACGAGACCTCGGCAGCATGTCTAAATATTTCAACAGGCTCATAATTTTTTTTTTTTTTAATCCAACCAAGTCACAGAAAATATCTGACCTGTTCAATTTTCTGTTTTGTGGGTTTTAAAACATCTTTTGTTTTCTGGTTTCCAGGAAATACTCTCAGTCTTAAGATCATGTTCCACAAAAACTGAACAAGAACTTTCATTTACAAGTTAAATTGGATTAATTTGGTCAACAAAAACAAATGGGCAGATACATATATATTTTTTGCTTTTTCTTCAGATTTCCTGCATTAAAATCAGCTGCAGGATAATCCTGCTACAACCTCCACCTTACATAATAATTAAATAATACATTTCTATTATTCTAATACACTTTCCTCTTTGAGGATTGGTAATAATTCATTCTTTGTTTTATTGAGTCCCTGAGATGAGGAATGATGAAAAAATACTCAAGGAAAAAAACATGAGAAAATTTTAATTTGCAAAATGTTAATACAAAAGTGTAAACATGAGGGTACCGGTATTTTTATTTTATTTTTTATTTTTTGGAGAAAATACAGAATGGTAGGTGCTAAATGGCTTTGCGAAAGTTTGTTGATGAAGCTGACACTGTGCTACAACAAAGAAAACAGAAGCTGAACATTAAAAGGAGCAAAAGAGTTCAAAGAAGCAAAACCATGGCTAAAAGTTGCTAAAAGTTCTAAGTGAATAAAGTCTAAAGTTAACTGTAGACAAAGACGAGCTAAAACTGGTAGAAGATGTGAAAAACTAAAAGTAGCAAAAGGATAGCTAAAAGAAAAAAAACTAAACTAGCTAAAACCTGGCAGAAGCTAAACGTAAACACAATAAGTCCAAGTGAGTTGAAGCAGATGTCAAAGAGAGCAATGTTTAGGATGAAATGAAGGAATCTAAATTTTAGTTAAAACTTTGAAAAATATAAATGTTACACACCTCAGAGCCCACTGTTCTTGCATGAGCTGAACCTTCTGACGTACGAACAGTTAAAATGGGGCAAATTATACCAAAGTCGTTTGAAGAAACAATAAACTGGAAAACAAAAAGTGCATATGCTGACTCAGCGTTCACCCGACGGAACACTTTTCAGAGAATGACAAACTCAGTGGCTCCGTCGACAGAAAACAATCTGAGGCTGTATTTATAAAGAGTTTGATTCAGTGAATCATGCGCTGCTTCTGAAGAAAATGACACGTTTTGTGGCTCAAACCAACAATCGTCAGTCTGGAACAGATGTGGGTGAACATCAGTCGCTCTTTTGTTTGTCGCTCTGTAACTCGCTGTCTGTATCGCCCACATCTTTTGTCCTCGGCGTTGGAAGAATGAAGCGTCATGAAATCCTGTCAGGTCTAATTTCGTCTCGTCTGTCATCTTCAAAACAAGCAGCAAGAACTGGAACACGGCCATGTTGCAGTCCTGTGTCTTATGATTGTGGAACATTTTTAACACGCTCATGTGTTTGTTATTGGGTCCAGCTGGTTTTAATTAGTTTGTGATTTGATAAGCTTTTAAATTCTTTTCATCATCATCATCTACCCATCCACCTACTCATCTTTATTTTCAGATACAGTAGTCACTCGTTTATAGCAAGGGAAACAATCTGGACCCACCCTGCAATAAGTGAAAAATCATGAAGTAGGAACGCTACATTTATTTCAGTATTTATGTACAGTATTTCAGTATTTATATACAGTATTTCACTATTTCTACTCAGTATTTCAGTATTTATATACAGTCTCTTGTTACTTCGCGGTTCGACTTTCGCGGACTCGCTCTATCGCAGTTTTTCTAAGTACAGTATGATTGGACAGTGATTGTATGCATCGTTTCTGATTGTCTATTGTTTTTGTTGTCCACTGTTGTCATCACTCTTTGATAAAATCAGGTCTCTCTTGTAAATGAGTCCTCGAGGCTCAGTGGGATTAACCTGTGTAAATAAAGATGGAATGAGTGAAAGAACATGACAAAAAATTGGCTGAATGATGGATGAGCCGCATGATCAGCATGGATTTTTCATTTATAATAAATTAATTTAAACGATTTAGCACCTGCTGCACCTGTGTGCAGCCTACAGCTGCAGGAGAAGCTCCCTCTTGCATCGTGTCAAAGCTCAGCTCTGCAGTGGAGAAGTGGGCGTGGCTTAGAGAGTGGCTGGAGGCCGAGAGCTGAGTTCATGACATGCTGTGCTCTTTTAGAGTGTTTAGAAACATTGTTTAGAATATTGCAAGAGTGTGGGAAGGATTTAAAACACATTTTAAAAAAGGAAGAAAAAATATATAAAGGCTTTATTAATCCTTCCCACATTCTTGCATTGTTCTAAGCTCTTCAACGTACATAATTTTAACAATATATGCACAGTATATGTACTGTACAGTAGATACGTACTGCAAAAAAAGCCACACAATGGTCCCGATTGAATCCAAATCCAGATGAAAAAAGGACCTGGTGAGCTCTGGAGATAACACCGGACCTCCAAGCAATGCCTTGTCGCTCGAGAGGCTCCCTGGGCCAGCAAGCAGCACTCAGGTTGATCGATGAGGCTGGAAGTCCAGTTCTGTTCCAATTCCCGGTCGGTTCCGTATGGCTTTTTGCTTCCATTGAGCACAGAAGTCACTGTGAATAAGGACCAAATTTTTCAGATCGGATCAAAACTTTCCCTCCATTTCAGCAGAAAGCAACAGCACTGTTGGCTTCTGGGAAATGTAGTCCTTTTGACTGGTTATACAGCGTAGGCTTATTGAAAGAAAACTACAAAATGACGGTGCCTGTCCAAAGTATTTTTTGTTTTATTAACTTTTTTACTGCATCCTGTACTGTCCCAATCATGTGAGTAATATTAAAGTTAACATATGTGTCGTGTACACTTCTTTTTGTTTTTGCCGTGTACAATTTTGCTTTGAAAGACCACGAAAGAGTGAGTCTGCAAAAGTCAAACTGCAAAGTTGCGAGAGACTACTGTATCTGAAGGAAGTAAAAAAAAAATAATAAAATAAATAAATAAATAAAATTTAAAAAAAAAACAGCCTCGTGTTTTCAGTATTTCTCCATACATGTCCATTTTATATAGTTTTTCACTCTGATGGTTTTACATTCAGATTAATTTCAACAGATCCACTGACCACCGAGAAAGAATTTCTGCATCTGCTTAGCAGATAAGCATTTAGTAATTAAACAGTTTATTTCTGCATCATTAGTGTGTTTTAGCATTCACATGAGATTACTTCTGATTCTTCCTGTTTTTAAATGAAAACTTCTGGTCATTCTGTTCAGATGAAGCAACTGAGCTGAATTAAAATTGCAAGACAATAACCTGATCTCGGTGCTCTGATAGATGAGTGAACTGCAAATGAGCTTTGCCTTCATTAATTTGCAAATGTTGTAGCGTGAATTCAACCCTCGGACTTCAAATTACTGCCACTTTTTTTTTTTTTATATAAAGCATTCTCAGACTAACTGAAGCCACGGCTGTCTTTCAAGTCGAGGTGGAGAAATATTGTAAAATCTCTGCATCTCAGTTTTAACACTGCAGACAGTGAAGGCCTCTGAAAGTCTTAAAAAAAGAGCCCACTCATAATCTATCTAATCCATCCAACTTTAGAGAGTGAAAAAGGGGCCAGGAGATTAATTTAAATGATGGCTGTGGGCTGACGCATCAGATCTTCAAACTGTCTGAGAGGAATTAAATGCCGAGAATGTGCCTGAAATGCCATAAGGGTGCATGCAGCCTGAACGGGGAGAGGAGGGGGCACAACACCCCTGTAAGGTAAACTGAAACTCTGACTGGATGCCTGAGGCGGCACCTCGGCTCGCACAGCAGAGAAATCAGCAGCAAAAACAGCCGGAGGGATGGCGGCCACCGGGAGAAGAGCACAGCTTTGATGTGAAGAAGCTCGGCTCAGATGCATACAGATGGTGGTGAATATGGAGGGCAGGAGCAGGCAGTAAAACAAATATTTCTTCATTAGACTGACAGCAGCACTGATGAGTAATTCTAGTTAAACATTAAACTTCACTTTCATGCTCTGATGACTCATCTGTCTGTTAAAATAAGGTTAATTCTGGGGTGTGAGAGTAATTCTTCCACTCGTCTTTTTAGCACATCCCCACTCATTTGTATAAAGTCACTGACAAAGTTGCCTCATTGTTGTTATTTATTTACTTTTTCACCCAGTTAGAAGCTGTGAGCTACAAAACAAGGTATTTAATTTGAACTTGTATTTTACCTCTAAAAATAAAATAAAATGTTTTGTTTTTCATACAAAGCTAGTTTTCCGCTGAAGCAAACAAAGTAGGGGAATTGAAAATGACCCCCGGTCGTCCATCTGTGCGTGTTGTGAGCACGACACCATGAACAATAAGTGAAATACTGACATCCATTTTAGTTGTGGCTGCATCTAGGTGTAAGAAAGGTAACAAACGAACATCAGGCTGCTGTATCAAAGTCCTGTATGGCCACCACCATATGTGTGGGTGTGTAGGTGTGTGTGTTTGTGTAAACCAAACCAAACACCACTATCATTTGAGAAAACTGTCCTTTCTAGTTATTTTTATTGTTAAAGTATAAAAATAAGTTTTTTTTTACACGTTTGGGGTGGACAGTGGGGTGGCTGAAGCTTATTATATGGAGACCAAGGCCACCATCGGCCACCCCCTGGCTTTGCCATTGTGCCTTGTCGTGGATAAAACTCTACGTGCCAGGATCTGACACATTTCTCTGCCGTGGGCAAGCAAAATAAAATTTAAAAACTATTTCTGTATGGTGTAATTCATTTCTTCTGCAGGCGAAAAACATGAAAATTAGGCTAATGGTAACTCTAGATTGTCCCTAGGTGTGAGTGAGAGAATGAATGGTTGTCTCTGCCCCTGTGATGGACTGGAGACCTGTCCAGTGTGTCCCCACCTCTCACTCAATGACTGATATGGGTGCCAGCGACACCGGTGTGAGAGTATCCGTGTTTTGTTTGTGTTTTCTAGTCATCTGTTCAGTCTTTCTTTATTGTCAGCTGCACCTGTTCCTCGTTGTCCTTCCCCAGGTGTCCATGATTATGTCTCATTTGTGTCCTTGTAAGTTCTGCATCTTTGTCTTCCCTTGTTGTCCGTGAATTGTGCTCTCCTGCCATCATGTTCTGTCTTCCTCTGTGTATCCTTGCTCCTGTGATCGTGTGAGTTTTTGCTGCCATGTCAGCTGTTTGGTTATTTAAATTAATTGTTTTCTTTGTTTGATTCCTGAGTTCCCCAAGTCCTGTTGGCATTTGGGTTCAAACAAAGCACAGGTCATGATAGAGCGACACGAAAAGGGAGAAAGGGAGAGAAAATGACGATGTTTGGCAGCATTCCCTGTTCAGTCCCAGGCCAGACAGTCTTAAAACTATAAACATTCACTAATGAAATCTCTCAGCGATGGGGGGTGTCGGCATACTGCTTGTTGGGTTTGCACCAGAGCGGCATCATTATAAACAAAATGAACTAAAACCAACAGGCTTCAAATATGTGTGCATTTTAAAATTCAACTAGTACTTAATGTTGGAAACAGAAAGTAGCTGTGAATCACACCACTCTCACACAGTGGTTTTTTCCACTATATGGGTGTTGGTGCTTGTGGGATTCCAGTTTTTTGTGGCTCCTTGGACTGAAGAAGTTCTTAGGATGAAGGACGAAACGTGTCAGCAAAAAGAAACCATCCAGATGCCTGAATGAACATTGTATTTGTACTTTGATTATTGAGCATGGACTTTAGTGCTGTGAATCAAAAATTTTGACCACCATTGTTGTGACCACCTCTATAAAAGCAGGAGTTTTACGTAATAAAGCCCAAATACCTTAAACTAAAAGCATAGCTGAAGTTGTATAGGAGTAAAGCAAAGCTGATTCTTTGTCCATCAGCACAAACACTGATGCCCATTTATTGAATGCTTTAACAGGAACGCAGTTTGGATCATTACCGTGCATCTCTTTAGTCTCATCGCTTCAATCTCTCCTGGTTTATATAAAAACCGTGGATAACCATAAAACAAGACTTTAAGTCCTCTTTTGCAAAGTAAAAAACTAATTTCATTCTGTGCGCTACACTGCACAAAATCTTATTACATTCTCTTTGTGTTTTAACATTTCATTACTGAACCAAATGGCTCTTTTTTTCTGTTTTTATTCATCTTTACTTATCTAATAGTACGTACATGAATCAGTAACCACGGCTCTTATTGCACTCGGTTACATAATGAAGAAGCAGCGCACGCTTTAATGTCTTCGAGTATTGATTGAATCTAAATGACCACCCTTATGATTCTGCAAGGTTCTGCAAAGGTTTCTCATTAAGTGTCCCAGCAGTGATGAATGATGTGGAGGGAGAATGGGCTGGATGGAAGGGGTGGAGATGAGGAGGGACAAAGATCAGATTGTTACCAAGCAGCAGATTTAAGGAGGTGTCGGATCTTTGAAAAGGATCGGAGCTGAACCTCATCCCATTACAGAGGTGGGTAAACAGAGCAAAAAGAGGTGTGCTGAAACTTTCTGTCTCAGAGCGTGATGCAATCAGCCAATCCCATGGTTGCACAGTTTCCATCAAGATGTGTTATAACTAGAAACAGGACTGGAAGCCAGAAGCTTAAGATGCCAGTTTCAGAACGAATGTTAAGCCCCGCCCATCCACGCAAACAACATGGACTTTTTTTTTAAGTATTTTATTTTGTTGACTAATAGCTCCTACTTTACTGATTTGTGTTCAAATATGCATCTATTAAATATGTTTAGTTCACATTAGTTATTTGAGGCTTTACTTCACAGCCTGTTGAGCTGAAAGGGACTTTCGTAATGTGAGTACAACAACAACGTGGCTCAAGTCAGCAGACTGGCTTATAAAAATACATGACAGAAAAGAAGGCACATTTTTATTTAAAATTCAAACAACAAAGGAACGTGGAGACACTTTGTCCATCTTTATTATTGTCAATGATTGTTGGAGACGAGCTGGATCAGTCCTGACATGGCTAGATTGAAAATTATGAGAAAATTACAAGATTGTTTTGCGTGGTCAGACTTTGAAAATCATGGCTTAAGTTATTAATACGTGCACAACTTCAAAAACTGTTTCAGGCCATGAATTATATTTTGTTGCCCTTGACCTATGGCCTGCTTTGTATCCACATCAACATTTATGATTTATTCTGCTGGAGTGCACTTTTCAAATGAAGATAGGCAGAGTTGGACCAGTTACTTATTATTTGTCCCTCACTGCAGAGCGGAACAAAACAACAACTTGGAAATACCATGAGTCCATACGTGTTGTACATGATAACTAAATACATGAGGCACTGACATCCATTTTGGTGTGGGGCTGCATCTTGGTGTATGAAAGCTTGCTATCAAAAATTGAGTTGCCACTTAGTTTTATATAAAACACAAGAGGGTGCACTGGTCACGTGACCTTCTTCACTGAAGGTGCTTACTGCTTGATGGGGAAACAGTTTGGTGGAACTCCTCTGACTGATGAAGCCCTCCAGATAAAGGGTGAAACATTTCTATAAAAAAGAAACTGTCCAGATGACCTGAATGAGAATTATTGGCTTTGGTACCTGGATGATTGAGCATGAACTTTATTGCTTATTTACTGGAGAGAAGTCCATTAACAAAATGGCCAAACCTTTGCACTTGGTATTTTGACTACATAGCTCTGTGAGTGAGAGGCGACTATGTAAAAGAAATGTCAAAAACATTATTAAAATAAATGTGATATAATAATATGATGTTAAACTGTACATAAAAATCTAAAATTGACAGGTATGCATGCTACGGACGTTGGTAAAAAAAGGGAAGGGAAAGTGTCTTTTTTTCACAAATCAGTAGATATGATCTAATTTACCTCAATGTGAATGTGCACGGTGGCACAACTGGTAGAGCTGCTGCCTCTCAGCGGGAAGGTTGCTGGTTCAAATCCCGGTCCGGGTCCTTTCTGGGTGGAGTTTGCATGTTCTCTCCTCATACGTGGACTTTCTCCAGGTACTCCCGTTTCCTCCAACAGCCCAAAAACATGCATGTTAGGCTGATTGGTAACACTAAATTGTCCCTAGGTGTGAGAGAGCGTGAATGATTGTTTGTCTCGTTTGCCTCTATGTGACCAAGTGATAGACTTGATACCTGTTCGGGTCCACTGTGTACCCTGCCCATCGCACAGTTGCTGCTGGATATGGGCACCTGTGACCCAAAATGGAAGAAACGGGTAAAAGATAATGGATGGATAGTCAATAGTAGCTTCTGTTGCAAATATTGTGATGCTGTACAGGGCAGTGAGCACTCCAGTGACTTTGTTTTAACTCTATGGGTTGCCATGCCATAATCCAAGCTGGCCACCACCATATATTTAGATATGTATGTACGTATGTAAACTGGGCATGCTAGTCATTTGAGGAACTACTGTACTACTTTCTAGTTTTTATAGTGGTTGAAAGTATTGTTTCCACAAATGATTGGGGTGACTGTTGGGGTGGCCAAAGAATAATCTATGGTGGCCAAGGCCACCATTAGCCACCCCCTGGCTCCACTATGTCGCCTGGTCATGGATAAAATCATCCCCTTTGCTTGGCAGGATTTGTCACTTTGTGCTGCCTTGGACAAGCATAAAAAAAATCCTGTCTCTGTTTTTATACACAATGAAACTTTGATCAACTCGAATATCTTGCACTAAAAACATTAAGGTTTACTTGCATTCTCTGTTCAAGTCCAGTCCAGACAAAATGCTAATCTAAATAAATAAATAAATACATTCACTATTGAAATCCCTCAGCAGTGGGGGACATTAGCTTATAGCTTGACATTGTAGGAAAGCTCCTGTGGAAGTTCATAACGCTCTAACTTCTGTGATTTATAGCAAATTAACTGAGATGGGCTCAAGAAGCCAACAACAACTTGGCAACTATTTTAGGAGATAAACATTTTAGGACATTTTGGAAACTTCCTCATGGATGTTCAAGTCCTCATGGATGGGATTTGACAACCACTTGCAGCCAAATACTGGCTTTAGGGGACAAGTTCACTTTCCTCAACAGAATGAGTGGGAAAATGTCATATCTGCAATTTTACAGTAAAACTGATGTTAGTTAAAAATGGTTTGGATTAAAATGTTCTACCCAAAAGTGTGTGAAAAAGCCAATGGGGGTATTGGTGAGAGTTTAGAAGAGAAGTTATTGCAGCAAATGAAAAGAAATAGTAACTCAAATAAAGGAAGTTAAAAAAAAAAAAAACTTTAGGATGCACAACACGTTCATGCCTGGCCTGAGAGAAATGAGTTATAGTCACATAAAAACCTCATCAGGCTGCAGTCCTGAGTGATGATTCTTTATTTTGCTGAAAGGGTGCAAGTAACAGAATTTAGTAATGAAAGTGACTCGGTTCAGTTTGGTCTAATCTGCAAACCTTGAGCCAAACCAGATCTAGGCTCAGGATGAGAAGCCATTTTTATCAGGTCTGAAAACTGAAATCTTTGCTGCCCATTTTGGAAACTTAAAGGCCCCACATGTAAACCAACTGTCTGAGAGCACGGGGCTCTGAAAGAAAAATATGGAACAATAAAGTTTTAAACATAAGATGAAGCTTGGATGTTGAGTTTTCTATATCAGAAGAAAGATTTTAATTTCTATTCTCATATTTACACATTCTCTTGTGTGGAACAATGATCTTGTGCATGCCTGACACTTTTCTGGTGTAATATGGCATGCCCGCAGGAAAGTTGCCCATGAACAGAGGGCAAGATTAACACTTGGCTGTACGTTGGGCAACAATCTTCAAGGACCCCATCATCACGACCCCAGAATCACCATAATCTGGCAAAATGCAGAATCAGTTACAGTAATATAAGTAAATATACTTCAAATTCTATCAAGTGCATTTTGATATACAAATATCTAAATGCTCATAGAACTATATATGCTATGTCCTCTTGTTAACACAAATCACCAAGACTGAGTTAAGTTGAGCGCACTTTGAACACCATATGACACAATATGTATACTTGGCTAGCAATGCATTGGCCATTGGTGCCGGAAGCATTTGTTAGGTGGGGGCACAGATGGGGTTGGGGTCTGGGGGTTCTCCCCCAGAAAATTTTGAATAAAGTAGATGCCATTTCTTGCATTTTGGTGTATTTTAATGGTGGTTTAACATCTAGTTTTACTAACATAAGTAAACACTAGATTCAATAACTATTTTTGAATTAATGGTGCATCAAGAAGTAACCTGATCAACAAACTGGCAATAAAATAAAATTCTAAGCTACTAACTCAAAACAGTTCTTGCAGTGGATGCTCGGCTTTCTCTGATGCCATAAATATAGTGGTACTTATAGCAAAGTATCACATCCACTCTAGTAAGTGGAGGAATAATAACCCCTCCTTCCCCAGTTTTATTAATTATTTTAAGTCATATTATTCTTCATTAAAGAGGAACTTACCCCACTCTGAAACGATAGCTCCGCCCCAAGATAAGATTTTAAAAATGCTAAAATGTATGTTTAAAAATGTATGTTCTATTCTAAAAACAAATTAACACGAAATCTAAATACTATGAAAATCTATACAACTAAATAATCTAAAGTACCTAACTTACAAGACTAAGCTAATAATAAATATACTGCTAACCTGAAAATGATATCGACCAATACTCACAATGCTAATGCTAATGCTATGTTGCTATGGTTAATCCAACTGCCGATCTCTGCGGGGGAGGGGCTCACTTTTATACTCAGCAGAGGCTGTGACAACAGAGTGCCCAGACACGTCAGAGTGACCAGTCGTTGACCAATAGGAAAATTAGGCTGCAGTACCACAGTTCAACCCATAGAGGGAGTGTAAACACGTTTTTAGACCAAATATTGCTGATTTGAACAAATACCACAAAAATGTGAAAATTAACACAGACGTAGTGCTATACAACATTTTACACACATTCCAGGGAGTTTATCAGCTAAAAAAAGTTAATTTTGGCGTAAGTTCCTCTTTAAGGCTCAGCTGACTAGCTGCTCAGCCAATCACAGGCGGGTTACAGCACAGTGTCATTAGCTTGGAGTGTGGATTAAAAACAGTGTGTTCTTCCTCAGACGAACAGTCATCATCGACAGAAATTCCGACACGCACCATGCCTGAACCGGTCAAGTCTGCACCCAAGAAGGGCTCCAAGAAAGCCGTGACCAAGACCGCCAGTAAAGGAGGTAAGAAGAGGAGAAAGACCAGGAATGAGAGCTATGCCATCTACGTCTACAAGGTCCTCAAGCAGGTCCATCCCGACACGGTATCTCCTCCAAGGCTATGAGCATCATGAACTCGTTCGTGAACGACATCTTTGAGCGCATCGCCTCCGAGGCCTCCCACCTGGCTCACTACAACAAGCGCTCCACCATCACCTCCAGGGAGATCCAGACCGCTGTGCGCCTCCTCCTACCTGGGGAGCTGGCCAAGCGCCCTGTATCTGAGGGCACCAAGGCTGTGACCAAGTACACCAGCTCAAAGTAAACCAACTGACCACAAAGGCTCTTTTAAGAGCCACACATCTGCCTCAAGAGCTGTAGCTGCTCAACACATGCATCATATCTGATGACTGATGGAATCATGTTTTACAAAAATCCAAATAAAAACATACTTAAGGGGTTTGGTTTTTGATTACATGAACATCTACATCTTATCAAAAGTCGGATTTAGCATAATGTTTATATGTACTGTAGCCTATTCTAGATAGAAAAACCTAAAAAAGTTAAGTTTTGTCCTCTGGACATTCACAGAAAAAAAAAGTAGAAATGTTACATCTTTCCTCTGAAAGACTTCTTCAGTCTGAGGAGCTGTGTTCAGCTCAGTCTCATAAATAACACTTAAAACAGCATTTTAACAGCTTCATCACAGTGTAACATGGGCTTTAAAACAGTGTTTTATCAGATTCATCACAGTATAACATGAGCTTATGTTGTGTGTGTGTATGTCAACAAGAGAGGCCGCCAGTGGAGACGTGCAGGCTGCTGAGGCTTTTCCTGAGAGGCTGGCTGCTATAATCAGGGAGGGGGGGTACACGGTGCAGCAGGTCTTTAATGTGGACGAGACCGGCTTGTTCTGGAAGAGGTTGCCCGAGCGCACGTACATCAGCAGAGACGAGCGAGTTGCTCCAGGTCACAAGGTGGGGAAGGAGAGGTTGACCTTACTTTTTGGTGCCAATGCTGCTGGAGATTGCAGATTGAAACCGCTTTTGGTTTACCAGTCCGCAAATCCCAGAGCCTTCAGAAATATTGATAAAAACACGTTGCCAGTTTATTGGACATCAAACAGAAAGGCCTGGGTGACACTGGCGGTATTTGAGGAGTGGTTCACCAAACACTTTGTCCCTGATGTCAGGAGATTCTGCAACTCCAGCAGCATTCCATTCAAAGTCCTGCTGGTGTTGGACAATGCGCCCGGGCACCCCGTCCACCTTACAGACCTGCACCCCGACGTTAAAGTCGTGTACCTCCCCCCAAACACGACGTCCCTCATCCAGCCCATGGACCAGGGGGTAATAAGCACTTTCAAGGCTTATTACCTCCAGAGGGTGATCAGGACTGCTCTGGAGGCAACTGAAAAGGACCCTGACCTCAGCCTGAGGCAATTTTGGAAAGAGTACAACATCCTGGATGCAGTGCGCCACATTGGTCACTCCTGGGAGCGGGTGACGGCCAGC
>JARVGQ010000781.1:21930102-21942084 GCA_031762355.1 Hypsolebias martinsi
ATTATTATTATTATTATTAGTAGTAGTAGTAGTAGTAGTAGTAGTAGTAGTAGTAGTAGTAGTAGTAGTAGTATTACATTATTATTATTATTGTTGTTGTTATTGTTGTTATTATTACTCACATATCTTACGGCCATATTAGTTAGAAATAAATTAGAAATTAGTTAGTTCTTAGTACAGTATTGTATTAGTTAGAAAATTAGAAAGAGTTTTTCATTTTGTTCTGTTACTGGAAGATTATTATTGTTTGAACTGATCGTTTGAAAAAAAGGGGCTTTCATTTTTTATATTGTATATGCTATCATTTATGGGATTGCTTGGTATTGTATTTAAAAAAATGAACAAATAAAATAAGCATAAACATAAACAAACATATTCACACAAATATGCATGAATGAAAACTGATTTAAGAGCAGATTAATCCAAGATGCAATATAAATTCACAAAATGTATGCTTGCACAAAAATGGACATTAACTTAAAAATAATAATAATAATAATTAAAGTGGGGATTTCTCTCAGCTCTGGAGTTTTTCATTTCACTGAAGCACAAATGTAGAAGGTAGCTTTCCCTAATTTGGAAAATATACCACAAGTTACCACCATCTGGTTCATAACTGTGTAAAATGTCACACGTAGACTGTCAGGAAAAGTCATTTAACGTTTTTCATACAAGATGTAAGATTTTTAAATGTGTTCACATGTGCTAGTAAAGTGGCAATCTGTGCTGCTGCATTATGAATCAGCTGTAGTCTGTGCACAGCACATTTTGTTACGCCTGCAAAAAGACTAGCATAATAATCCAATTTAATTGTTATAACTAGATTAATTATTTCCCTAAAAACAGATTTTGACAAAAACTTCTTAACATTTGAAATGCTTCTCAAATGATAAAAGGCCAATGTGGTAATATGAATAATGACTTGGAACTTCTTTTTTTGCATTGCAGCAATTACTTAAAGGTCAGTATAACATCCACATAAAACTGAAGATGCCAGATTTTGAAGTAGAACATTGCAAACATTGAAATGAAAAGTTTCTTTCTGTTAAGATGGTGTTTGGTTTGTCAGTTCTGCTCTACTGTTGACACATGGCAGTGCAGCATAACGAATATGAGGAAAATATAGATGAAATGTACATTTTTCTGTTAACAAAGACAAGGTTATTTTCTCACAGTGCTGCACATTAAAAACATTTCAAACGTGTGCTACATTTCTGTAAATTTGACAGTGTTATCCAGCTGTGTTCAGTATTATGAAAAGTATAAACTTTAAGTTTTACCATTTATGGTGTCTGAGTTGAGCAGAGTTGAGTTTGTCACCAGCGACAGTAACTCTGTACTGCAGGACGGTTTTGCATTTACAGACTGGGAGATCTTCAGGGAGGCCACTATAAATGAGGTAGAACTGGATCTGGAGGAATAAACATCTGCTGTCCTCAGATACATCAGTGAATGTGTTGATGATGTCACCACCAAGACTGAAGTACTACCCAAACCAGAAACCCTGACTGAACGCAGAGGTCCAGACCCTGCTGAAAGCCAGGGACACTGTCTTCAGATGTGGCGATGCTCAGGAACTGGAGAGGGCAAGGAAAGAGCTGGCTGCTGGTATTAAGAGGTCAAAGCAACATGTGCACAGAAGATCCAGGGACAGTTCTCCTCACAGGACCCACAGAGCATGTGGAGGGGCATCAAGTGCATCACAGACTATAAAAGCAGGGGTGCACAATGTCCTAGGGACCCATCACTGCCTGATGCTCTCAACAGGTTCTATGCAAGTTTTGAAGCTCTGAACAGACCACCCAGCACAAGACTCACCTCGCCATCAGAAGAGGAGTTCCTCAGCGTGACCTCATCTGAAGTAACGAGGATCTTCAGGAGGATTAATCCTCACAAAGCAACTGGCCCAGACAACATCCCAGGGAGGGAACTGAGCGACTGTGCCAATCAGCTCTGCGAGGTGCTGACCGACATCTTTAACTCCTCCCTCACCATGGCAATGTTCCCACCTGACTGAAGACGGCCACCTTTATCCCAGTTCCTAAGAACTCTGCAGTGACTGTTTTGAATGGCTACCAGCCTGTAGCCCTCACCCTGATAGTCGCTAAATGCTTTGAAAGTCTGGTCATGGCCCACATAAAAACAACCATCGACATCATCGAGGACACACACCAGTACACATACTGCAAGAATCGATCTACAGAAGACGCCATCTCCTCTGTGGTCCACACTGCTCTCACCCACCTGGAGCAGAAGGACTCCTACGTCCGTGTGTTCTTTGTGGAATTCACGTCTGCCTTCAACACCATGATCCCCCAAACTATGATGGATAAACTACTCACATTAGGACTAAGCCCCCCATTTGCAACTGGGTCCTGGATTTCTTAACCAACAGACTCTGTGAGGATTCACAACTTCTCCTCCACCATAACCCTCAGCACTGGCTCTCCTTAGGGCTGTGTGCTGAGTCCCCTCTTGTTCACCCTGCTCACCTACCCATCCAGGCTGTCATGTCGTAAAGTTTGCAGATGATACAGCTGTGGTGGATGCATCACAAACAACGATGAGTCCAGCTACAGGCAGGAGTTTGAACATCTGGAGAGCTGGTGCAGGAAGAACAACATTCACATCAACGTGAGAAGAAGATGAAGGAGCTGGTCGTGGACTTCAGAAGGAACAAACACACTCACTGTTAGAACGTTACTGTTAGCTGTTAGACTCAAAAATCCTTAACCAGGGAAATCATAGTTATAAAAAAGGAAATATCACTGTTATGCCACTTTAATTAGTGATATGCAACTTTATCTGTGCTGCTGATTATCCATGCTGCTGATTTCTTGCCTTTAAGCTGCTGTATTCATACCCATCTGCTCACAACAGACTCATGTTCAGGCTGATGTTTAATATCACATATTATATTATTATTGTTTAGATTATGTCTCCTTGCATACTGGATTTTCTTTTTATATTTTATATTTTTGCTATTTTGGGGTGTAACTGGGACCCTGTGTACACTATGTCTTTCCACCTCATGTACCGCATGTGATGCGAATGATAAAGAACCATGAAGCTTGATTTGTAGTGGCGTTTCAAACCCTGCCACTCAGCTCCAACAACTGAGTCTCCCACCATTGTTGGTGAATGTCACGAGCACAAGTGACGTGGCCGTGCTGCCTTAGCCTTTTACAAACAGTATTCAACTGGTAATGCAAAACCAAACACCTTTTGTATCTGCTCCATAGTGGGACTAAAAGTCCCTACAACCCTCAGGGTCCCTAGAACTCTGGTACACAAGAACTGGCACAAGCCCTTTGTACCTCAGGTGTTTTCCTCTTTTAGGTTAACAAATGAAGCATTTAACACAAAAATGTGACTTGTTCCATAAAAAGCACAGATTTGACAACACTTGTCTTACAAATTTACAATTATTAATGCATTATTCAGAACTAATATTCGGTTCAGAAACACAGAAAGGCCCCAGTTGAGGTTAAATCATCGTTCCATCATCATGTTTTATGTGAGTTTGATACACTGGAGAACAAACAAGATTTTTTTTTGTCTCATTTATGTTCTTTCAGATCTCCCTGAGGTTTTTGCGTCACCTTTACAGCTTCTGAGGGGACAAAGCAAATAGTTTGAGGTATTTTCATCATATTACAGGTATAGTTCCAGGTGCAAAATCCCTTCACTACATGTGGTCTGAATCTTTTATTAGTTCTGTAGGTTTTAATGTAATGAGCTCTATGAAATATCTGATGGGATTTGGGTTATTCTCCAGGGAATCCTGGACCCTCGTTTGTCCTGCATACAGTAAAAGATCCTTTAAAGGTCACCGGTCGTCCAAAAACAGACTGAAAAATAAATTCACATTTCTACGTCATGTTTTAATTAAATTTGTAATGAGATGAATAAATAAACAAGAGCAAATTGTTTCCTCAACAGTCCAGTAAAATGTACATACAGAATAAGCTGATGACTTCAAGGCACATTTATATACCGTTTTGCTGAAACATATTGTTGCAAAAAAACAAGATAAAGATGGTTCATAAGGGGGTTAAACCTACGGAGGTTGTGCTTTTTTGCTGCTCACTGTGTGTCTCCTACCATCAACTAAAAGTAATGATCCCTTTGCTGTGATGATGAATTAAAGTGGAGGTGCAGGTGGGAGCTCTGTGGCCTGACGCTTTGAGTGTTTAATGAGTGTGACCTTTAAATTTCTTTCTAGAGCTGAGGAAAGAACAGTTTGCATATGGTCCAAGAATTTGGCAGGGATCTAACAGTGCGTGTGCAGATGTGACTGCACTGACAGGGAAAACTACGCCCTCTGGTGGTGAGAATTGTGCTCACTGCTGCCTTTTAGGGTTTCCATCAGAAGATACAGCAATGGATTGTGGATTTGTTATGGTTGCTGCTGCAAAAATATATTAAAAAAAACATTAAATCTCACTGTAACAGTAAAACAAGCCATGGTTATATGTTATGCGTTTGTGCACAGAACTGAAACAGCACAACTCCAAAAAGCAATAACTTATAAATCCAACGTCTTTCTATAAACGAGTTGGTCCAGTCCGCTGTATAAATTACATTAATAAGACTGTACAGAGTTCAGTAAAGTAGGGGCAGCTTCGGTAGAAATCTTTACGAGGGTCTCTAAACCATCATGAATGACAAAAATCTGCATCCTGAACATTGTTCTTGCAGTAAACTGTGCTGTTGTTCCCTGGGGGGCAGTCTCTGAAACCGATGCCCCCATTAGGGGTGTAAATTGGCTGAATGTGAAAATCCCCCTTGAGGAGCTGCTCGTTGTTGAGCGAGACTATCTGGAAGCCTGTTTCTGTCATTTCCAGGAGGGAATTGTCTTTCTTGGTGCCCGCCTCGCAGTAGTCGTCTTTTCTACGTCCCCGGTTGTATTTCCACTCGGAGCGGCTCTTTCTGTGCACGTGCCAGCAGAAGATGCTGAGCAGGAGCACCAGCACCACGATCACAGCCCCTCCAATGAGCCCGGCCAGCAGGAACGGTGAGCTGGACTCTCTCTGCGTGGCCTGCTCGGGCTCGGATCGCCTTCTGTTGTTGTTATCGGGGCTGAAAAAGGCTGCGGTGGTCACGGCCTCCGTGCACACCGAGTCGTCCTTGGGCCTGTAGTTATTAAAAGCATCCAAGGGAATGACACAGATCCGATACGTGGACTTTGGTTCAAGATTAGCCAGTCGTATTCCCCGATGATCCCCACCCACTATCCTCTCTCTGACCGTGTCCCCGGTCAAACTGGGGCCCATCCTGGCCCAGGTCACCTTGTAGGCAGTGACTGGAAACAAAGACACCCAGCGCACGTGAATAGCTGAGCCATTTAAAATGGTGAAAGTGACCTGCAGGGGTTGTTTAGTCCTCATCCCCTCTTCCCGTGTTGTGTAGATGGAGTAGAGGGTGGGAAATGTGGGGATGGGTCTTCTGGAGGAGAAGGAGGATGAAACATGCTGATGGAGCACAGTGGAGTCCGTGGATGCAGGAAGAGACTGGTTCAAAGTAGCATCAGGCAGAGAAGTGGCCACTGAGCACTGAAGCAGATCAGCGCTCAACTCCCTGATCACCATGCCCCGGAACCTCTCCGGTTTATGGCACATGAAGCCACGCACGTTCAGTGAAGCGGGCAGCGATTTGAGCCAGGACACCACCCACTGCACGCTGCAGTCACAGAGCCAGGGGTTGTTCCGGACGGTGAGCTGTTTGAGGCTCACGAGGCCGTCAAACACCCCCCGGGGCAGCAGCTGCAGCAGGTTGGTAGAAAGATCCAGCCTTTCCAGTTTGTGCAAAGCTGCAAACGCTCGCACCGGGATCTGGTTGATTTGATTTTCCTGGAAGTTTAATTTCACAAGCACCTCCCCAGGGAGGAACGGAGGAGGGTAGGTCAGGGAGTTACGGGCCAGGGACAGCTCCCTCAATGTGACCAAGTCCTGAAAGGTTCCAGGTGAGATCCCGTCATCCGTCAGCAGGTTTCCATCCAACAGTAGACGCTCCAGTCTGGTGACGTTCTCAAACGCCTCCTCTGCAATGAGCGCAATCCGGTTCTCATCCAGCCTCAGCTCTTTCAGATCATCTGGGAGACCGATGGGCACACTGCTCAGGTGGTTTTTGGTGAGGAAGAGCATCTTTAGGCTCACAGCTTCACGGAAAGCCCCTTCTTCCACCCCGGCAGTAGAAATGGAGTTATCATCTAAATGCAGCTCCTCCAGCCAAAGAAGCTGAGCCAGAGCTGCTCTGGAGATGGTCTGGATGTTGTTCTCCTGTAGATGGAGAACTTTGACATTTTTGGGCAGGTTAACAGGGAACTCGTCCAGCTCGTTGCCATAGAGATACACCGTTTCCACAGAGGCCACATGGTGGAGCTCCAGGGGGAAGCCGGCGTTGTTGATCTGATTGTTGTGGAGGTAGAGGGTTTTGTAGCCCTCACCGATCCCCAGAGGCGCTGAGGTCAGGCTCCGCTCATTGCAGTAGACAAACGTCCGATCACAGCGGCACGCTTTGGGACAGCTGGAGGCTTGTGACGACTGAAGATGAAGGCCTAGCAGTAAAGGAATCCATAGTTTCACCAAGGAGGTCCAGTCCTTACTCCATAAACACCACTGTATCCCCATTTCAACCAAAATACCGGAATAAAACCAGACAAATTACCAGCATGGGATAAGAATCAGGGTTTCCAGCAGAATAATCTGTAGGTTTTGACTGCTGTGTTAAAACCACCACTGTGTCCAGACCGGTGCTGCACATGGTCTCTCTGTAATTCCTCAGTAGTATCCATCGCCTTCCATGTCTGAATTGGTTTTGTATCCTCTCCGTTCACTGAGCAGAACTCAAAGCGCGACAGAGCTGTGAGCTGTGTGTCCGACGCTGCTTCCACAAAAATCAAACTCCTCTCCGGCTTCATGTGCTGCAGAAGGAAGGAAGACAAATCACTTTTAGTTCCCTAAAGTACTTTTTTTAATCATTTGCTACCAAAATTAAGAACAGAGAGTAGAAGAATGACTAGTTAAACCCAGAGCAAAAACATAGAATCAAGTTAAATTAAAGTTGTGTGGACGTTTACTTTGATTACTGGGAGCCATCAATGCCCCCAATGTACAGAAACAGTTAAAAAGAATCACAGACATATTCACAGGATGAACAAAGGTTACTTCATAGGTACGATAAAACAAGAGATTCATCTCCAAAGTCACATTCCTGTTGTGCATTTTTGCTGAAGTCAACTTTGCATTCCTTTCTGTGCAGGACTCATTAAGTTTGGTGTTGCTGGAGAAGAGGACTGCGTGAAGGTGATGAACGCAGCCTGTCAGCAGAGATAAGATGAGACAAATTCCTTGCACAGGAACAAAACTAAGATCGATGTGGGCCTCGACTCGCAGAGAGGAAAGGTGCTGCGGTGACTACAAGGTCAGAACGTTTAAACAACGTGGAGAGAGTTTCTTCACGAAAACACTAAAACTGAACCAAAATCAAGAAGAAGAAAAAATCATCCACCAGAAGTAATGAGCTCAGATGATGCTTTCACTGTTAGCTGAGATGAAACAAGAGTCTGTGGACAGATTGTATTGATTTCTAGCCAAGACAGCTCAATAGTTATGTAATGATCTGGGTGTGGGTGTGGGGGGCAAATAAGCCATCAAACTGAGTCCAATTGTGATGACTGCGGTTCGACCAGTGGGTCTCCAGCATCAGGTCTGCATGAGGAGAACTCCTGCGTCCTGCAGAGCGCAGCGTCCCAGTTTGGAGGGGAAGCAGGATTTACTGGAGCATTGCTCTGCACATTTTAAATTATTATTTTAGCTTTTCTATTTTACTTATTGTTAAAAAATAAAATTCTGTCAGGAAGATTAAATCTTTTGATGATTATTCCAAAAGAAAACGGTTATTAAAAACACATCGGTAGAGGTGGGTTTTGGTAAATGTCTCACCTTCTGGACTGCAGGAAGTCTCGCAGCTTCACACCGACCCAGCCCGCCCGCCTCCCCGCGCATAGCTGCGCTCACAGCCGGCACGCAGTCCGCATCGTGCCAGCAGCGTCCCGCCACTCTGGAAGCGTGTGCGTGATGGTTCTGACCCGCTAATCAGCCGGGACCGTTCAGGTCAGCAGCGGCATGAACCGCATCTCCCCCCGGCTGCTCCCACACTCTCACACCGCGTTTCCTGCGCCTGTGGCCGGCCGCGTCGCTCCGGGGCCAGCCGGTGAAGTTCCGCTGCCTTCAGAGGAGGACCGGGGGCCACGGAGCCGGAAAGTGGGGGGCAAAGTTAAAAGCAGATGAGTCCATTCATGGTGGAAACTACTGAAGGATGCCTGGTCCTGCTGATCCAGATCCCATTTCCAAGGTCTGTGCCCACGCGTGCGCTCCCTCTTTCTGCGTCTTAGGCGCTCTTGCTTTGCTCTTACATCCCCTGCTCCTCCTCCTCACCACGCGCGCGTGCGTGTGTGTGCATTTTAATCCCCTGAACTAATGACTGTCGTCAGCAAAACCAGAACAAAACAATGAAACATCTAAAAATCGACCCCTAACAGGAGCTCAGACTGCAGGGGCGTTGTTCTTAATAAACTGGGGGCTGCAGCCCCTAAAACTTTTGATTTTTCACATGACCGCTGCATCATTTTCAAGTTGGTTAAGAGTGAATTTATAAGGTGTTATATGCAGACACTTTAAGCTTTTAAAACACAAAAACGACACTTATTAATAGTAAACATGACCAAACTTTAAAGCAGGGGTGCCCAGCTAATTTAAATAAATATTGTTCAACTTCTGCCAAGTGTAAATATTGAAATCCATCTTCATTACTGCTGAGATGTAACTGACAGAAACCAGTCATAAATTAAACTTTATATTGCCAAGCATTCACAAATAACTTTTGTGTTTTGCAGTATTTAAATATTTAGCAATAAATTAGTGAAATGCAATTGCTGATTTTTGTAGTTTTTTCTTGTTATTGTTCTTGCACAGCTGAGGGACAGCTGAAGGACAGCCACCAGGTGATGTTGAGGTGAGGTGAGCCTCACCCAGAGGTGAGGCTTTGTATCTTGATGTGCTGTCATCTGGCTCTCCTCGTCTCACTTCATTTTTATTTTTTATTTTTTTCTGGATGCATCAATGCAGCAGAATCCACCAACATCATTTGAGAAACTTCCCATCAGAACTATTTACTGATTTTTTTTTTCTGTTTGGTTTATTTAGCTATTTTGAGAGACATTACAAAGTTTATTCGACTACTCCTGAGTGAAATCATCATAGATTTCTACAGTTTTGACTTCAAAGCTTCTTATCTAGTGTGCCTGCGTTGGACTTTCCTGTCTGCTACTTTAAGATGTGATGCCCCCCCCCCCCGACTCCACCACAAACTGATTAAAAAAAAAAAAAAAAAAAAAAAAGCTAGTTTCAAATTTGCATTAGTTTCAGTTTGTCTGCTGAAACATATTTAATGAAGGTCCTTAAGTGAAAAATCCAATAGAATTTGTATATTTATTCTGCAACACCGAGGTGTTTTTGAGTAGATATGTTTTATAACCACTGTTGGTTAGACATTGCATTTGGATGAGTTCATCTTTGATCTGGAAACATAATCCACTATGGAGCTGAGTGGGTTTACCATGGAAACAGAGACAGGTTAACAGCACATGTTATAATAGAAACAGAAACACATAGGTTCACAACATCTGTTACTATAGAAGCAGAGACAGGTAGGTTCACAACATCTGTTACTATAGAAGCAGAGACAAGTAGGTTTACAGCATCTGTTACTATAGAAGCAGAGACAAGTAGGTCTACAGCATCTGTTGCCAGAAGCAGAGACAAGTATGTTTACAACAGCTGTTACCATAGAAACCAGAAACACGTAGGTTCACAACATCTGTTACTATAGAAGCAGAAACAAGTAGGTTCACAACATCTGTTACCATAGAAGCAGAGACAAGTAGGTTTACATCATCCGTTACCAGAAGCAGAGACAAGGTTTACACCATCTGTTACCATAGAAGCAGAGACAAGTAAGTTTACAGCATATGTTACCATAGAAGCAGAAACAAGTCAGTTTACAGCATCTGTTACTATAGAGACAATAACTGATAGGTAGGTTGACAGCATGTTACCATGGAGACAGAGACAAGTAGGTTTACAGCATATGTTACCATAGAAGCAGAGACAAGTAGGTTTACCGCATCTGTTACCATAGAAGCAGAAACAAGTAGGTTTACAACATCTTTTACCATAGAAGCAGAAACAAGTAGGTTTACCGCATCTGTTACCATAGAAGCAGAAACAAGTAGGTTTACAACATCTGTTACCATAGAAGCAGAAACAAGTAGGTTTACATCTTTTACCATAGAAGCAGAAACAAGTAGGTTTACAACATCTTTTACCATAGAAGCAGAGACAAGTCAGTTTACAGCATCTGTTACTATAGAGACAATAACTGATAGGTAGGTTGACATCATCTGTTACCATAGAAACAGAGACAAGTCAGTTTACAACATCTGTAACTATAAAAACAGAAACTGGTAGGTAGGTGCTCAGTATCTGTAACCATGGAACCAGAGATGGGTTGATTTGTTGACATATGTTAGCTTGGAGACTAAGGTAATGTGACCTGAAACATATCCTAATTCTGTTTTCTTCCAGAGAATGTATCAGTTTAATGTGCCTTGGCACACTGTCTGTTGACCTAAACTTTTTGATTCTCTCTCTCTCGAGTCTGAATCATTTTGGTTTTATCCAAAGTTGATGTCTTCATTAGTTGGTTATTTGCTCTGAGTGTCAGCAGCTCATGCAACACATGATAAAAGTCTCCAAGTTTCTGTTTTGTGCTTCTTTCATGCTATGAATCCATGTTATTTTAATGAAGCACTGGGGCTCATGTAGAAAGATGTATTTCCTGCCAGCCAACATTTGAATGGATCATTTCAGCACACTGTTATGAATAATTCAAACAATCACTTCTGATCATATAAACCTATACACACACTTTTCTGATGCACACTTTAATCCAGATTAAACTCAAACTAAAGCATCAGTACAGAGCTAGAAAACACAACTTTAATCACACACTCAAACACACAGGGAGTCTGGTTGCATCAGATCATCTGTTCACAACTCTCTGGGTTCTGCTCGGTCTGCCAGATACGACATCTGCTGCTGCTTCTCACCGATCCAATCTAGGAAATTAAAATTGGGCCTAAATCTGCCTGCAGCTCATCAGTGTGCACGTAGCTTGTGTCTAACATGACAATGTTTGTTTCTGCCATGTCACCATAGTGTGGATGTTTGTGCAGAAACCCACAGCGACGTGGACAGCAGCTGCAGGAATCCGATCAACAGCTGGGAAGTTGAAAGGAAGGCTGAAATCTGTTTCTCTTAGCTAACATTACAAAAACACCAAAATGCTTTTATTGTGAAGCCTTCTTTCCTCTTCAGAGAGCACCTCCAACAACCAAACTCAGCCGTCCTGTCATTTTTTTTACCACTTTTGCTGCAGGTTTTTTTTTTTAAAGATTCAGTAGCTAAAGCTAATATCAAAGTTCCTCAAATAACAAAAGCTTCCTCCTGTAGCAAAAACAAAATGCAAATGAAAAAATAATATATATATATATATATTTTTGTTAAACAATGAATAATTTTTAAGTAGAACTGAAGATACTGTAGAAAAATATAGGATGTTTTTATTTTGTAAAATAAAATCTTGATGTGAGCTGCTTATTTCAGTTTGGGTTTTAAAGGTAAGGGTCGAGACCCCTCTGAGGGTCATGAAACATCAACAGAGGGTGCATAGATTATCTATAGACTGATTATTCCAAATTAGATTTTTTAAAACAAAACAAAACAAAACAAAAAAATCTAATCCATAAATTAATACAAACCGGATTCCAAAAAAGTTGGGTCACTAAACAAATTGTGAATAAAAACTGAATGCAATGATGTGGAGGTGCCAACATCTAATATTTTATTCAGAATAGAA
>JARVGQ010000781.1:21960943-21972038 GCA_031762355.1 Hypsolebias martinsi
TTTTTTTTTTTTTTTTTTTTTTTTTTTTTTTTTTTTTTTTAGGGTATTGTATTAGCTAACTGCTTGGAATCACATTAAAACGGCGTTCTAAGTACGTTGTTGTTGTTTTACATTGGGAAAAAAAATGTGTTTAAAAAGACGTTACGGCCGCCATGTGCTTTCAGTTTCGGTTCAAGTCTAAAAATCCGCGTTTACGGCTGCCACGTGTGAGCAGTTTCGGTTTAAGTCTAAATCGGTATACGGCCGGGCCGTTATAACGGAACTCGGCCGTAAACCGGGGACTACCTGTATATATTAAGGCTTTAGAAACCTTTCACTCTTGCAATGTTCTAAACTCTTAAACCTACTAATTTTAACAACTTACAGTACTTATACTAAATTTTACTTACTAGCGGGGGTTGTGGTACTCCCTGGATGGAACGCCGGACCTTCAGCAGTGACGATGGGACTGGAGGTTTGGCTCTGTCCCGGTTCTGTGCAGCCCTTGAGCAGCGAAGAGTTTTGGAGGGGTGGGGGGGTGGGGGACTTGGGGTGTATGGGGCGGGACCGTGGCCTGATTGAGTGGTCCGAGAAATGAAAAAAGTCCCTGTGGGCTCCAGATGGAGCGCCGGACCTTCGGCGGCGCGCGTCCCACTCGAAAGTCCTCGTGGGCCAGCCACCAGCTCTCAAGATTCACCGTTGGGTCTGGAGGTCCATTCTGGTCCAGTTCGATGGGTTCCATGTGGCTCTGTGCATCGACTGGGGGCCGAAGTCACTGTGATAAGTGACAAACTTTTTTGGATCTGATCAAAATGTTCCCTCTAATATTTCAGCAGACAGCAATGGGGCTTCTGGGAAATGTAGTCATTATGAGCAGGGATACAGCGGAGTCTTATTGAGAGAAAACTACAAAATGGCAGCGCCTGTCCCAAGTATTTTATTTTTTTCATTAACTTTTTACTGTTCAGTATACCGTACTGTCCCAATCCCATGAGTAATACTAAAATTGACAATTGTGTGTCCTGTACAATTTTTAATTATTAAAAAAAAAAAATCTCACATTTGTTTCACTTTGAAAAACTGCAATAGAGCAAGTCTGCAAAAGTTGAACTGCAAAATAGTGAGGGACTACTGTACTCCGGTGCAGAGTTGCAGTAGAAGTGATACCATCTCCAACATCAATCCCATCACTTTGGTATCAATATGATAATGTTTGTATCATATGTTTGTTTTGATTCTCATTTTTCAGGACATGAAAAATCCACAAAGTATTACAAAATAAGTCACTGGGCTTTGATTCTGTAGTTCAAGACATTTTGCCTTCCATCCAGGGAGCTTTATCCATTCAAAACTGGAGAGTGCAGAGTTTCAGGAAGTTGGCATGGACCTTCAGATGGACATGATGAAAACAAAGAAGACGTTCCATGAGAGATCACAGCAGGCCCGAGGTGGAGAGATGTCTCCATGGCTTCACTGAGGGACATGACATTTAAAAATAAATCAAAAAGGCTCAGCTGCTGGTGTCTGAGTCAAATGCTTCTCCCAGAAAGTCTCTGGATTTCTTCTTCTGCACATTTAATAACGCAGAGGAGCTGGGAGGACTGGCTGTGCATGCTGTGGTCCCAGAGACGAAACATCTGGCTGAGGCTTCGTTAAATATTTAAATCAGAAAGCGGACGAGCTGGGAGTTCGATGATATTTGGCTTGGTGAAAGTTTTAAACGCTCAACATCACTGGACTTCTATGGTTCTGAAGAATCAGAACCTGCGAGAGAGTGTGTGGGTTTTAAAGAAGGCCGGAGACAGAAAGGCTTTTCAAGAACACAACTGATGCAACATCTGTCCACATCTGGCTCATGCTGTTCAGATCTAAGCTCCAAACAGACTCATGAGAAACTGAAACTGATCTTCAACTTTGTTCCAGTTCTAAAATCAAATGTTCAAAGACAGAATTTGTCTTTTGTTGACAATAAAAAAGAATAAAAATCCTGTTTGTTTGATAAGAACGTTTATTCAGAATGCTTGAGTTTAAAACTAACGACGTACTTCAATGCAGAAATGTTAAAGAAGTTTTAAACTGAAAGTCTGTTAAAAATTGATGAATTTATTCTGATGCTACTTCTTTTACTTAAAAAAAATTGATGTTGTGTTTGTTGTCACTCGTTTTTGTCTCGCTTTATTTTTATTTTGGTCCATATTAAAAGTTTTTCATTTGCTGTCTTTTATTGTTTTAGAAAGCTAAATTTAGGTATCCTAAAAAAGTTTCATAAATGAATAGAAGCTAAAGATCAGTCCAGATGTTGGAAATCCTTTAATTAAAGTAAAATAAAAATATCAACCGACAAGTTTAATTATATTTGTGATTATTAGTGTGAATGCTGATAATTTTATTTACAAATTGGTGCAGTGTAATGAGTCTGGCAAACATTCAGCTCATTCAGGAAATGGGCACTTTGACTTTTAGCTTTTGTAACTTTTATTAACAAAATTTTTAACTTTATTTTAAAATAAAGTTCCATAAAATACATCAAGATCAGCAAGGGTCGGCCTTTTGCTACTTTTGGCTTCTAGCAAACCTTTTGATACTTTAGCCTACTTAAACAAATGCTGCTTCTAGTTAGCTTTTTGATACTTTTGCCTTCCAGCAAACCTACAAGCCTTTAGCTAGGCTATTATTTATAGTTAAGCAATTGTTGATTTTAGCTAGTCTGCTCCGTCTAGCTTGAACAACTGCCACAGCTTATTGACTTTAGCAAACCCCAAAACGGTTAAACTCTGTAAGTTTTCTATGGAGTTGAAATTTGATGTGGTAGTAGCTAAGAGTCATCTAGAACACACATACAATACTAGAAAGATTGTTAGGTGGCATTGCACGTGATTTATTTATTTATTTATTTATTTTCAATACAGTATTTGACAAAAACAGCTTTGTTTAAAATGTGAAGTTTACCTTCCTTTCCAGTGGCTGGATCCAAAGATGCAAAATAAATAAAATAAAATGACTTATTTTTTATGTAAAGGTAAAAGGATATTAATAATTATTGTAGATAAACTGCAAAAGTTGTCCATAACTAATCAACTAAAGAGCACACACTGCCTCTGCTCTCATCAGCTCTGATGCTAAAAGGTCAGAGGAAGAATTGAATCTGAATTTGCAGATTAACTCATCAGTTGTGAACAACAGACGAAAAGCTGACTGAAGCACAGAGATATAGATTAAATAGGACGGTGGAGGCAGAAAGAAGAAAGGTCTTTAATGAATAAAAATCTTTAATGTATGAAGGTGGTCTGTGTTTCTGTTTAGGTCTGTTAAATGAGGCAGGTTGAGTCTCGGGGGAATCACTGGAATCAGTCTGATTATCCTGAAGATCTCTTCTTCCAACATGCGGTTGATTTGCATTATTCATCTTTAACCGTGAACGTTGTGCATAAATCTACAGGACGCTCCCACAGATTAACACCATCTCCCCTTGTAGGGAGAATAATTTATAATATTAAACACCAGCATTCTTGAAGGAATGCATATCGCCCGCAGCCTTCAATAAACCGACTTCACGAGAAGAGACGAAGATGCGAGTGTCAGTCAATCTTTACAAATAGGTTGAGCTCGTTCTCTTTCAGAAATGTTCTGCGTTAGAGAACTAGTCCAGATGAAATGACTTAACCTTTTTTGTGTTATCTACCTGGATGATTGAGCCTACAAACCTTGTTCTGCGTTAGAGCTCAGAGCACGTGTGCTGAGGTTCAGGTTCTCGAAGCCAAATTAACATTTTAATGAACGGTAACTAAATTGTCCCTCGGTGTGAGTGAGAGTGAATGGTTGTTTGTCTATATGTGTCCCAGTGATGGACTGGAGACCTGTCAAGGGTGTCCCCCACCTCTCGCACAGTGACTGCTGGATATGGACACCAGTGACCCCCGCGACCCAAAAAGCAGAAGCAGTTAAGATAATGGATGGATAAATGCAACCTTTCAGATAACAAGTACACGTTGGCATGACTGGTTGTTTGTGCTGCCCTGGAGCCTCATGTCCCACTCTTCCTCCCTGTCCCTGTCAGGGCGGCCAACTCCATGATCCTCCCTCTGCCTGAACAGCCTGAGCTCTAAGGACCCGTTTGGTTCCACAGGGAAACCTAGGATGTTCTCTGTCTGCCGAACCCGGTTCTAGAGGGCAACTGCTGCGGTCCTTATTATCATCAAGCTGCTAACGGGACCTGCTAATGCTGCTAAGACCACGCGGCTAACTGAACCACACCGCTAACAGTGCCGTAGTACCAACCAGCGGTACCCTGTTGCTAAGCTAACCTCGCTGTCGCAGAACCACTCTGCCAACATGACCATGCTGCTGTAGATTTGTTTCTTTTTCACTTTTGGCGCCTTCATTTTGTATTTTTGTTGCATGCTTTGCAATTTTTTTGCAACTCGAGACAGTTCTTGTCATCCTGAGCATTTCATTGCATTGTTGACCTTGTGTGGATTTTGCATATGACAAATAAACCAAAGCTGAATCTGCTGCCGTCGCCCACTGACAGCTCAGCTCAGAGCGGTGACCTGCTGGACGGGTCGAGACATGTTTCAGGACAACCATGTTCTGGTTCAAGACCACATAAAGCCCTGCGCAGGTTCACCTGTTCAGGTTTCAAATGATGTTCACTGAAGGTTTTCAGTAAAGGATGACTTTTTGTGTTTTTGTTTACATCATGGACGTGTTTCCTGTAAACTTTCAGTGCAAACAAAACAAGAAGAAGAAAGTCACCCCCTACATGCTGAAGGTGGACGGGTAAAGTTCGCTCGTATACACAAAGAGTTCCTTTCTCCTCCCAGGTGAACGTGTCCAGCTGTGGAGTGAGTGCCCCATCCTAGTCCTGTGTACTCCTCTGCAGAAAGCAACTGGAGACCAGGTTTTACAGCAAACATTCAATGGATCATCTCTGACTTACTGAAGTCAATCTGATTCAAGATGGCTGCAGCTAATCAATGTTAGCAAACATAAAAAGCTCTAACTTGGTCAGAAATTGGGCTTGATTTATAGTAAATAAGAGTCAGGTCTTGTGGCATTCAGTTGTGCACAACAGTTTTTTAATGTTCTGACCAAAACGGCTACAACTCTGTCATTCCTCCTCAAAAAGGGATGACAGTTTAAATCTGTTGGCATTCCTTCAAGGAATGCTGGGCTAAGATTTAATAAATGGTAAAATACTGTCAATTTGATCAAAAGGAAAACAGCAACAAAATCTGGACTCCAAAAGTGGGTATCTGAATCTAAAGACGCGAACAAAGAAATTAAAACTAACTTTAGATTTTATCCATTTTAGGGTACTTAAAGTAGAAAATATGTATTCTTTACTAATGTAAATAAATCGGAGGCCCTAAACAAAGACAAAAAGGAAAAGTCTGAACTTCAGGAGAAAGTTTTTGGCTATAAATTACAACATAAATTTAAAATCTGAACATTTTACATGTGGAAGGGCAGAAAAAAGACGTCGAGGAGATTGAATCGGCGACAACAGGAAGGGCTTCGAGTCTCAGGAGGATCTGAGCTTCTCCAGCTTCCTCGCTCTTTCCTCTGAGGTGTGGGGGAAGTATTGACCAGGAACTGGACCCCTTCTTGTTTTTATCAGAACTCGAGTGTCGCTCGGAGCCAGACGTCCTGCTGGACTCCCCACGCCACCATCAGAGAGCCGCCGTTACCGCAGCGGCATTCCCATTGAGCGGGTAGGGGCGAAGACGTCCACAGACATCCTTCATCCAGGGATCAATTTTACATCTGATTAAATACAGTTAACTAATTACGTTGACAGCGTGAGTTATTATTATGGGAAATTATACGATTCATAACACAGTGGTGTGAAAAAGGCCGGCTGTGATTTACTCAGGGCAGATGCAAAGCGTATTAGCGCTCGGCTAACGAGCATCAGTCAGCATCACGCTAATGATGTGTGACATTCATGAGAAACCTCAGCAACAAAAAGTCCGTTTGGCTCCGTTTTATCTATTTACATGTTTACTCTGTCACACACATCAGGGAGGGAAATGACTGCAAAGTGGAAAAGTTCCAGCATCTAAGTAACTCCTGAAAACTTGGCATGCAGATGATCTACTGTTGGTTCTTCTTCAAGTGGGGTTCATTCTGATGAACGCAGAGCAGGCTCCGTGGAGTTGAAGTCAGCTGAGGAGCAAGATCTGCTCGTTGTTCTGACAGTTTTTCTTAAACAGGTGAGCTGTGGAGAAAAACATTACATCCCTCCACAAACACCTTGTCCTGCAGCTTGTTGGAAAAAACATTATCTCTTAAATTACTTGAATAAAAGAACCACAATCAATGGCCGGAGAGTAGTTTTAGCCCGTATTTGCTTGCATGGTCCGAGTTTCAGGACAGGTTACACAGATATACAGAAAGTACACACGAAGACCAGTCATGAGATTCTGCCATTGAGCCGCCTGTGAAGCTTGTTTTTATACTCTCATCAGTTCATCCAAGCCCACAGACTCAGAGGTGTCCTTAAAGCAACAACTGCATGCTGCAGCTTCACTCAGCTCCTCATCCAGCTCGCTCTGCTAACCAAACATATGATTCATGGGCAGAGTTAACAGTCTCAGCCATAGTGGTTAAAAACATCCTTAACTTTTGGCCAAGAATGCCCTAACACATCTGTTAGGGGGGGGGGAAATCATTCTAAAGGAACCAGAAGGAACTTTGAAAGCTAAATGATCAATTTGCTTTTAAAAAAGTGTGTTAAATGGAGATGAATAAAATGCATGTCCATCAAAAATAGATCTATTTTTTTAAGGGAATATCAAGACATTTTATTAAATTTATTTGATGATTTGAGCTGAACTCAGTTTAACAGTGATTCATAGAGGAAAATCCTTAATGAAAGGAAAAAACTGGGGATGTTTATATCCCAAGAGACTGAAATATAAATTAATTGGCTTATATGACCTAATATTTTAGACGAGCAATTGTTTGAAATCTTGAAATATATTGGTAGTTCGTTCAGTCAACCTTTATTTATACAGGTTAGTCTCATTGAGGCTCAAGGACTCATTTACAATGTATCTTTGGTTATCTTTGGCATTCAAACACAATCTTTGCTACATGCAATAAGTCTGAGAAAATAAAATATATGAACTAATGAATCATATAATAAAAAGAAGAAAAATAAAACAATCCAAGCTGATAATCAAAATATGTCACAAACACTGCCTCTTTTTGTGTAAAAACAGTATGCAGTTTGTTTTAGCACACAATTTAAAAGTGTGTGTGACAAACTCCATAATAAGACGTTTGCCTTTGTTGCTGTTTTATGGATCACTTTAATTAATAGCATCCCTCCTGTTTGTTTGTGTGAGAGCAGCAGAAGACTTCCTGTCAGAGGATGGAAGCAGCAGTCCTCAGGGGATGTTTATTGGACAAACAGTTCAGTATTTCCACTTTGTGTCTTTGTGACAAACTGGTGGCAATTAAGAAACTAAATTTCCCATTTAAAACTGTTTCTGTTTTAAAGCTTGTCTCACGATCCACTGTCAGTATTTTAGACACGCACGGATCAGGACTGTAGGTTTGCATCCAGACCACAGGATCCTGGTGACTACTGACTGGTTTTGAGAAATTATTTTAAAAGTACTTGTTCATGTGGTTCTTCTTTTACACTCCTACAGTTCAGTTATCTCAATACAAATTAGTGCTGTGTGTGCTTGCAGGCCACACAAAACTCAAGTGTGGACAACTTGTGTTGAACTTTTGAGGCACGTGAATCGTCAAATGACAGATTTTGTGTAATTCCTGATTTTTTTTTTTTTTTTTTTTTTTTTTTTTTTTTGCTAGACCCTTAGCGTTGCAAAACAAAGTCTGCAGCATGATGATTCTAATTCATTCCTGAGCTAAGGAGCTGTTTTATGTCTGAATGATCAAAAAGTCTAAAAGAGGTTTACATAAAAGATGTTCATCTACAAGAACTGAATCTGAAAAAAGAAATCTTAGAAAACTATTGATGAAGACAACTTTAATAAAAGTAAACAGTATAGGTGTTGAGATCTTTGTTGTTGGAACCATGTTGGGTCGTTTAACTGTCAGACGTGTCGTCTTTAAACATCTCAGACGTTTGAAGCCAAACTCATTAAACATCCGAGTTGACCTCTGACTGATACTGATGCTGTCGTCATAGCAACAGCCTAAATACACCTCAAGGACCACAGAGGTGCCTCACTCTTTGTGTGAGATTTCACTCCTCTTTCACCCCAAACTGTAATCTCATCTCTGCTGATAACAACCCCCCACCCCCACCCCAGAGGAAACGACCCAATGAGACTGAGACGAGTGTGAATTATTAATTTGTGTCTTTTCAACAGACAGGCTGACTGGCGAGCATCCTTCTTCCTCCCTGAGCAGTGTTAGTGTTGTTTCATTGTCACAGAACTCCACTTGAACAGAAAATGGTTCTTCAAGCAGACTTCCTGGATTATTTTGCTCAGAACTTACTCCTACAGAACATCAAGCTCTGAGAGGAGATTTGACAGAGCTGTTGCTGTTTGAGTCAACATGAATAAAACTGAGGTTATAAACTATCTGCAAGGCTAAAACTGTTCAATCTGAAACTTCCTCAAACTTTCTTTTTCTTTTAGAAAATCTGTTTACACCGAATGATTTGTCAGAAAACAAATACATCTTTACAAACCAATGCTGGACAGACTGGGGTTAGTCAGGAATTGATAGTTTTGTATAAAAGAACATAAAAAACAAAGAGGAGTGAGATTTACAGAAAGAAGGAGCAACACAAAAGCAGCAGTGAGGTTTCAGGAAGAAATCTGAGTCATCCTTTAAACTCATCAGGTCCTCTGAATCGCAAGGCTTTTTGTAGTTAGTTTCATTTACTCTTATTTTACATCATATTTCTGAGATGTGACAAGGAATGTTGTTTCTTTTTGCTAAGTTTTTCAGATGTTGCAAAAGTTATGACTGCAGTTTATGGGAAAATCTCCCTTTAATGAATTTTAGTTTCAAAACCTGTACTTTTTCATTTTTCACTTGAGTAAACATGTTAAACTGGAGAAAATGTATTTCCTGCAAAATGCAGTATGAATGCTAATTGCAAAATAACTAGCTGACAGACATCTGAAATTAGCTTAAAACATATAGCTGAAATGAAGAACATGCCTAAATTAGAAGAAGAAAGCAGAAAGAACACATATTTCGTTAAGATTTTAATAATCAGAAATGAGCACAAAAAATAGGAAATTGGCAAAAAAATGCTGAAATTAGCAAATTTCTGAAAAGTAGCTAAAAGGGGCAAAAAGAAGCTTAAACAAGCAGAAAATAGCTGAAAGGGGCAGAAATGACCACAAAAAACATGAATTTATCTGGAAACACCTGAAATTAGCTGGAAAAAATTGCTAAAAAGATAACTGAAAATGTAGAACAAGTTTAAACTTGTTGAAGAAAGCAAACACGTTTGCCCAGTTAAGCTGAAAGAAGCAGAAATTATCTGAAAAAAAGCTGAAATTAGAGGGGGGAAAAATCTGCTGAAAAGTAGCTAAAAAGGCTGAAAGAAGCTAAAATTACAAGAAGGAAGTGGAGAGCATGTGTTGCTTAATTAGGCTGAAAAAAGTTTAAATGAGTACCAAAAAGTGTGGAATTAGCTGAAAAAGCTCAAATTAGTATAAAAAAGTCAAATAGAAGCTGAAATAGCAGGAAAAGGTGAAACCAGCAGAAAGAAGTTAGAAGAAGCACAAAATTTTGTAGTTAGCAGAAATAATTTAAAATGATCACAAAGCAGCTGAAAAAACAGCTGAAAGTAGCTGAAATGTCTAAATTTGCACATGGAAACTGAAAGAAGCTGAAGCAGAACACAATGTGAAAAAAGCAGTAAAAGGTTGTAACAGATCTAAAGATTTTAAGGGTGTCAAATGAGCTCAATTCATTTTCTATGAGAAAAAAGTGTCAAAAGGCTAAATATTTTAAAAAGCTAAAGTTGCACCAATACCAAACGCCATAGCACCCTTCTCCTGAACGAGCTGAACGTTTTGATTTAGAATTTGTTGAAATAACACAAATTGTGGAACAAGAAAAAGGCCAAAAAACATACAGAAGAAAACTGGATCTCAATAGAATGCTTCATAAACATTCACTGTTAGTGCAGAAACTTTTAAAACCTGTTCACAGTTGAAGCAGTGTCACTGCAACAGAACATGCTTTTTCTCTGTGGAGCTCAGATCTGCTGTCCAGATTAAACAAACGTCTTTTCACGGACCCCCCGAGGGGTCAGCGGGTCAGACCTGAACTGACATGATGTCAGTAACAGTTGGATGAAGGTGGAACAGACAGCAGAGCTGATGCTGTCTGATGACCTGCCTCCAAACATCAGGAGGACCCGTTTCCCTTTCCTGTCGATGGCTGTTCATCTGACCAACAAACCGCTCCACAAGTTCACATCAGAGGAAGAGTTGATTCACCTTCATGAACATTTCACGCACAAAACATTTTATTCTGTTAGTTTTCTGCAACTTTCTAAACAGTCAGCGGCGATGGTTCAGAGCACAAAATGCATCAGTTCCTCATTGAAGGAATAAAAATATTTCACACCGCTGCTGTAATGTAATCCGGAGTCAGGCCTCGTTTGCATCTGCAGCGTTTTGTCTCCTCACCTCAAAATAAAAACAGAAAAAAAAAAATGTCTGCACCTTTATGCTGCTGCAGACAAAAGTTAAACCAACCAAAGGTTTTGTCATTGAATCAGATACAATCTTAGTTTATAAGGGAAAACTATGCAAAACAATTAGCCTATATTTTATGTAATAACATCTGGTATTTGTAACAAGGTACATTTTGTACCATGATCATATTACCTGTTTATCCTGTAAATGTCTTGTGTTTTGCATGTCGGTCAAAACCCCTGACTCTTTGTGTTATTTTCTCAGGTAGTCCTCGATTTACGACGCAGAGCTGTTCCCACGGTGGCGGCATGAACCAAATTTGACGTAAGTCGGAACATACGTACAGACTGCACATGGACAGTACTGTATTACCAAGTACTTAGCCTGTCAGTACACTACATAATTATCAAAAAACACATACATTTGGGAGCCATAATGAAGGGAAAAAAGAGTTAATTTCTTAC
>JARVGQ010000781.1:21975914-21986893 GCA_031762355.1 Hypsolebias martinsi
ATAAATAAACAATTTTTTTTTTCCAATTTCCTATTTTTTTGTGCTTGTTTCTGCTTATTTACCGGTAAACCTAATTCAGCAAATATTTGTTCTTTCTGTTTTTTTTTCCCCTGCTAATTCAAACTTGCTCTTCCATTTCAGCTACATTTCAGAATGTTTTTAGCTCATTTCAGCAGTTTTCATCAAGTTCTTTAGCAATAAGCATTCAATGCAGTTTCTCTAGTTTATTATTATTTTTCATTTCCATACTCCTCTAGAGTCTGCAGGAACCCTGGGGACAGTGGACCTGATCCCAGACGGCTCAGATGAGGTAGTGACTTAAAAGCATCAGTCAAGCTCAGTACGATGACATGCTGTCCTCATCATCACTGCCTGGCAGGAGTTTCTAACGCTTTGGGACTCACCAGCGTGTGAAATGAGACGGGCGCCAACCAGCTCGCCCACCATCACCGTCAGATTGGGGGCGATGGCCATCATTCTGTTCTTGAGGTAGTCGTAGAGCTGAGCGCGATACTCTGAAATTTCTATCACCTAAAAAAATAAAAAGACCATCAGTTCAGCCTGAACCAGCGAATAAACAACAACGGGTCAAAACAGCTGACGTCATGTGACTGTTCAGATGAGGTAGTGACTGAAAACCCACATTAACTGTTTCAGGAAGAAGACAAACGTCGTCATCATCACCACAGACACTTGAACTCACAGCAGAAAGAAATCGGGACTGACTTTCCCAGAGCCGTACCTGATCGCACAGGTGCTGGATGTTAGCGATGTCCTGCTCCGACACCTCCGTTCCCATGGAGATTTCAGCAGCCAGCTTCACCTCGGCTTCCACCTCCTCAGGAAGGATCTCCGACAGGTCGGTGCTGGCCACGTTCGTGCGATCACCTAAAGCAACACGAGCACGGATAATTATTCGCTCGTCGACAAACTTATCATACAGCAACCTTTGACAAGGGTCCGGACAAGCCAGCACCCTGTACACCTCGCTACTTTGCGGACTCACCCTTTCACAGTTTCTTAAAGTAAGATTGAACACAAGGGGGAAAAATAAAATAAATAAATAAATTGTACACAACACGATTGTCAACTTTAATATTATAGTAGGCCCCTCACAATAACAAATTTTGCTGGGTGATTAATTGTCTCAGAAATTATTGCGATAAACAATAATATTGTTCAAAATCTGACAATAATTAGTAATTATTGTCAGCTTTATTATTATTCACGTGATTTGGACAGTACTGGATGCTGTACAGTAAAAAGTAGGCCCGTCACAATAACACATTTTGCTGGGCGATTAATTGCCTCCGAAATTATTGCGATAAACGATGATATTGTTCGAAATCTGACAATTAGTAATTATTGTCAAATTAAAGAAGAAATGTTGGTTAATTTGTTTTGAGTGTAGTAACTTTTTTGACGCCTGGATGGCAGTATAATACTGAATTGAAGGATGGATAGTGAGGGAGCGAGCAGTGTGTCTCTAAGAAAAATGGGAGGGAGACCTCTTGACGTGACATGGGCTGTCTCTCTTAGGTTCTTAAAATGGCGGAGGCTTGGTGTGGTTTGAGCTCTTTAGCACAGCATTTTTCACACAAAGCTTTTCATAAAAAAAAAAAAAATCAGTAAACAAGTTCTCAGCATCTTTTTGCAGAGAGAAACAACTTTTTACAGAGGCACAAGTTTCAACCATGAATTTTGGAGCTTCGACAAGACAGATGTTTTTTTCCTGAGGTTAGCCTGTTAGCTTAGCTTGTAGCTTAGCTGCTTTTAACGGTCCAACGTGATTTAGGACGGCTAAAACAGATTTTAAAGAGAAAAGGAGGGGTCAGTGAAGAGCATCAGATTCTTTTGTCATCCAGTGTCTTCAGTAGAAAGAGAGACACGAATAAATAATAAAGCCGATGAGGTGGATAAGTTTAATTTATCATGTGATTAATTGATTTGTCGCGACAGGCCTAGATGTTAATTGATCAGATTTCCTGTTTGAAAAACCTGTTGGCTCTTTAAATAAATAACGTTATTAACTGCCTTAATGCGTGACATCAGTTTTACTGACAGATTTTATAATCTCCCAAACTACCGTGCACACTGATCTACTGAATGTTGTTCTATTGGCTTTCTGAACACAAGTTAAACTCTGTCATAAAAGGTAGGAACGTTACGCGTTTGTGGCTGAAGTTGATCTTACCGACTGTGCGGACAGTTCTGCAGTAAGCCAGATTGTCTGTGACGACTTTGCCCAGCTCGGGGAAGTGCCAGCCGTACCACTCTCTGCAGCGCATGATGTAGTTATTTAGCTCCTTGTCCAGGTCGTCCAAAAGAGCTGGAGAGACAAGACACTTTTATAAATAGACGATCCTTCCTTGTTGTTCTTTCTGAAACAAGTCCATTTATTTATGATGCAATGACAGAAACATACACAGTAATTAGCCTTTTATGTAAATAAAATGTCTTTAAAGTACAAATGTGCGTTTCTCAGGGAACTGTTGTCAAATTGACAAAAATACAGCAAACCTGTTAAAGAGATTTTCGTAAACCTTATGTAAAAAATAAACTGGAAATCTTCTGGTTTTAAAGGTAATTACACTACCAGGGTTCCTCCAAGTTCGATTTAGAAATTCCATACAATTCCAGACTCCCAAATAGTATATCATGAGTTGGCTTGGTACAATAAAGTCTGTGCATTTACTATAAATATATGTAAAGTGGTGGCATTTATGATCTGTAACAGATTCAAACTGCAGAAACAGAAAACGTTCAAACATATGTACCGTACTTTTTGCTGTACAAGTCACACCTTTTTTGCATAAATTTGCAAGCCCTGCGACTTATACAGCGACGCAACTTATTTATGTTTTTTTCTCATATTTATAACCAAATTTTGGCTGAGATCTGAGACACCATACCTGTAGCCCAAGACTCTCAACTTCTGAAAAAGTGGGCCGGCTTTGCGGCTGAAACCAATTTGAACAATTTGAGGAAGTCTTTCGGACGAAAGACGAAACGTTTCTACAATTTGTTCGCTTTGTTTTGTTTTTGAATGTCCAGAGGACCAGACTTAGCTTTTTTAGATTTTTCTACCTGGATTATTGAGCATGCATCAGGGTATTTTGAACCACTTTGGCCAGGTTGTTTTGTTTTTTGAATGTCCAGAGGACCAGACTTAGCTTTTTTAGATTTTTCTACCTGGATTATTGAGCATGCATCAGGGTATAAAAGAAAATGTTTGTTTTGCCAACTTTGATGTTTTATTTCCTCTGTTCAGGACTGTAAATATCCAGGCAGGTCAGGGGAAGGAGTTAGTGGGAAGCTGCTGCGACTTGGCCCTGGTTTGTCCTCATGGACGAGGTTTTAGGACAGAGACCTTCCACTGCACCTCCTGTCCTAACTGTCTCCATCAATGAGGACACTCCAGGTCCAAGCGCAGCAGTGGGTGACCAGGAAGACAGGGCTGAGGAACTAAGAGGAATGGAGATGGGGAAGAAAGAGGCATCAGGACAGAGAAGATGATTTATTTCAGTTAATCAAAAGATATGAAGCAGCAGAGAGAAGAACAAATGTAAGTAGAGAGAGAATGGAGAGGCTTTTCTCATTTCTTGAAAGAATTGCAAATTGAATTGATTGTTGTATTTTTTTATGTTGTTGAAAACTGTTTTTTGTTTTAAATTTGAAAAATAAAGTGATTATAAAAACTAGTAGTTGTTAGTAATTCGTTTTATTAACTAAGTTCATTCAAAACAATAACAAAAGGCTCTGTGGTGTGCCAGCTCTGCAAAACCACAGGACGCCACCTCCAGGTCCTCTGGGTTTTTAGGCAGGTGGATGACCTGGTGGTGAATGGCCACTACTTCTGTCAGATGATGGACAATGTGGTGGACAGTAGGACGAGGCGTCCCAAACACTCCTGAGACCACCCTGCAGGATGCTCCACCTGCCAGCCAGAAAAGAAACACCAGGGTCTCAGTTGTGGTGCACCCCAACCATGTTGTGGATCCAAGTCCAGGAGATGAAGCAACACTGCCAGAGAATCCCTGCTTCATCGGAAATCCAGTCTAGGATCTTCTTGGTTAAAGTAACGGTCCAGGACTGGGACACTCGGGTTAATCCTCCAGTACAAGGGTCTGGTCTGGTTCAGGAAATGTAGAGAACAAAAACATTATTAGTTTAAGATTTTTTTTTTTTTTTTATATCAATGCATTATCACAGTTATGAGGCTTAACGTAAATATACTGATGCTCAGTGAAAACATTTCAGTGCTATTTTATTAATAAAATAAATTAAAGACCTGTTTTTAGCATTTTTACAGCCACCATAAGTACCAATGTATTTTATAAAATAAAATATTGGAAAATCCATCCATCCATTATCTTTTACCCGCTTCTTCCATTTTGGGTCACGGGGGTCGCTGGTGCTCATGTCCAGCAATCACAGTGCGAGGGGCGGGGTACACCCTGGATGGGTCGCAAGTCCATCACTGGGCCACATAGAGATAAACGAGACAAACTATCATTCACTCGCTCTCACACCTAGGGACAATTTAGAGTTACCACTCAGCCTAACATGCATGTTTTTGGTCTGTGTGAGGAAACCGAAGTACCCGGAGGAAACCCACGCATGCACGGAGAGAACATGCAAACTCCACCCAGAAAGGCCCCCGGACTGGGATTTGAACCGGCAACCTTCTCGCTGAGAGGCAGCAGCTCTACCAGTTGCGCCACCGTGCTCCCTCAAAGAAAATCAGTTTTTTTTGTTTTTTTTTTATAATTCAAGTCCATTAATTTTTTTGTAACTTTAAAATCCGCTTCTGGCTCTAAGTTGTTGTTTTATGTTACATGGAGCTTTCAGCTAGTTGTCTGGGTAACACTTTATAATAAGCTGCACAAAATTTAATTAACTGCTAGGGAACGCCTCAGGAACACATCAGGAGCTGATGGTAGTTAACCAGTACTTACTGGGGAACACACAGCCAAGCCTTTTTAGGAGACTACTCGTTAGTTACCTTGTAAATGAAGAGGAACTAATCAAGAATTAATGGGTAGTTACCATGGAAAACAAAGGAACAAATCAGGAGCTAATGGTAGTTAACCAGTAGTAACTGGGGAACACACAGCCAAGACGTATTAGGGGACTACTGGTTTGTTACCACAGAAACGGAGGAGAAATTCTTCATGTGGGTTCTGAATAAACCCTGCACCAGTGAGGTCACAGCTAGTAATCGTCAAAAACCTGTTTCCCAGTGATTACTGGTTTTATTGGATTTTTTTTTTTTCTTTTGTAAACCTAATGATGAAAGACATTGTCAATTTTAAAACCTTGTACTGGTGTAATAACTGTGTCTGACTATCACTTACTTAGTAACAAATCATTGCCTGGCTAATATTTTGTCCACGTATGTAGTGAAGCATCATCCCAAGTACTTACTGAGGAACCACTCATTATTTAATCACTATCTGACCATTACCTACTGGTTTGTTCCTGTGGTAACAAACCACTAGTCCCCTAATAAGGCTTGGCTGTGTGTTCCACAGTAAGTACTGGTTTACTACCCTTTAGCTCCTGATTTGTTCCTGAGGAGTTCCCTAGTAGTTAAACAAATTGTGTTTACCTTATTACAAAGTACAAAGTGTTACCGTCATCTGCTACATTAGCTTTTAGCTGTTCTTTAGTTACAATTAGTTTGAGCTAGTTTGAGTTTTTTGTGTTTTTGAGTTGACGGGGAAGAGGGTGGGCCACCAGAAAAAAAATCATCACCAGCAAATTGTTTTATTTTCCCCACTATGGGAGTGTGGTGCTTGTGGGACACCAGCTTGTTTGTGGCTCCTCGGACTTAATAAGTCCTTTGGATGAAGGGTGAAACATCTCAGAAATAAAAAAATAAAAGTAACCGTCCAGATGACCTGATTGAACATTGTTGGATTTGTATCTGGATTATTGAGCATGAACTTTGGAGTTTGAGCTTGTGTTTGGTGATGTTGAATTTTGAGCCAGCGTTTTAGTGACAGCAGGCGTTCGGCTTTTTTATTTATTTCTTTATTTTTTTTAGCTTCTAGCTGGCTTTTTGCTTATTTTAACTTTCTGCTCATGTGATGCAATGAATCCCTGACTCAAGCACGAACAACAGGCGGAGAGACGGGTTTGTTGCGTCAGCGCAGCTTGTGAACCATGCATCCACCTGTAGATAAAACAGCAGAGTTTAAATATTTATAAGAGAAAAATGAGCCCATTAATCCTTGTGCACAGTACCGTCGGAGCAGCACTCATTCTCCTCCCCTCTCCTGCTCTGTAACACACAGCCGAACATCACAGCAGGTTGAGCTGCAAGATAAAGACTGTTGATCCGGCTGATCTTCAGGTTCCAGCTGCAGATAAGAAGGTAAACCAGAGAGAGGACAGGGCTGCACCCTGATAACAATCAGCTGAAGTTAGAGATTTAAAAAAATGGAGGAGAGGATGGAGTATCACAAACAGCCCTGCAGAACCAGACCCAAACAGCACCATGATGTAAATGCAGAGTTGTCTTAAGAAGTAAAGCATTTTTATTTTAAATTATTATAATTTGGGCACCTGCAGTCGTTGAGTCGACCTGCAACTCCTCTGCAGACCAATGGTTTCTGGTGTTAAATGTGAAATTGGGTCATGATGCAACAGAACCGTGGTCCCAAACACATCCGAACAGAACAAAGGTGCTGCAGCGGTCCAGACAAAGTTCAGACCTCCTCCAGCCTGAAACGTTGTGACATTGTGGGACCTTCAGAGAGCTGAGCAGAAACCTCAATGAACTGAAGCAACGCTGCAAAGAAGAGTGGGCCAGAACTCCTCAACAACCATGACAGAGACAAACAGTCAGGCCTGGCATTCCTACAGGGAATGTACATCACCTGCCACCCGCAAGAGTTTTAAATAAACATTTTTTGATGAGCTCTTTTATCATAGTTTATAAAATGTTTATTATTTGAAGTGAAATGTAAAAGTTTGTTGTACTTTTTTATGCATGATCTGCAAAGCCACTTGGCTTTTTAGGAGAGGAAATAATCACGAGGATGCCTCCAACCCCCGGTGGCAGCTTTAATTAATGCATTAAATATTAATGACTAATTTAAATTAGTTTTAATTGCCCCATGATGTGACATGATTCATCTGAGGGGCAGCAGGCTGAAAACATTCAGTGGGCTGTGATTTGGTCATGTTTTATGGAAGCTGCTGACAAAATTTTAGCTTTTAGAGTCTCGTCCTGGTGTTTCAGAGATGTCTCTCTTTCTTGGTGGGGGCTGACAGGAACAATTTCCCGAAGAATAAATCAGAGAACGTCTTTGTGTGATTCTAACTGTATCCCAGCCTTGAGAGGGGAGTGGGACAGAGGAGCTGACAAGGTTACAGTGGATCCATCTGAGCCCCCCTTCCTGACTGCTTTACACCTCCCAGAATAGAGCCGCCTGGATGAGCTGATTACACTCTGCACATTTATCAGTTTCCAAAGCTATCATTATCCCCCTGGGGGGGAGTTGTGAACCTGTGGTGGCATCTGACAGGTGCTGTCCAATTCTGGGTTTATTTATAATGGCGGCAGCACCTTCAGATCCTCCATCACTGGCAGCTGTCCTGGGAGACACCCGGGCAGGCAGGGAGAGAGCTGTGAAGAACACACCAGAGGAAAGGATTCTTTTTTTACTCTCCCATATGAGACAGATTCATAAAGTGATCTGTCACCTCAGGTTGATCTGGATCTCGGCATAAAGTCCTGGAGATGGACCGAGGGGGGGGAGTATGCTAAAACTGGATGAATAAAAAGGACAGGTGATGAAGAGTTCAAATATCATAAATCAAAAATGAATTTAATCTGTTTGTGTTTGTGGCTAAAATTCCCTCGCAATGAATTTATTGTTCGCTCATTATTTTTGTGTTCCCGCTCAAAAAAACAGCTGCCACATTTTTTTTTTTAATCGTAAATCCATGATAACGCTTCACCTGATTCTATGATAGAGCTGCGTATTAACTTGTTTTCTTCTGAACAGTTCACATTTAGGTCTGTTTTTTATGGCCTTTACTCATCTGAGCTCACAAACTGTGTTTTTTTTTTAAGAACGTTACAGATGTTTGCAGATAAAACAGATTTTTGTATCTGTCACACTTTAATGTGCACCAAAGCTATGTTTCTTTTTTTAATCCATCTTTTCATTGTCTTTACTCACTTCTTGCTTTTCAGGTCACTGTGCACGAGGTGGAGGACACCATGGACAGGTCCAGTCCATTACAGGGACACTAAGAAATTTAGAGTTATCAATCAGCTTAACATGTATGTTTTTGGTTTTTGGGAGGAAATTGGACTTGGAGGAAACCCATGCATGCACAGAGAGAACATGCAAACTCCACCTAGAAAGATCCTGGGTTGGGATTTAATCCAGCAATCTTCTAGCTGAAAAGCAACAGCTCTACCAAATGAGTCGCCTTCCTTTTAAATCGCGTAAAAATTTTGTAACAGTGGAACATCATAGGGATATTCAAAAAAGTTCAAGACAAAAACAACAGGACTTTATTTTGTAATTGAAGACGTTTCGTTCAGGAGCTTTCTCGATTCAAAGAACAGAGTGTGGGGTTCGAGTTATAAAGCTGAGCTGAGCTTGAGACATATGCAGATTGTCCTATCACCCGTCATAATAGGGGTTCGTTAGAGTCTTTGTTAGTCTGACAAACAGATGAGCCACTCTGCTCATATGGATGAAAGTCCTGATATATCAGTTCTAAAGCTGCATTATAGGTTATGGAAAGTTGAAATCTGAGACCTTCTCTGTTTAAAGATTTTTTATTAATATTTATTTATTTATTTATTTTTACATAAATGGCTTCCTTCACACACCCTTCCCCCCACCCCATCATAGGAACATCTTTTTGTGCTCTTAGTTGGGAGTGATGAGGAGGATTTCATTGTGAAAATAAGACATTTTCCCAAAATTACAGAACAATGTGATAGCATAACTGGACACTAAAAAAGAAATGGATTGTTCCATGTTGCTTGTTTCTTGGGGATCTGTCTCAAAACACCTTTATGCTTGGACTTAGATGCTCTCTGGCCTAGATGATGTAATTTCTGATTGGATGAAGACGGCACGAGGGGTTGAAGCCAACCCACTGCTGCTGTCTCTGCTCCCAGCAGAGGTAGTAACAGAGGTAGTAACAGGTAGTAACAGAGGTAGTAAAGGTGGTCCCTGAGTTACGAACAGGTTCCGTTCCTACGGCCCGTTCGTAACCCGATTTTGCCGTAACTCGGAGCGCCGGTCACGTGGTGGTCGTAACGTCTTTTTAAACACGTTTTTTTCAATGTAAAACAACAATAGCGTACTTAGAACACCGTTTTAATGTGCTTCCAAGCAGTTAACTAACAGAATACCCTAAAAAAAATCAGAAAAAACATAAAATGCTGCATAAAAAAGACAACGTAAGGAGTGATGACGTCACTGGGGGCGGCGCCGTAAGTCCAAGTTGCCGTAAGTCGATGGCGCCGTAAGTCGGTGACCACCTGTAACAGGTAGTAACAGAGGTAATAACATGTAGTATCAGAGGTAGTAACAGGTAGTAACAGAGGTAATAACATGTAGTATCAGAGGTAGTAACAGAGGTAATAACAGGTAGTAACAGAGGTGTAATGCTCATTGTGTGAGGTGAGTGAGCTTTGCTGCTCAGTGATGATTATTGATGACGTGGAGTCTGTGTAGAAATCAAACAGGACATGAAGCAGAATCAGTGGCAGAAAAGATCAGATCGGAGGGAAGATGACGATCCGTCAAACTTCTCTAAAAGCTTTTATTTCAAGCTTTCATGAGCAGAAACTTGTTTTAAATTATCTGTGTTTTTTCATGTGGGTCCTTTTTTTTATCTCCATTTTCAGAGCTCGTGTTCAATCTCAGACGAGCGCCGACAGCCTCGGAGACATTTAAACATCTCAGAGAAGAAAAGCACGGCAACGCACTGCCTGAACACACACATCATTAAAACGCTCGTTACTGAAACGTTGCAGCGTCGTTTGTTCCCGTCAGGCTGTCGGTCGACGGACGAACCACCGCTGACTCTCAGGAGACGTTTGTCGTTGTGTTTGTTCTGCATATTCAAGGTTACACACACACACACACATACCTGAGCAGGTTGCAGACACACACACACACTTGAGTAGGTTGCAGACACACACCTAGGAGGACTCCAGACACACACACACTTGAGAAAACTGCAAGCGCACACACCTGAGTGGGCTGAGTGTGTGTGTGATAGTGTCATCGCACCTTTTGGGCCTTTTTTTAAATGACTGTGATGTGACAGCTTTCAGTCAAACCCTTCTAATAACGATTTATATTTAAACATTAAGTAAGATTGTTTTGTTTTTTTCCATCTCAGATCTCTTACAGGAAATTGTGGGGAAAACACATTTTAATGGAATTTATTTTTGAAATGTATCTGTAAAATAATCTCTAAAATGTTTATTTTCTCCTGTTTGTGACAAAAGCATCAGAATTTTGAATGAATGTGTTTCACAGAAATAACTTTCTGACAAGAAGCCGTGGTTTCCCTGACACAGCTCTGTAGGTGTGAGACTTCAAATGAAGCTCGTCTGTTGCAAACGAACACACACGTTGGTGTAACACTCCGGATGAGTGAGAAACTTCATAAGTCATTGGTTTTACGTTATTCAATAACTGTTTTTGCTTTTATCATTTTATTGACATAAAGCAAATAAAATTTCATTAAATTAAAGGCTGAATGAAATATTGTTTTATCACACCTTTTATTTTAATTGCATTTTTAATGTACTTCTCTCTCAAAAATGAGTCCTCGTGACTCATTTCATTCAACTTTTATTTATACAGGTTAGTCTCACTGAGCCTCGAGGACTCATCTACAAGACAGACCTGTTTTAAAGGTCCACTGACATGATATTTGAACTTTGCATAAAATGGCACAACATATATATCTTGTATCATTCAACT
>JARVGQ010000781.1:21986993-22005659 GCA_031762355.1 Hypsolebias martinsi
ATAGTTGAATTATACAACATATATATGTTGTGCCATTTTATGCAAAGTTCAAATATCATGTCAGTGGACCTTTAACACCAACATAATGGAGGTTTTGACGCTTCTTCAAGAAAAAAAAAAACATAAAGAAGTGAGTTTTTTTCTAGTTTAATCCGGTTTCTTTGTTTTCATGTAATAAAAATATTTGAGTTTTAGACATTCGATTTAACTCTGTATGAGTTTTACAGATTTGAAGCTAAAATTTGATGTGGTAGTAACTGAGAGTCATTCACAACTCGTACTCTGAGAGTGATATTGCACAATCTTGCGTAACAATATTTGCAAAAACAGCTCTTTTTTTTGTTCAACACAAGACGATTTTGGTCTCCTGAAACTAAATGAAAATTAAGACCATATGCAGTCCTCATAGAAACGCTGGACCTTTTAATTATTTAGACAAAAACATGTTTTTCTGCCTAAAGTTTCTTAAATGTGTCTTTTTTTTTAATCATTTGTGTTTAATACCTTTTGAAGGGCTTTAAATCCCCTTAAGCAGGAGTGACCAAAGTGAGGCTCATGGGGAATTTAAGGCCCTTTCAATGAGACTAACCTGAATAAATTAAGGTTGAATTAATGGAAAAAGATGATTAGCAGTTCTTCTTATCAGTCTGTACTTCCTGACAAGATCTTTTTGACTCAAGTCAACTCATAATCAGGATCATTTGTGTCCAATAAACATGTTTTTTTTTTTTTTTTTTTATATACAGTATATAATTGTATTTGTTGTGTTTGGGGCTTTTCAGGGCTTCTGTAGTAAACAGGTGCAAACTTGATGATGTTGTTGTCACATTAAGTTGCTCATATTTGCAGTGATAATGATATTTAGGTGTAATGAGGGCAAAATAAATATTTAAAAACAGTAATCTTGTTTTTTGAGAGGCTTACATTAAAAAAGCAGCTGACTAGAAATTATCACTGATGGTTTTCTCCTGCTCTATAAAAATATCCTATGTGATTCATACACACACACACACACACACACACAGGTACGAGAGCTCAGGTCTTCAACCCTTCGTAAAGCGGGTACTGTATTTTTAAAAATCTGCTTTTTCAAAAGAAAGTGGTAAAATAGCAGATTAGAGATGTTTGAGAGCGTGACGAGCACAGAACGTGTCACATTTCAGGGTCGGGTTTAAAACTAAACATGAGACCTCCCTGCAGAAAGCTTCAGCCACGTGAAGACTTGAACTGCTCATTAACGTTCAGCGTGTGTGAATGTAAGTGCTGCATTAGCTGATTGTTCGCCTCCTCTGTGCTTTAAGAGGCTTTTACAGCACACGGAGGACAGTTTAGGAAGTGAAAAACCTGTTAAAACAAAAACTCATAAGAGGAGCCGCACATTGTCTCATTAGGCTGAGAAGCTTTGCTGTATTTAGAAATCGTCATCCTGTTGAATTTCAGCCTCCTCCTCCTCTGCAGATCCTGCTATGATAATGATAAACAAGTTGCATCGTTGCTGCATTTTTCTTTCGATCTGAACACTTCATCTGCTCGGCACGAGATGATTTATGGCTCCAAAGTGGAAAATCCTGCAGATAAATACGAGCCAGGTGGATGTGGATGAAGATAAACGAAGATTTTATCACAGTTTACCAGGACTGAAACCTGCTCATCAGCTCTGAATGTCTAACTGAAGTATTGTTCTGTAGTTTAGTGACTGCTGGGCAATATGGGGAAAACATTACAGCAGATGGAGATAAATGCTCGAAGGAAGCAGTCTGAAGACGGGAAGAAAAGTCAGCAGATTTTTAGAATGAAAACCAAGTTGAACATCAGATAGATGCTGATACTTTGTGAACACACAGGTTTAAAATCAGGCTGATTCTGTGTCTCCAACACGGGTTATAGATAACTGCCAATCTGCAATGATGCTCTGCTCCTCAGGGCGAATGCTGTTGTCGTTCAAAAACTCCTCAGGTTGTCCACATCCTGAAGAGGCGTCACCAGGAAGCGAGCACGGCCTGCTGTGTTGCTGCATGAAGACTTCACCTGCGTCAGTTTTAGGAGGATCGAAAGAATCTCCGATGAATCTCCGGACAGCTGATTTATTCAAGCTGTCAGCTGCCGGAGGAAGCAGAAGACTCGGATCAACAGGTTGTTTGTCTCGGCTCACCATCAGGTGGGTTATTGCACAAACATCTTGCTCCCTGACATCCAGAGTCTGAAGGTTTTCTGAGGAGCAGAGCCAGGAGTTCTCATTAAAGTGCATCACCATTAGTTTAATGTTGGAGCTGTGAAGTGATGGAAGCGCTATTTATTTCATGTTAGTTAAAGAAACTTTTGTAAATCACACAACGATGTTGCTCATAAACTGCATCTCTAAAGTTTCTAAAATGGGAGGCAGAGCTCCTCTCTTATGGAACCAACGTCCAGTTTCTGTTCACAAGGCTGACACCCTGTTTATCTTTAAGCTTTTCCTTCTTGCTAAATCCTATAGTTAGGGTCGGCTTGGGTTTCCTGAGCTATCCCTTAGTGCTGCTGCAATAGGTTTAGACACGAGGACAAACTGACCACATTTTCTCACTCGTTCTCTGATTGTTTTTTAAAAAAATCTTCTTTTCTTTGTTTTTCTTCTTATAGAAACCACACCTGGACCAATGCTCCTGCGCTCATCGCCATCCTGTCCTCTTAAACCCCCAGCTGAATGAAGATGGACGCACATCCTGGGCCCAGTTCTGGTTCTGCTGGAGGGTTTTTGACTCTGTCTCTAACGTGCTGCTCAGAGTGAAAGAACGTGACAACGTTGTTTTGTTTTTACTTTAGACTAATTGATTCAGTCTGGACCACTTTTGGACCTAGAACCAGGTACTGCAGGGTCCTGAGCAAACAAAGCATTATCATAAACAGAATAAAATAAGTACACAACAGTGCTATTTCAGGTTCAAAAAAATAGTTATTTAACATTTGTCTGAATTTAATGACAAACTAGACACATCAAACTGAATTCTTTCTGCAGATGATTATTTTAATTTAATGCAAATCTACAAAATTTTTAAATGAAACTGGCCTCTCTAAATGAAAACACATCCTAGGAAATTATTTTTATTCATGTTTCTGTTGGAGATTTTTGCATAAAGGAAACTCATTTAAATAATAAAAAGCCTGTCAAACTGAAATACAAACATTTTGCTCCTGAATAAAATATTCCCATCTGAAAAAGAGGTTTTGTTGTTTTAATCCTGGTTTTACTTCTGACTACATTCAGTAGATTATCTGCTCGCTTTGATGCGGCGCAACCATCACATTGTCCAACCAGAACAAAAAAAAAAAAAAAACAGAACGGAGGAGGTTTCTTGTCTGGGATGAAAACAGATGGAAGCTGAAGGCGAGACGCAGCTGATCGCAGGGCTTCGTGACAGCAACGTGATTTGATTCTCCTCCAAGCAGAAGCCCAGAGACGAGCGCAGAAACGTCCTGATGAAATTACAACTGTCTTGTGATGAACAGCCATTATCTCCTGGTTCTTATTGTTTCAGGAGGTTCTGACAGTGTAGGAAATGATTCAGCGCTGTATGAATCTGAGCTGTGACAGAGAGCCTTCAATAAAAAGCAGAATTTAATCACCTGCTCAGTTTTCTATGACGTCACTGTGGAAAAACACAGTGTCCACATTGGGTCAGGATAATATAGTATTTGGTCTGATAGTACAGCTTGTACTAAAACTGAAAACAGTCTGTGGGGGTGCGAGAAAGTTGCTGGATCGACTCCCAGTCTGGAGCCTTCCTCCATTGAGTTTACATGTTCTCCCCGTGCACCTGTTGGTAACATGTTTGGTTTTATATGACCCCAAATGGCAGACCAAAGACACGAGGACACAGGGATGCAAAAAAAGTGATAGTTTAATTTACAGTGCAGCAGCGAGTTTGGCTGTGGGAGGAAAAGGGAGATGAGCATCTTGATACTGAATGATCTTTAGATAACTGAGATGATATTGAGCGGTTTGTCTTGCTGTTGAATGTGGTTGCAGATTGCGTTGGAGAGGTGTGGGTGCCAAGTATGGAACCCAGAGGCGGTGGGGAATCCAGCGAGGTGCATATAGATCGATGGTGTAGTATGGTTGAATGGTCCAAAATGTAGTTTCTCAGATACAGGTTTGTAGTGCAGGACTGGCGACCAGACACATGCAGGAGGACGTTGGTCAGGCAGGGCGGACGGGACCTGAACGAAAGGCAACAACAGGTTAGTACAAACTGAACACACTAAGGCTTAACTGGCTGTCACAATTTTACCCAAGACAATAAATGTTGGAGCCTTGGCTGCTGTTTTCAAATTATGAACTCAGTTTAAAATAAAACAGATAAAAAAAAAAACTACTTTATTGATTATTTGAGGGCTGGAACCACCAATTCAATCTGCTCATGTTGTTTAAGTGAAGTCAAATGTGATTCCTCCCAATAATCAAACATGTGCAGCTTCAGGGGTTTAAATGCAGCTATTGTTGATAACCAGCACAAGTAAGATATTTTCTTTGATTATCTGATGCTGAGCAGCAGCAAAGGCTTTTACAGACTACAAAAGGTGTAGTTCTGAGAAACTTCTTTTTTATGTAAGGTCAAGGACATAACATCCCTGCAGGCTCTTTAATTCAGTTTAGCTTAAGGAACCAGCAGCGATGGAACCCCCTCACCACAGCAGCATCTGAGTAAAGAAAGGAACTTGAAAGCACCACAGCTGCAACATCCAAGCAGGAATTTGTGCATATCAGCTCATTAACAGACCAGCTCGAATATAAGAAGCTCCATCTATGACGTGTTTTATCTGTTATATTATAGTAGCTGTGAATTTAATTGCTGATACTTCTCTCCTCCGTAGCTCACATCAGGCTACGCAGACTGCAGTCGGGTTTTCATCTCTTTGTGTTTGTCTTGTTGCTGCTGAAGAACAAAGTGGAGCAAATAAAATAAAACCCCGAGTCAGCAGGCTCACGGTGACACAGTTGTTCAGGTAACAGTTTCTTCAATAATTATGTTGATGCAGCATTTTCTCCTGCAGCTCTTCTCTAACACCTCCGACTGTTGGAGCTGCTGGAAGCTGCAGGACGATGGAGGGATCGATACCTATTCTCATCTTCACACTGCTTTTTCAGCTCAGACAACCAAAGAACTTTTATTAGCAATTAATATTCATAATACTTGATTTACCAGGTAAGTCCTCCTGGTTCTGACATTGGGGACTTCCAATTTGTCTACTTTGTGCATTCATAACAAGCTGAAACGTATCATTTACCCTGATGCATGCTCAGTAATTCATTGTATCATTTTACAATTTGTTGTTTTGGAAAAATGAGTAGATTTGTCATTCTCAAACACAATAGTGTGATGTCAAAATAATAGCTTAAAACTTGATGGTGTTTTGAGTATTTTCCACCTCATATCGCTGATTCTACAACTCTTAAAATTGTGTTTATCTACCAAAATATCTTGTGATGTAATATTGTAAGATGTAAACATGTTTAGTCCATTAAGTGCTTAAAAATACCCAGTTACTGTTGTCTGTATTTTCTGCCTGCTTTGCCATTTTATTTCACGTTTCTGAGCCTGGCTGCCACAGGAGTTCTGATTATGGTATAAAAACTGTCAGCTGGTCATAATCTAAATTCTTCAAACAGACTTAATGGACATTTTTACAGTCTGTTAAAAGTTCCTGAGCTCGTGTGGACAGTGCATTTACTTGATCCGATGTGACTGATAAATGAAGCTTTTTACAGGTGCAAGCCAAAGAGTTGAACAGAAAACCAACAAACAAAGGCCACTTTCAGAATTTCAACTGTTTGAGTTATTCTACCTGTTTCTTTGTTTTCTGTAAATAAGGCTGCAAATGCATATTATTTAAAATAAAATATACAAAAATAATGTGTTACAAACTTTGAGATTTATGCTTATGTCCACCATGAACATAACACAGAGATGAGTGGAACTCAAATGCTGTTGAGTAATGTGACTCAGTTGGCATCGAGGAGGAGCATCGAAAGGGGTTCCAGCACTAGGGGGAAGGCGTAGGAGAAGAGTCACAGGAGTGTCAGACAAGTGGTTGGAATGAGGTGGAGACAGCTGAGGAGGTCCACAGGAAGTAGGCATGTAATGCTCCAGTGGGGAGTAGAGCTCTTCTGTAGCCTTATGCACTCCTGGCGCTCATCAGGGGAATGGGTCGCAGGTGTGGTTGATTGACGCCATCTTGGAACTTCAAAGCTACAAGATCCAAACTCCCGCAAAATATGTCTGTTTTTGTTAGCACAATATCTTATGAACCACTAGGGACAACCCCACTGGATTGTATTGAAACTCTCAGAAAGTATACTGTTAAGTGAACATCTACATCTCTTAAATCAATAGATTACCGCCACAAAACTGACACCAAGTTTTGTACTTTTAGAGATATTGAGCTAAAACATGGTGTGGTAGTAGCAGAGAGTCATCCTCATCACATATTCTGAGCAATGACAGATATTTAAAAGTTTGGTGTGCGACGCTGCAGATAATGTGCATTTCTTTGAGGAATGATCCTTTCAATGTATTGAGGTAGAGTCGCCAACACAGAATATTAAAATACTGATGACTTGCTCATAATCTGCATAAATTCCATATTTTGCTGACTATAAGGCACATCAGATTATGGGGCGCATTAAGCGAAATAAAACAGTCAGGTAAGTCAAACTTTATTCAAATCATCCACAGTAACCATAAAAAATTGGTTCAGGGTCAGTAAGCACAACCAGAATACATAAAGTGCACCTGATGTTGATTTTTTTGTTGATATTTGAAAAAAAATTAAAGGTTTTTAAGTGTGACTTATAGTTTGAAAAATACGGTAGATGCAATTTATTTGTGTTTCAACTTGTATAATCCCTGACTGTAATGAATATCAGTTCTTTGCATACATTTATTTCCAGAGCTGATGTTTTTATTGACACAATTTATGTTTTGACCAAAGTTGTTGGTTCAAAGACTTGGAATTTTACATTCTACAGGATTATACTTTATTTATCAGTGTTGTGGGATTGACATTCATATAAAACTCTTGGAAGTATCAAAATCAATTAATCTCATATATTCTAATATTCTTCTTTGCCTCAAACATGATTTTTAAACCTTTAGTCCAACTTGAATACCAAAAAGTTTCTGTTTGAGTTCAGGATGAGGCTTATTTTCATGTTTTACTGACTCTCTGAAACAACAGACCCGAGTCTGAAGCTGGTTGCTGTGAAAACATGAGGATTCTTTCTGTCTGGACTTTCTTATTTTATCTCTGCTCATTAAAAACCTGCAGAGATGTCAAATGTGATTCTAAAGTCGACACAAATAAGCTTGGATTCAGTGGCGCTGTTTTCTCTGAGCCCGACGTTCATTAACTCCACAGCTGAGCTCTTCTCTGCAAACTTCATCTCACTGATGGAGGTTTTCAAGGATCGGAGGGACGAATTGTTTCACTCCTCCTCAAGCATTCAAGTCCATTTGTGGAGCACTAATCATGTTTCTGTTGTTCTCTGATTCACTTTAAGTCACCGTGTCAGATTAACCAGTGTGGACTCCGATCGTCCTTCATGCTGCTCAAGGTTTCTCATCATCTGTGTAATTAATGAAACTCTTCTGTTTATCTCTGAGGAGGAAACATAAAATAATTCTTTAAAGATTAGTCCGGAGGAGTTTGAGTCCTCTCACGAATAATGCACTTAGAGCACTGAGTTTTGTTTTTAAATAACTAATAAGCCCTCACATGAAAAGGGATTCTGCAGCATGTTTTGTTTTAAACTTACTTAAAGTGAAACGTCATAAATATCTGAGATTAAAAATGTGCATGCAGCTCAGAGTTCTGTTACCGTTTGAGACTGAAATCTTCTTTTTCTTTATTTTTTCAAATTTTAAGAAATCACTAAATGTGAGGTCACTGGCTGTGGTCCTTTAATGAGGATAGATCTGTGCTCCTGGTGTGCAGTTAAAGTGGTCCAAGTGACGTCTGATCAGCCAGAATTCAAGTTATAATTAAGCCTGAAATGGGTCAGAAGCTTCTCGTTTGATTGAGTCAGTTAACGTGAAAAATGCTCCATTTCTACCTTAAGAGCCTTGAAAAATAAAAATGATTTTATTGATCTAAGATTTTAAATATCAACACTTCACATCTGCAAGAAAAATCTCAAAATGTTACAAAGATAGTAATTTTATTTTGTTTTATTTTGGGCCACTCCCTTCTTCAGCTAATTAACTCACACAAAGACGTGGTGATTGTTTTAATGCCGGACGCCCTTCATGACATAAACCACTGAGCCACCACAGCCCTCTGTGTGGAGCAGAGAGCTGCTATCTAGGGTGCCCGGGGGAGCAAATGGTGGAGTTAAGAGCCTTGCTCAAGAGCCCAGAGTGGGGCAAATGAGAGTGGAGGCTGGTGTGGGTGTCACATTTTGATGTTGTTGGTCCAGGAAGTTGAACCGGCAGCCTTTCGATCACAGGCCACCTTCTTGAACCTCTGTGTCACCACTCCCTGGTTAAAAAGTTAAAGTTAAAAATATACAATAAATGAAAACTAATAATAAGACTTTCAGTTTTTGTGTTAGCAGTCTCAGTTCTGGACCAGAGAAAGATGGATGACAACTCACTGTGCAAACCCCTGAAAAGCAGAAAGAAGACGTGTCAGATTTGGACCAGGAGCAGGTCAGACATCAGGCCTGTGGTTCCATTCTGTAGTCACTCCAAACTCCAGTTAGAGGTCTGAATAATTGCAAGTTAAACTGAAATGTCAGTGAAAATGATGGTTTATTTTCTTTAAAGTTCAACCCCCATCATTTTTTCATATTCCATATCCAGCAAGATACTACAGACATAACAAATGAGCTCCTATGCACAGTTTCAAACACTCAAAAGTGATTCAAACTGGTTTTAAAACAGCTTTTGTGACGATTTCAAGCTGCTTCGGTCACAGCTTTGGAAACGGGCTGTTTTCCATGTCCGGGGCGTGACATCACGCCAGTGTTCAGATCGTTCGCGACCGCCAGATTTCTTTTGAGCAAGGCTGAAGTCAGTTGCAAAAATGGGCAATCTCATGGAGAAAACACCCCCATCCATAATCTGTTCCCACCCTGGCCCTGCCGAACAAACAACACCTCCACCTCTTTTCTGACTGAACCTGAAGTTACATGTTCAACACCACAAAAATCTACAGGAAGAAGAAGAAAACGATGCGGATGTTGAAGGAAGTTTGGTGACGATAGAGACAGCGAGAGCGGGTCTGAGTCATGAGATTTGTCATATTTAACGTGTTTGTATTTTATACTCAGGGTGTGGTTATTGTTTAGTTTAGTTAGCTTCTGTTTGACGTGGTGGATGGAGCAACGGACTCAGAAATAGATGGAGCAGCGGAGTCAGAACCTCTCAGACAGAAGAACACTTGAGACTAAAATGATGAGGGTTGGACTTTGTGTTTCATGTTGCATCATTTCCATGTAGATTCATTTGTACTTTACTGGGATTCAGAATGTCGGACATGTTTTAAAAAGACAATCTGCAAGGACTTTGTTCATATTTGTGTTAAACATCAAGAGGATGCATGGAAAAGCATAATTTTTGCACAAGTTTAAACAGAAAATCCAGATTACAAAATGTTTTATCTAACATGTTTTATCCTATATATGTATGTGTGTATCTTATCTCACTCAGCTTTTATAACCTGAACCCCACACTCATTGCTCTTTGAATTGAGAAAGCTCTTCGGATGAAGAGCGAAATGTCTTCTGTTACAAATAAAGTCCAGTTGTTTTTGTATTGAATGTTTTTTGAGTTTTATCCATGTTGAGGTTTTAGTGGATTTGACTAGAAAGAAAACAGATTTACATCCAAACAGTGTCCGAGTTAGACTCGTGTTAGGGGCATATCTTTCTATGTCACATGAAGTGACTTGTCAATTAACTGGGGTGGCATGTGGGGTGGCCAATCAGGTTCAAGGACAAGGGCCACTCCTCAGGCTCCGCCCCTGCTTTAAACTCTTGACTGTAAAATGCTGAATCTAGTAATTCCCATCTTCATTTCTTTATATTTACCTGAATTTAACAAAATATCCTCGTCTGGTTTCAGCTTCATTCTGACACCAAGCTCAGCAGCAGCTCAGTCCCAAAACAGCCAACAGGAACTCCTTCGGTGAAATCATAATTCATGAGCTCCTCACTGTTGTGTTAACAACAATCCTGCTGCAGCACAACTCCCCCTCCACCCACACAAGCCCACATCAAGGTTTCACTGTCCTTTCCTTTGGGACTCAGCAGGCATTGCTCTGCTTGTTATGCAGTAGAGGAGGAAAGAGAAGCCAAAGATCCCCCTGAATTTCAATCGTGCAGAAACTGTATACGGGATTTACTGCGAGGAGCCGCTTTCTGCAGCAGCAGCTGGAGGACGGAGAGAAGTTCACAGGAACAATGGGTTTCCTGTAACTTGAAAAAAAAAACTGATTAATTTTAATTAAAAAAAAATTTTAAACTGGCATGGTGAATGCAATTTTATGCTTATGTTTTTTATTAAGCGTGCTGTTGAAGCCTTAAAGCTAACCTATTATTATTCTGTGGAAAATGTATTGTTGCACTTAATTAAAACATGCAGATTTTACACCAAAGTGTGTGTCTCAGATAGAAAGAGCTTGCTTTAACTTTTGGTAGTAATATGTTAACTATGAATAAAATTTCCTAAAATCTTCAAAGGAAAAATTAATGGAGATCAATGGGATTTTGGGCCAAACGGGTGAGTAAACCCAGCCCTCTTTGCCACAGCTTGGAGAATGCCTCACAATAAAAACATCATTTGAAGCTAAAATGGGTCATAAATATTGGACTTTTCATAACTTCACTTAAATTTTGATATGTTTTACAGTTTTTTACACTATCGTAGAATTAGCTTTGAATTTTCAGACTCGAGCTTCTGAGCTGTCAAAAATCTTTTCTTCTACTCACACAGCTGTTTTTGATGCATGTACAAATTATACATCAAAGCAAAGTTATTTCTGTCTTCTTTCACTCAATCTGTCTCTACCACAGGACTTGGTTGTTTGTCAAATCCCTCCAAAATGCAGCGTCCGTCCAAGCTTCCACATGCTTCAATTAGCTCAAAATATTGCCTTCTACACTGAAATTGGTAGGTTTATAACATTTCATAATGTTTTACATAAACCACTGTAGAAATATACAAGTTGTGGCCATCAGAGCCTTCTGCTGCTTACAGTTCAAACATATGTATTCTCTGACTTGGTTTTTGCTCAGCGACTGTTTGTTTGAGGCTTACTTTTTAGTCTGTTTCTGTGTGTCACTCCGTCAGGAAGGGATTGTCCTGGCAGCAACTTGAACTCTTTTTTCTATACATCAGTATGTATGTATTTTCTTTGCACTTGGATTATTGCAAAGTTGATGCAGAAATATTTGGCCAGTAGCTGCACCTTTAAACATTTTTTAGAAACTTGTTGACTTTGTTATATTTTTGCATGCTGAACATAGCTTTGTGACAATAATGCTCACAAATAATAAATCAAATGGTAGATTTGGAGATTTTAAACCACGGGTGTCCAAAGTACGGCTCGAGGGCCATTTGCGGCCCTTGGAGTGATTTTGTGCGGCCCTCAGCTGCAGTTTAAGAATGGCATCATTTTTGGCCAGCAAGCTTAAGAGGTTGATGCAGACTTTCTGAAAATTTGTTGGTTATCCTTTTTTATATATATATACTTTTTAGGTTTAACAAAACAGATGAAAAACAGTCTTCTCAAAATTAACCATAGTTAAAAAAAATGCAAACCTTTAGCTATAATCCTTTTAATTTCACTTCATGGTACAAAGCACCAAAAACCTTCACAGATTTCTACCAGAAAGGAGACTTTTGGATACTGATTATAAAACTAGTCTAAATATTGCAGTTGATCAGATAATCAAGAGAAAAACTGGACATTTTAAAATGAATATAAGGTGGTGTCATCTACATACGAGTTGAAGAACTTTATCAAACCTTCTATAAATCTGTTGTAGCGACTGACACCTGGAAGATTTTTCAAAACTTCCATCAGCCTTTTGGGTCGTCCATGGTCCAAAAGGCTGATTGACCCCATTTTAAAAGGACACTTACTCATATACACTTTTATTGCTGAGAACCGATTAAAATGAACTTCCCAAACACAAGAAAACAATTAACATAAAACCAACAAATCAAATAAATTAAGTCATGTTTAATAGAAAATAAGTTTAGATTTATGAGACTTTTAATGTTTTGGATGTACAAAAATTTTTAACTATTACTCCACCAAAATTAGTAAACTTTTGTCCTTTCTCCAAAATATTGTTCACGTTGAGAGCTAAATTCACTTTTTTTTGTGACCCATGAGTCCTTTTATTTTGATAGTTTTGGCCCACATATGAAAATATTTGGACATCCCTGCTTTAAACCGTCAGTGTCGCACCCTGCTGCTGCAGGACAGCACAGCTCACAGCTGACCATCATACGGTTAATATTTTCAGGTCGGAGCTGCCCTTGGTGTTTATGGAGCACATTACTCATATTCTCCTGCACCGTAACGGTCCAGTAAAAATAAAACCATTCGTCAGCAGCTGAGTTCTGTTAGTCTGAGCATCCTGAAAAAGACTTGAAGCTTTGTCATCTTTGGAAAGCAGAGCAAATTTCTGAGCTTTTATTTTTCTAAAATAAGACACCCTCAGGGGGGAAAAAGGGGTAATTTAACTACAAAGTTATGCAAGTTCTGTCTCCAGTTTTCTGCCCTGAAGCAAAACTAGAAAGTGCTTGTGTTCTGCATGATGTTTAATATTAAATGTATTTCTTGATGACAACTCTGACAGTTTGCTTTAAAACATCTCGGTTCATGCAGTGGGCTTAAACGTTACATTTTTGCAATAAATTTACTCTGTTTTCAAATAGCTGGCACACGAACAAGCTGGAGCAGTTTAAATTCCAGCAGCCCCTTCACAGTAAGAAGGTAAATTTAGTTTACAGCACAGACTCCTGACTGCAGCTGTCTCTGTAAATGTGATGTAATCACTGTAAAACATGGCCGCTCAGTGCAGGAGATAAATGCGAGCTCGCTGGTGACGTTTCCATGTTCAGAAAGGTGTTTTTTTTTTTTCTCATTTATTGATTTGTTTTTACTGCTTCGGTCTCAGATGCAGCAGCTTGTAAAGTTTCCTCTGAATAAAACCCAACTCGTTAGGATCTGGGCCGTTGCTGCAGCATTCCTGCAGCCAGTTTGAGGAAAGTGCAGCTGATAAAATCTGTGCCACCTCTCCAGTTTTATTGCAACCCTCTGCTTTGTCTGCCGGTTGGATTATAGCCGAGGATTTATGCACAAATGACTTATAAATCTTGATCCAGTGCTCTTAAGCATCGTAAATCATTGTTTCTGTTTTGAGCCTGAATTCAGAGCGGATTAAAAGTTTCAGAACAATTCATCCTGGGTGTATTTGTATGTTCTCAAACGAGAACTCTTATTGTCATTTCTGCTCTGAACTTTACTCAGAACACATTTCTTGTCTCATGCGCCTTCTGTTAGCCTCGTTAGATGTCTCTCTGTGGCAGCTGAATGGATCTCTGACATCTGGATTTGAACCGACCTGCAGCCCACAGCTGCATGGGCATCAGCTTCCAAAACCAAACAACATTTAGGAAACCAGAGGCATGACCTTCTGTAAAAATGCTGAGTGCCGAAGAATCTCAAACTGAGTTGAAGCTGAAAGAAAGTTAGCCCAAAGGAGCTCAACTGTAACTAAAAGATGTAAAACGATAGCTAAAAGAAGTAAATGATGGTCAAAAGGACCAAAATGATAAAAGGAAAAAAAAGGAATGCTAAACAGAGCAAAGGCAAAGCTGAAAGGGAAAAATGATGGCTAAAAGGAACAAAGGAGCAAAAGTTTAGCTAAAGGAAGGGAGTAGATAGCTAAAAAGGAACATAAAGATGGCTAAAAGGAGAAAGGAATAGCTAAAATGAGAAAGAGATAGTTAAAATAAAGCTAAGATATAACGAAAATGAGCAGAAGGATAGCTAAAATGACAAAAAGGATAGGTAAAAGGAGCAAAAGTATAGTTAAATGGAACTAAATATTAGCTAATGTGAGTAAAGCAAAAGCTCGAAGGATCAAAATGATACCTAAAAGCTAAATGTAACATAAGAAGATAAAAACAGAACTGATGTGCTGAAGCACATTCAAAAAGAATATTTATGAACAAATTAACCAGATCTCACTATTTTACAAGAAATGTTAGTACCGTATTTTCCAGACTATAAATTGCTGCAGAGTATGGGCCTCATCAGTCAAAATATGACTCATGAAGAGGAAAAAACATATATAAGTCACTTTGGAGTATAATTCACATTCATTTAGAAGTGTATTTCACAAGGAGCAAGAACATAAAATAAAAAAACATGAAATAACAATAACACAGAGAACATAGAGCGCTCCTGAACAGGCTTAATTAACATAACAAGCCAACGAGTGTCATTTCTGAACAACTACTCCTTAAAGGGGCATTTTACTTGTGGTACAGGAACAACATATAGTTGTCAAAAGCCTGGAGGGCCCTCTCACGAATGTTAATGTTTACTCTTTGGTTCATGTCAGTATGAATGAACATTTAACATGTCAGTCAAAAATTGTATCATGAATAGGTAAAAACACATAAATAAGTCGTTTCGGACTAAGACTATAAGAACTGGCCAAACTATGAAAAAAGTGTGACTTATAGTCCAGGAAATACGTTAATTAAAGTGATTTATTTTAAAAAGTATAAAAGTTACAACAATTAAAAGCCATAACACTCATCTCCAGAATCAGCTGAAAGTTGTGTTGTGTGAATGGCAAAAATTACACAAAGATGTAGTTCGATTCCAAAGAATCACACAGTAAAATAAAAACAGTAAAACAAATATGGTGAACGCTAACTCAGCATTCAAACCATAAAATTGTGCCTTCGGGCTGAAGTTAAAGACAACGTGCCAGTGTAGCTAAAGCTGCTTCAGCAAAACCAACGGTTTTTCCAGCCTGCTCTGTTTTCGCTCGTCCCGCTCGGGTCGTGAGCTGCGGTTATTTATTTTGGCTCCAGGATCGTGTTCACATCACTCATCCTGCAGATGAAACACAAGGTTCCTCTGCCAACGCTTAAACCAGACGTCCACGACTGTTTTTGAAGCGGGAGCACACGAGATCCTCGTCGCTCTCCTGCTGGGATGTTTGTTGTACTTTCTGCCGTCTCGCAGCCCGAGAGGATTGAGTTTCCACAGAGAGGGATGAGAGGCCAGAGGGAAATTGATGCTGAAAGGTTTTAAAGCCAGAGCAGATTATACTGAGGTTAACAAGTGTGTCTTACAGATTTGAACTCGGACTGAAACGTTGGCTGGCCTCGAGGAAAAACAGAAAACCTGCACAAGGTTTTCATTTGAAGGTCTCAAGCCAGTTCCAGTATTTTTGCTTTAAAACTCACCAAATATAACTGCAACCATCCCACAGAGCTGTGGGCTTTCCTTCTGAAGCTCTGATTACAATCGGTGGCTAAAGTTAAACTTTTTTCTGGAAATATTAATTTAATTTGTGCATCACTGTGTTTAATGGGACCAGTTTGTGTCTGAGATTTGTGCAAAGTTTGAGTGTTGTTGATCTGCAGCGAGAGCGAAGGACGAGATCTGCTGACAGAAGGCTGCAGAGAATGAAAGGTCACATCAGGATAACCTCTACCACACCTCATGCATATTCAAATGGAGATGTGGAGGAATCCAATGATGAAGGGAGAGGTGAGCATAGAAAGATTATTTAAAACATTGTTATTGAGATGAAAACAATGCGAAATGCTTCGTTTTCAGTGGTGTTTTAAATGTTAGCTGCTGCATGTGTGACTATTTATCAGCTTCTGACTGAATTTTAAAAAATGCATCATTAAGAGACAATATAAGTGTGCGAAATGAGACAACAGGTGGGATCTTACCGAATGACAACTGTTAGTGACTCCATATTGTGTGAAAACAGTTGAGTTCTCAGATGTAGTAGCACCAGTGATCTGTGCTGCCATGTTTTAAATGACCAGTTTTTAAAAATCAATTTTTTTGTGTGTGTGCGCAAGTCTTGTGAAATCGTGCACATTATCTTGTTGCTCACCCTTGTACCAGTCTCCACCTGCTTTGTACCCACCTCAGCAGCCGCCTTACGTTTATGGTTTAATTTGCACAAATGCATTCTGTTTAGAAATGAAGATGGGCAGATTTTGACTTGTTTTATTTTCACCCAGTCATGGAGCAAACAGTGGAAATTAGAAATAATCTTCCTCCATCTGTCTGTCAGTGGATGTTGTGAGCCTGACAACTTGATAACTTGAAAAATAAGTGAGGTACCATCTTCCATTTTGTTGTGTGGCTGCATTTATGTGTAAAAAAGGTCACTATAAAAAAAGTCAAAATCCAAGACGGCCACCACATATAAATTTGTAAACCAACTACCCCTATCATTTGAAGAAACTATGCTTTCTAGTTTATATTGCTTAAATGTATAGTTAATATGAATGGGGTGGCCCATTAGGTGACTGAAGACTATTCTATGGTGGCCAAGGCCACCACTGGCCACCCCCTAAATGTATTCCCTGTTCAATCACAGTCTTGAAAAATACTCATACCGAAAACTGCAAACATTCACTATTCAAATCCTTCAGCAATGATGGATATCTCAATACGGATTGCTAATAATTAGTACAGTAGTCCCTCACTCTTTTGGGGTCCATTTATCGTGGACTCGCTATATTGTGGTTTTTCAAAATGAGACTGGACATGACACACAATTTGCTGATTGATGGATGAGACGCACGATCGGCATGAAATTTTTATTTAAAATAAATTATTTTAAATTATTTAGCACCTGCTGTACATTCCTCTTCCTGCTTCCTCTTGCACCTTTGAGCAGTCCACACTGCAGGATAAACTTCCTGTTGCAGCTGATCAGCTGTTCACCATGCAGCGGAGAAGTGGGCGTGGCCAAGAGCAGAGGAGGCAGAGGAGGCAGAGAAGTGAGATCATCTCTTCACTTATACGAATTACTTTAATAGTTTCATTTAGACAAATAAGTAAAACAGTTGATTTTAGACAAGTTGAAACATTTGTTTCCAAATGCTGTTCTCTTTAAAGTATTTAAAATTGTAAACAAAAGCACAAATTTCAGAAATAAATGTAGTTTGCTGTTCAGAAACTAGAAAAATCTGTTCATCAGATCCAGTATTATTAATGTGAACAACTTCATTAAAATTCACCTTGTGTTTGGTCCATAGAAGATTATAATGCAACCTTAAATGTAAGTATATTTTGTCAGTGTGAGTCAGAAGATATGGGCAAAAATCTCAAAGTAAAAAAAAAATTGTCTGCTTTTTTTCAAATTTATCTTTTTTAAATAAGAATATTTGCAACAAATCTGCAGAGTTCTCGCCAAATTGAATTTGATTTAATTTAGACCTTTATTTTAAGTGTTCCTTTTCCTATTCAAAATTACTATATTTTAGGAAATATCATGACCTTTGTCACATTCAAACAAGAGCAGAAAAAATAATTAAAATCATAAAAGCTTTAGTTTAAATAACAGAACCTTCACCCTGTCCATTTGTTCCACAAGTAACCAAACCTCATCAGACCAAAAAAGAAGGAAAGAGCATTATATCAATGCATCCGACTCAATAAATCTCTTAAACGTTCCACATTCCTTCATTTGTATATTTAACTACAATCCCTGCTGTGAAGGAAACTGAAGACACCATCAAGAACATCAGATCAGACAGTCTGCAAATATTATTCCAGCTCCTCCACTGTCCTTAACTGCCACAGAGATCTTTGGTTGTTTATTTCTGTTCTGATGAGCCTGTGTTGATCTTTGAAACGCTCTCCCTGCTCGGGTTATCCCGCCTGTTAGCTCGGGTTATTTTTAGGGCTGCAGGTGGTGTGGGCCAGAGCTGCATTGTCCATCAAGACTGCAGGAGCACACCATCCTCCAGATGTTGGAAAAACTAGAGATCCTGGTTCTACAGCACCCTCTAGCCCTGATGTGGGCAACACATGGCCTGCGGGCCAAATGTGGCCCGAGGGCAAAAACCACCCGGTCCGCAATACTCTTAAAGGGGGAAAAATAAAAAACTTTTTTTAAACACTTTATTTATAAGATTTTCAAGTAATTTTATGTCAAAAAACACAAAGACAAAAAAAAAGACAAGCAGAAAACATAACCAATAGCTACATAAATAAATGAATAAAATGGGCATAGTTCACAATTGTACTACCTCCTCAACTGTCCATCTTATCAGGAAGACACTTAATTAATGTGGTTGAATAAAAGGAGCATCATTGATCACTTAGACATTCCAACACTGGGTTCCATATCTTATAAAACTTAAATATGTTACAGAAAGTTCATGCCTCAGTCTTTCCACATGCAGAATTAGCCATGTCTTAAATTAGAGGGCTAAATCAGACTTCCACATTTTCAGAATACACCTTTTCGCAAGCACAACCTTTGCGAAAACAAACAACTTTTAAATAAGTTGATGAGCACCAACTATTTTTCAATGAAACTCAAAGAAATCCAAATTAAACATCTTGGATACAAATACATAAAAAGAAAGCTTTGGATTAGGATTGTCTACACCT
>JARVGQ010000781.1:22027942-22042233 GCA_031762355.1 Hypsolebias martinsi
AAGTATTTGGACACCCAGATAACAAACCATTGCAATAGTCCAGTCTAGACATGACAAATGCATGAACCAGTTTTTCTATATATTTTTTAATTTACCAGTCCCATCAGTTCATTTCAGGTGCCTTTCCTCAGTTCAGCTCCTGCACCTCAGCCCGGCCACGCCCACTCACACCTGTCCTCTGTCTTGTTTAGCTCAGCTGTCTCCCATCTCCTCATCAGCACTCATTTTATTCCCTCTGCAGTTTGTCACGTGTGGGTTTAAACTAATGTCTGTAATCTTGTTGTGTTTTTAAAATGTAAGAAAATGTAAGATTTTACATTTTATTCCTGGTTCTAAACTCCATCAACCCTGACACCTAAAGATTTTTTTTATGTAGAAAGTTCCTGGGTGTACACCTGTACAGGGTTGTGAGAGGTAGAACCTGAAGATCCATCAGGTGAAGTGTCTGTCTGGGTAAAGGTTCTGACTTCTGTTTGCATTTAGGTGAAATGTTTAGCTCATACCTCAGTGGGTTCTTAGAATCACAGCATGGCAGAAAATCAAACAGAGTCAAATTAAACTTAGTTTTCCAACATCATATTTTAAATTGTGCATGAAACCAGCTGAATCACGGCTCATGGACGATGAGGGTTTTTTTTTTTGTTTGTTTGTTTTCTGCTTAATTTCACTTTAATCTGTTTTCTGTTAGTTTTTGAAGCAGTGAGTGTGATGAAACTGATGTGACGATGCAGTGAAAGCTTAATTTATCTACTGATGTGTTTTACTCACATCTTTAGTTCACCTCTTGTGAACAACATACGTAAAACAGACTGTTTGGTTTGTTATTTAGAAAATTAAAACTCTGCCTTTTAATCCACATAAAACTCTCAGTGGTGTCAATGTGCTTACCTTTGTTATTGTTATTTTAGGACAGTTTTTTCTGTATTAAAACAATACATCAAGACTAACATAAATGCTTAACAACTGCGGAAAGCTTTGTAAGATCCAGCAGTAGGTCAGTCACAAGCCATGATGATTTATTTTTCCATGATGATTTATTTTTCAAAATAAAAACCTGATCTGTAACCAGATGATCAGAAATGTCCAGTTCTATGAGGGTTATGACATTTTTAGTAATAAAACTGTTTAAAATGTGTTTTATTGCATATTAAAATGAATAAATTGATGACAATGCCCACATATTTATTATGTCTTCACATTACTCCAACTTTCACTGTTGACCAAACTTTTGAAGGTGTGAGCTTCTATCTCTGAGCTCCTCTTGGGTTTTATCTGCTCCACTTTTGGGGTGCAGAGCCGAGAACATCCAGCTTAAAGAAACACGCTTCATTTGCTCAAAGACTTCTGCAGCAGGCAGATTTCCTGCTGTTCGCTTGAAGCTGGTGAATATTGATGGAGTCTGTGTTAACTTCAGCCACGTTCCTCTGGCTCCTCCAGTTGGATTGGTTGGACCAGTTTAGATGCACTAAATAGTAGTTGGTTTGTTTTAGGGGAGCAAACTGCAATTAAAGGCACGAGCTTTGACCGGTTTGTCCAGCATCTCCCCGCACAGCTTTGAAATGAGCCAGAAGTAGTGCACCAAGACTTTTGGTACTAGTTCTGTTGGACAGTGCTGACAAAATGTACAAAAAAAAAATCGTACATGAACAAATGATTGTTTTTGGAAGAAAAAAAACAAGTTCATCCCTCTTTGGGGCTGTTTAACTAAAACTTCAGAAACATCATTAAAAGTTTCAACTGCTCAGAATATTGATGCCACATGTCAGAACTGTCTCAGGTGGAGGATTTCAAGTACCGTATGTGAGAGTCGGAGTGCGTCCTCTGTAATGAGGATGTTGCTTCGGTCTGTTGAGGTGAACAAAGAGTTCATTCTAAAGACAAAGCTCTTGATGTATCAGTCCGTCTACGTTTCAAGCCTCACCTGTAGCCATGAGGTTTAGCTCATGGCTTCTTGCGTAGGGTGGATGTGCTCAGCCTTAGATATGAGATGAGGAGCTCCGTCATTAGGAGGAACTTAGAGTAGAGCTGCTGTTCCTCCACATCAAAAGGAGTCAGTTTAGTTGCAGACATCTGATAAGCATGTCTCCCTTTGGAGGTTTTCCAGACACATCCCACTTGTAGGAGATGCTGGGACAGACTTATTGGAGGGATTATGCATCCTCTTTGGTCTGGGAATGCCTCAGGGTCCCCAAGGAATAGCTGGAAAGTGTCGCTGAGGAGATGAAGGTCTCTGTTTACCTCCTGGACCTGTTGCCTCCACGACGCGACTAGAAATAAGCAGTGAAAGATTAACATCTGAACTGTCAATTTGATATTTTTAATAATTTCTACTCAGTGTTTTTTTACAACTTTTACATATTTTTCTATTAAAGCTTAATAAGCTTCAGTTTTGACACAACTCTTTGTAAGTTTTAATAAGACAGAAGGCGATGACACCTGAGCAGCAGATGACCCCATCGTCGCTGAAAGTAAAACGCACCCGTCCAATCTATTTATTTTGAACAAGAAGCTTCGTCACAAACACGATGATCATCAAACTACCAGAGCCGTGCAGCAGTTAGTCCAGTAGATAATCTGCCGTCAGACAGGGATGAATTAAAAACAGAAACGTGATGGTGCTTAACCTGCAGTGACAGGACTCCTCGTTTTAATTGGACGTCGTGTTCTGACCCAGTTGCTGCTCTGCCTCCAGTAAACTGAACTGTGTGTAATAAACACACGTCAACAAGCTAACGAATGAAAAGTGCCGCGGATGAAATATTTGTGATAATCTGCACTGAACATTGACAGCATTAGATGCTACATCAAATTCTGGCCAATTAAAAAGAAATAATGAGGACGGGTTGCTACGCATGGACCAAAATTATTTATTTATTGTTGAGAAGTTAACTTTATTTAGCTTGATAGAATAAATAGGTGTTGTTTTATGGAGCAGAGGTGCTTCTGCTCACTAAGACTTCTGCACAGGCTCGATGACTCCATCTGCTCACCTGTTGGGCATCAGGCCTCAGAATTAATGGACCCGGTCAATGAGAAATAAATTAGCTTGACATTTCGCAGATGGCCCTGAATGCAACACATTGTGAAACATTCAGTTGAAAGTTCTTGATATTAAAGACCAAGCATTCCTTGAAGGAGTGCACATACCTCACCAACTTCATGCCAGCATTTTCGACTGTCTTATGTTGAGAAATGATGGCATTGTAGCCATTTTGGTTAAAACATGAAAGTTGCACATCTCATGCGAAATCTGGTGGTGCTCAGAGAACTTGTCAATATACTTTGTAGGCTCACAGCTACCATCACACCTAATTTGAGCACAGTATCTGTTAAAAACCATATGTTTTGTTTTATTCTTTGTGTTTTCTTTGTTTATTGCAGGGGTCACGTTCCAGATTCCCCTGCAATAAATGAAAATCCGTGAAGTAGCAATGTTATTTGGATTTAGTCAAAAAAGTTCAAGACAAAGCTTTAGAAACCCTTCCCACACTCTTGCAGTGTTTTAAACTTTTAAACATTTGTCATTTTAACAACATACATACAGTACTGTATATGTAGCTACTATTTTTTTTTTTTTACCAGGATCTGCAGAACAGCAAAAGCTCTCAGTCCTGGTCCAACTCTATTCCGTTTCTATAGACCTACCCTGCAGCAATGAAGTCCGCAATCAATGTTTTAAACTCTTAAACCAACTGATTTTCACAACCTACTTATATGTAGCTACAATATTTTACTTACCAGTGCGTACCCACTCGGAAGTCCTCGCGAACTGGTTGAAAGAGATGCAAAAAGTCCCGGTGGGCTCTGGATAGACCGCCGGACCTTCAGCGTTGCGCGTTCTGCTTGGAAGTCCCATGGGCCAGCTAGGAACTCTCAAGATTCGCAGATGGGTCTGGAGATCTGGTTCTGCTCTGATTCTGTGCAGCCCCTGAACGCCATGGTGCATTGGGTGAGGGAGGGACCTTCGGGCGGCCAGCACGGGACCGGTGGCCCGATTGAGTGGTTTAAGAGATTTTAAAAAGTCCCGTTGAGCTCCAGATGGAGCACAGGACCTTCGGAGGTGCGTGTCCTGCTCTGAAGTCCTCGTGGGCCAGCTAATAGTTCTCAAGATCCACCGATGGGTCTGGAGGTCTGGTTCTAGTCCGGTTTGGTGGGTTCCATGCAGCTGTCTGCATCCGCTGGGTGCCAAAGTTACTGTAATAAGTGCTAAACTTTTTCCGATCAGATCAAAACTTTCCCTCTAGTATTTCAGCAGAAGGAAACGGTGCTTCTGGGCCCTATTGGCTTCTGGGAAATGTAGTCATTATGAGCGAAAATACAGTAGGCTGAGAGAAAACTACAAAATGGCTGAAGTATTTTGGTTTTTGTTAACTTTTTACTGTGCAGTACTGCATCCATTTCTGTCCCAATCACATGAGTAAAATTAAAGTTGACAATCGTGTCCTGTACATGTTTTTTTTTTTATCGTGTTCAATCTTATTTTGAAAAACCATGATAGAGTGAGTTCGCAAAAGTTGAACCGTGACGTAGCAAGGGACTATTGTAATGCTTAACTGTGGCCACCATCTTGACTGTGTTTAACTCGCAACAGTTGCAGATGTTAATCCATTGACTACTTTCAAAGTTTCATTCTAATTCATCCACAGGTTATTGAAATATTTTGCAAAAAGTACAAACAAACTCAAGCGGAAACTTTAATGCTGTTTCAAATCTGGCAACGGGTGATAATTAATCTTAATAAAAGTTGTTGTTCTCGTATTCCTGCACACTGTGATCAATAAAGGCACAACAAACTGTAAGAACCTAAAAGTTTTGTGTAAAGTTTCCTCCTACATTGCAAGGCAGTGAAATAAATAAACTTCGCAGTGTTCAGAGTCTCAGATTTGAGTGGGATGAAGTCTGGTCAGACGCCTCACGCTGAGCAGCTCAATGCAGCTGCACCGCTCTCGGGCCTTTCAACAGTCGCCCACCACATGAGGCAAATGGGTCCAAAGTCTTCTATTATTCCAATCAGAGCAGCTCTCAGAGCCCCCCCATTCCCCTTGGTCCCTGGAGCCCTGCCCTGCATAGGTGAGACAGGCGAGTGAAGTGGTAAATGTGTTCATTTGCAGGCCGGCCTCATTTTATCGACTTTTTCCAAGCTGCTTGATAGATGCTGCACGAGGCCGGCTCAGCGGGGAGAGTCACTTAAGCAAAGGGCATCTGTCAGAACCAAAATGGCTCCGTGCGTTTCCACCTGCACCTGATGAATCATTTAATGACAGAGATCCGATTAAACGCAATTCAACATGTGACTCTCATCAGCTCTGCCCAGGATCTTAGGAAACCTCTCAACCGCTTCAGCGTTATCACACCATCAGGATTTCACTCCTAAACCCTAACTTTGATTTACAAACCTTAAATCTGGTCATGAATTATGATTATGACTTTTGGAGAGTTTTTTTTTTAAGTTGACGCTGAACACTTTTTATTCCCACACGATTTGAGTACAAACTATACATCAAAATGTAGATCTTTTTGCTATCTTTCCCCTGAGGTAGCAGTTCTCCCACAGCATCTCTTAGTGTGTGGAAAGCGCACACTTTAATAGATAAAAACTTGAAGTGAAGGGGCTTTTTATTTTGTCATTTCCCCCCACATGAACCACTGTCGAACCATAAGCATTTACACGTGTCACCATTAAGATTTTCTGCCAATTACTTTTCAGGAATTGCAGCAACACAGCTCACAGCTTTCACTCAGTGATTGTTTGGCTGAGGCTTACTTTTCAGTCTGTCCGTCTAGCTGAAATTTGCTGTCAGGGAGTGACAGAGCTGGTGTGTGCAGAGAAATTCTGATATGATGAAGAAAAATGCTGGAAAACTGGTGCTGCGTTTGTGTTTTCACCTTCTATTAACAATAAAAACTACTTCCAGTTTGTGTTGAACCTTTATAACACCTCACATATGAAAAAATATCAGACTGAGGGATGAAATAAATTGAATAAAACTAAGAGAGTGAAAAGATTTGGTTTATTATGATAAAAAATTGGGAATTTAAACTTTTATTTGCTACTTTATTCCACAAAACTTTATCTAGTTTAAAATTTTCTGTGCACTTATCTATAAAAGATGCAATTTAAACTTTGAAAAGGATTTAATTTTCTTATTAAGTCGGGTAAAAACGCATCAATCTTTATTCACCTGAGAGCCAACAGAAATACAAACTGCATTAGATTTCAGAGAGAACGTTTTAAAAAAGGCTTCGTTTTGCTCAAAGAGCTGCTGAATCAGTCCATTTTATTCACACTTTACATTCAAAGCAGCTTCAGTGTTTCTCTAATTTCACTCATGACTGACCTGCTGATAGTAACCCGTTTATTTCTAAGCACCGCCGAGGCGCAGCTTGTTTTCTTTTTTACTGTGTGTCTGGAAAATGTTTAATGAACTTCTCAAAGCAGTTTTATTGGTCACTAATCTTCAGGCTGAGCAGCGTTTAAAACATTTGACAAAATCATTCAAATGCTTTTTACTCCTGTCTGCTGGCAGAGTGTAATTATACTGTACTGTATGCACCAATGATTCTCATACCTGCCTGATGTGCAACGTAACAGGACTTTCCAGGTTCGGAGACCTTCAACAGGCGGAGCAGTGTCTCTTCTCCGAGCTGCTCCAAGATAACAGAACTCAAGTTCTCTAAAGCTCAACCCAGACCTACAGAGCATATTCATCTCTTGACTATGAGGTTTGGAACATAGGTGGACTGTATGCTATGACTTTTGGCTTAGTTGCATACCAGACTGGAGCAACACCCTCGTTACTGCTGGCAAGGCCCTGATCCACTGGTCCATGTTTATCCTGAACAAGACTTGTGATTCATCCCAGAGTGATGTCAGCATCCCTCTATTGTCCAATTGTCTGTCTTCTCTTGGTCCAAAACATTTTCCAGTCAGTTATTGTTTCACTTTTTATTGCAGCAGATTAGAATTTGGAAGATGGGAGTAGTGGCGTAGAGGTTAGAGAAGGCGAGCCTGTCAGTGGAATGCCGCTGGTTCAATTGACATCAAAATGTGGGTGGGAAAAGTGAAGCACCCACACCTGCCTCCACCTCATTTGCACCACTCTGGGCCCTTGAGCAAGGCCCTTAACCCACACCATCTGCTCCACCGAGCAGCCTAGATGGCAGCACTCTGCTCCACACAGAGGGCTGTGGTAGCTCAGTGGTCTGTGGTTGCATCAGGAAGGGCATCCGGTGTAAAAACAGTCACCACATCTTTGTGCTACTTAGTTGGCTGTGGCGACTCCTGAGGAAGGAGCTGCTGAAATTTTAAAAAAGGAAGTTGAAAGATGTTTAATTTAATTAATATCACTTTGAAGCTGGACAGAAACGAACTTAACAGAACTATCTGCAGCGCTGGGACATGCAGGTTGATGTTTAACAATGAACTGAAGGGACCAGTCTTCAATAGCATTTGCAAGGGAGGCTCAGAATGGTTGCAGAGGCGTGGGTCTCTAAAAGCCTTTGCTATAGAGCAACAGTTGTACCATGACTCCTGGTGAGGAGCTCTTGTGTTACAATAAGCAGGATCAGATGTAAAACCCACGCTGAAAAATCTAATTATTAGTAAAGTTATCTATCTAAGGAAGCCAGCAGATTGCATTAAATCTTCACTTCGTCACAGTCTCTCATCCTGAGCAAGCACAGAGGAAACAGTGGAAAGGAAAACTTTTTTTTAACAGGAAGAAATCTCCAGCAGAACCAGGCTCAGGACGAATGACCATCTGCTTTGACCGGCTGGAGTTTGAGAGAACAGGAAGGAGAAACGGACGCAGAATGGCAGGTCCAGGTGTACTCCTATTAGAAGACAGACAAAAAAGTTAAGAATATAAATAATTACATATACAAAACAAAACGTGCCTGTATTGATTTCTAAAGTGGGCTCCTTTTGATTAAATTGTTAAAGAGGATGTGGCAGCCAAGGTGAACCAAGGGGGGGAAGTAAAATAATGTGCACAGCGAAAAATACAGTTTTACAAGCCGTGCACACAAAACAAGCTGTGATTTATTTTATTTTTTTAATTGGCCACTGGTCACTTGGTCACCAGCTGGTCTCCAAAAGTTGCAAACAAGTGAGAAACCTAGGAGCATTGGATGTTTACGTACATTTTTAAAGACTTCGGCTTCTTAAAACAGAATTAACATGCAAAAGCATTTCTTCTACAATCTGTTCCAACCATTAAACCCAGTTTAATGGAAGCTATATTACAATTTCCCAGAATTTCTCCTCTGATTATTAAAGGGTAATGAGAACTTTCTCACTTTCTGTTCTGCCATGTTTTGTTCAATTCAAGATGGAATCAGACTCAGACTGTGATTCTCTGCTGCTGTCAGATATTTGATGGTTTGTGTCATTTTTCTCAATTATTTTGTAATATTTTGGGTGGGAAAGCTTTATTTTACCCTCCAGGCAATAACAATGAACATACAGTGACGAGCTCTGAGTAAAGTCTGCAGGGGTGTTTGGGGGGGGGGTTGATGCTGGCAGCTGCAATCATTTCAGGTGATGAATGATGTGATACAGCAACAAACGTGATAAACTGCAAAGCTGCAGCAGCAGAAAGTCAACATCTTGAAACATCTGACAGTCAGATCAGTGGAAAGTGAAGATTTTTACGCTCTCTTATTGTTTAATCTAACTTTTTAAAGATTCGACCAAAGAACCAGAACCACGTTTGTTCAGCTGCTGAAGCTGAACGCTTCTCTCACAGCTGACAGGAAGTTCCCTCTCTCTCTCTCTCATCTTCAGGTCGACTCTGATCCAAAACTGAGATGAGATTAGTTGTTTTTTTCCTGTTTCTCATTAGAAACCATCAGCGCAGAAAAACATTCAGCAGGTAGCATCTCATTTTGGCAGCGTTGACTGTCACTTTGAGTGTTTAAAGTGACAACAGGCTGTGTTGATGGCGGCTCGTGTAGCTCATTAAAATGAAGCGCATGAGCAGCATTGGGACAGAGCAAACTGGAACAGGACGGGTCTCTGCAGACTGGGAAGTAAACGGAGCAGCAGACAGATGAATAGTTAACTTTTGCATAAAGTTTACAGACTTCATAGTTTAAAATCAGGGCCTTGGATAAAAATTTATTGAGGCAGCCAATGAAGATTTATTGTGCTGAAACTGTTGGAGACTAGTTAGCAACACAAAGTTGCCAGAAAATGGGAAAAAATTGGGAAAATGTGTCAAATTTAACAGCTTAATTTGAGTGCACAGCTTGTATAGTATATTTTACTTTGTATTTTGTTGACAACTTGAACTTCATTCTGCACATAAACAGCAATACCGCAATAAATTTTAGCAATGTTGAGCTAAAATTATATGCGAAAGTAGCTGAAAGTCCTTCACAACACATGCTCTGAGTATGATTCATTATGAGGTCAAAACAAAATGACTATCTCCTAAAACAGCGGAGTCCAGTCCTGGACATGAAGGGCCACAATCCAGCATGTTTAGTTGTTTCCCTGCTGTCCAAGTTCTACAGAAGCCTATTAATCACTGTTTTAAAGCAGATAAACCTCTAAAACATGCAGGATTGTAGACCTAAAGAACCAAAATTGGATATAACTTTCACATTTACGGTGGCAGCAGGCAATGTGCATTCCTTCACTGTATGCAAGAGTTTTAAATCAAAACTGGATTTCATTTAGGACATTCTTAAATTTGCCCTTTTAAACCAGACAAACTTGCTGTTTTTGGCTCTTCTCTGCAGCTTTCCTGTGATTACGGCATGCAGGAAGATGTTTTATGTGTTTCACGTTTATGCAGCGAGTCCTGGCAGATTATCAGACTCTGCAGCAGCTGGAACACACTGAGGCGTTTCAAAAAGATGATTATCAAAGACTTCATCCGACTCGTAATGGATGGGCGCCGCCTCGCTGACCTTTCCTCTCATTACGAGCCACGGCGGACGCCAATAAACCCTGGAAACCGCTCTCCATCCATCATCGGCTGGAGGTTACCGTGCACCGATGAAGAGCACGTCATATTTGGCTGTGACCTCCTCCGGCCTCAGAAAAGATGAGCTATCAGAGCTGATATGACATTTGATGAGGTTGTGGTGGGGGGAGGGGGTCAGCCCTGTCAGGTACACAAATGGACGTTGGAGAATCAACTCATGGAACGATTCACAGCTTGAAATTGTTGTTTGGGGGATTTTAGATTTGTTAGAAAAGTCTTAAAATCTTTCCACTGACCTTTTTGGAGAGTGATGTTGCATTCTTCTATATTTGGACACGAAAACAAAATGATTTTTTTTTTAAATATGGAAAAGTCTGGAAGTGTTTCCTGCTCAAAAACTGTCACACTTCAGATACCCTGTGATTTGCATACCCTGTGATTTACACAGCGATGTGACTTATTTATGTTTTTTTTTCCATATTTACAAACCAATTTTTTGGCTGAGATATGACCGTTTGTCGTATGTCCCACCACATTCTCTGAGGTCAGTGGACCAGTTGATCCTCACAGTTCCAGGAACTCGTCTTAAAGAGCAGAAGTGACAGGGCCTTCTCTGTAGCAGGCCCAAGACTTTGGAATGAGTTACCTCTGCTTGTCAGACAGCCCCCCCCCCCCCCCTCTTGTTTTTCAAATCACATTTAAAAACTTCTGTAGCTTTCAACACCAGATGATCTGTGCTTGAATCTTTATGCTTCACACAGGTTAATCGTTATATGTATTATCTGCGACGTTTTAATGCCTATATTCGGATTTAACTTAAGTCTGTATGTTGCTTTATGTGTTGTCTGTTTTTCTGTTTGTACAGCACTTTGGTTGGCCTGGTCACTGTTTCAAGAGTTCTATAAATAGAATGGTATGGTATGGTGTTCATTCATTCTATTGAAATTATTGAACACAACCATTTTTGGCCACTAGATGGCATTCGAGTAGTATGGCGTGCCGTTGTGTCATATAATAGGTAAAAGTGGCCATTAATGACACAAACGGCTTGCCATTGAATGCCACCTTCTTCCTGCTCCAGGCTCATGCCTGGAACAACCGTCAAATCAGCTTCATTTCGCTGCACAGCCGCGGCAAAATGCAGCTGATTTGACCACTAAAGTGCATTTATTAAGTAAAAGTTTAACAAAGACACACCTTTTACTATAATGTCGAGCAAACACACAATTTGTTTTTAGGTGGTTATCTTTTTAAATTTTGAAGAAATATGCAGTGTTCCTCCTTGCTGATTTCCTCCTTCTGCGTGCTCCTGGAGCATTTGTGGGCAGCGAATACGTCTACAATGCAGCTGATTTTACCATTGAAGTGCATTTATTACGTAAAAGTTCAACTGAGAAACACCTTTACTATAAAGTCGAGAAACAAAATAATTGTTTTTAGGTGGTTATCTTATTAAATTTCGAAGAAATGCACAGCGAGTCATCCATCTGCAAGTGTCCGCTTCCATGAATCGGCTTCTGAAATGCAGCTGATTTGACAGCTGAAGTGCATTTATTAGGGGAAACAGACTGAGACACACATTTGCTATAATTTTGAGCAAACAAATAATTGTTTTTAAGTGTTAATCTTGTCAAATTTTTGTTAGTCTTCCCATGCACGCTCTCACGACTGCCATTTGGCAGCCAATCGATTTTTGACACAAGACTGGCCCACATTTTCGGGTTGTCAGTGGTGACACGCAAGAAACGCAACATGTCAGCAGTGACGCATAATAGATGCAACTTATATGGCGGAAAATACGGTAATGAACCAATCAAGCCATAAATTTGATCCTGTGGAGGGAAAACACACTTGTGGCTTCAAGAAGTTTCAGCAGAAACTTGATAACTCCATCTGAAAACATTTTTCACTTTTTAATTCCTCAGTGTTTGTGTTGAGCTCTGCAGAGAATAAAGACGGAGACGATAAGCTTCATTACTTTATGATGCAGAGCAGCTTGTGCAGCATTAGCGGCTAAATGTCAGGCCTGTTATAATGTCCTGCTGCACGAACAGATCCCGCAGCAAAATGTCACTCTGAGACTTTGCATACAAAAATTAGACATTCTTTTCATGAGCGAATGAAAAGAAACTTTTCCAGAAGAAATGACTGGCGTATCGATGCATTTTTCTGTAACACAAATGAGGCAGAACCCGTTAATATGGGAGCTGTAGTTCTGCAGCCAGTCTGCTGTTATTAATGACTCGTCCCCATGTGGGCCAGGGACCCTCGGGTGTCCGGTCTGCTCGCTTTCTGCTGCCGTCACCTCCATTTCCCACAACTCTGTTTTCCTTAAACAGAACTCATCTCTGGGACAAAGAAATGTGGAGCCGACGCCGCAGAGGGAGGGAGTCAGATCCTCAGGAAATTAGTGCTAATGAACAGATACTGAGTGTCGTTATGGTTCATTAGTGGGACTTTATTCTGCACAGGGGACGTTTTTTATCTCAGCGCTGCCAACAAATAGGAAACACACATTAACACAAAGAAATACAAACTACAACAAAAACAAGATCAGTTAAATGAGCTCCTGAGCTTTCAGGAGCTGTTCATACCCGATGTTACGAATGTGTTGCAGCAAGCGGTCATGTCTGACATCCCCGTTCACTTTTGGCACACAGTGTACCACAAAACGTGTTGCTAGTCACTATAGGCTGTTATAATAATACATTCAGGCATGTGAACTGTAATAATATTTTTTTTTTTAAGAAATAAAAGACTGAAGATTTCAAGTGCACTGAGAGCCACCAGCATGGTTGTTGTTTTCCACAGCGCCACTGTGATTGTAATATCCACCCTGTGTTTGGTTAGATGAATATAATGGGGCCTACTTCTCAGTGTTATAGCTTACAGTGACCGTGAGTCCTAAAACGATCAGAAAAAATTTGCTAAAGCAAAACTCAGTATGCAGTGTGCCAGTAATCCACTCTGATTAATAAAATCTTGAAAAGACAGACATTTTATAGAGAAGATCTCACTGTGTGTAAGAGGTATAAACAACGAATGCAGACAGACACGAGGAACTCAAAGAAATAACTAAAATATTTTTATGAACAAAACAAAAAGGCTGAAGCAAAGAAGAAGCTGAAACAAATTTGTTCAAGGTAAAGAATTACTGAAACAAAAGTTATAATTACCAAAACAAAAACATACAGCAAATGCCAAAACCTTTCAACACCAGTACAAAAAGCTAAAAATAGATAAACAATAAATTTTTAAAGGCTAGTTAAAAGCTAGAAGAGTGCAAAAATAAGCTAAAGCCTGTGCAACAGTAGCTTGAAGCAAAAACAAGAAGAACAGTAGATAGCAGCCAAAATTTGCAAAACAAAAGCTAAAAGCCAAAACCAGCAGAACAGTGGATAGGCGCCAAAATAAGCCAGACAATGGGTAAAAGCTAAAGCTGTCAAAACTGTAGCTAAAAACTAAAACTATCTAAATAATAAAAGCTATGACCAGGAAATAGTACCTAATGATAAATAAAAAAAAACAATAGCTAAAGCTAAAATTAATGAACAATAGCAATAAGCTAAAACTAGCAAATCTATAGCTGAATGTAAAATGAGCAAAAAGTCGCTAAATCTACCAAAACAGTAGCTAAAATGTAGAATAAGCTGAAGTAGATTTCAGTGAACACAAAAGGTTTCAAGAATCGGAAGGATCTCAGTTTATGTGAGGAAAAAATGTAAATAAAGGTAACAATTCATAAAATGTACGTTATTTTTTTATTTATAGCGGGACTGTTTTGAATAAGTTGAATTTTTAAAACCTGAATAGCTGAAAGCTGAAATATTACATCATACCTACATGAAATGGTAGTTTGAATGCTGAGACAGCATTATCGCAGCTCTTTACTGAATGTGGGACTTTACAGACTGTTTCAGCTGAACCCTCTGGACTTTCAGAACATGATTGTTTTGTAGAAGAGCCTGTCACTGATGTGCTGTAAATAAATCTCAGCGCCCTATGAGTTTCCAAGTCATCCTGATTTTAATCCAGCACCTCTGTGATCGATGAAGTGGCAGTTAGAGAACAAATACGTCTCACATTCTTGAAGTTCTTCTCCTGCATCTTCTGTGGCTGACCGTTAAGTGCAGCAGGAGGCTCACCTGCGTTTACTGGGAGTAAAATAGCGGAGCGGGTCAGGAAAATTGGATGGGAGCGGAGCCATGGATGGAGCTGCTGCACGGACTGATTTGTATTCATGAGGAAGCAGAAAGTTTATTTGAAGCTCACAGAAGGAAACGGCTGCAGAGCTAAAATCCTCCATCACCTGAGCCTCTCAGAGAGGGACAATCTGACCAAGAACAAATGGAAACCATT
>JARVGQ010000781.1:22042333-22060402 GCA_031762355.1 Hypsolebias martinsi
GTGTATGAATGGGTGGATGGCTGGTGCTGTAAAGCGCCTTGGGGCTCCTCATAGGGGGCTGGAAGGCGCTATATAAGGAAGCGCCATTTACCATCAATTTTTTCCTGTGTCTTGCAGAGTAATGATTCAGAGAACCGTGACTTAGATCATCTAGTTTATCATCTTACAACTTGGATGCAAACTTTACTTGATAAAATTGCTCCACTGAAAAAGAAAGTAATCAATCACAGGAAACTGGCTCCTTGGTTCTGAGTTATGTACTTTAAAGCAGGCATCTAGAAACCAGGAGAGAAAATGGCATGCTACTAAAGTTGAAGAATATTTATTTAACTTGGAAAGATAGTCTGCTAACATATAAGAAAGCTCTCTGTAAAGCTAGAACTTTATATAACTCATCTTTAATAGATGAGAATAAAAATAACCCTAAGTTTCTGTTTAATACTATTGCTAGACTAATTAAAAGTCCCATCTCTGTTGAACCATGTATCCCTACAACTATAAGTAGTGAAGACTTCATGAGATTATAAATAAAATTATTTCAATTAGAGAGAAAATTCAAACCATCCTTCCTTCTACTATCCCTAGTCTCCTGTCAAATGAGACTAGGAATTTCACTAGAGCCTGATTTGTTTTTGGACTGTTTTTGTCCTGTTGAGCTCTCTGAAATGACAAAAATAATAGCCTCATCCAAATATCTGCTAGATCCCATCCCATCCCAACCATGCTGATTAAAGACGTATTTCCCCTAATTAATGTCCACATTTTGAATCTACATAATTTGTCTTTAATGAATAGTTACGTACCAAAGCGCTTTAAGATTGCTGTAGTTAAGTCAGAGTCAGAGATTCTTTGTCATCCACACCACATGTGGTACATGTGATGAAACGAGATTATGTACGCAGGGTCCCAGTTACATCCAACAATAAAATGTAAAAGAAAAACAGTAATAACATCTAAGATATGAACTAAGAAAGATATCCACTAAAAATACACTAAGCACTAATATCGTAAAAAAAAAAAAACATTACTTCAAACAGCAGCATGAACATGAGTCTGTATGAGCAGGTGAACATGAATGAATACAGCAGCATGAAACAGATCAGCAGGAAATTTTTATTGAAAATAAATTATTTTACATTAATGACTATATAAAATGACTAAAAAACATATATAAAACTTCATATGAAATGACTTTATATGTAAATTTAACTAATAAGTAAAAGCTGAAAACATTTTTTTAATTAATAGAAACTAAAGTATACCTACCTTTTTTTTCTTTACTATAAGGCGCACATAAAATCCTTTGATTTTCTCATAAATCAACAGTGAGCCTTATAATCCAGTGTGCCTTATGTATTCATTCTTGTTGTGCTTATATTGACTTCAAACCAATTTTATGTGACTTTTGTGAATGAGTTTAATAAAGTTTGACTTTATCTGTTTTGTTTCGCTTAATTCATTCATTCAACCTTTATTCAGGCAGGTTAATCCCATTCAGCCTTATGTATGAAAACAGACCTGTACATTGCTGTTGCACCTTATGGTCTGAAAAATATGGTAAGTATATCAGAAGCTGATTCCCAAACTCATGTACTGATAATAATACAGTTTAAATTTTGTTCTGGCTCTTAGTTTGGGTGCCAGCCCAGGATCTTTAGTGGCCCCCACATGTGCCCCCACCCCCCATTATAAAATTTCTTGAGACGCCACGGCTCCTGTCATCAGCTCCTGTCCAAGAAGTCACTTTCAGTCAAGCACTGTTGAGCTTTACACCATGTTGGGGTCCACTTTTTGTCTCAGTTGTTGCCGAGACAGCCTAATATGTTTGTTTTTTTTTTTGTTTGTTTTGTTTTTTTTGGTTTAGTTTTGTTTTTTTATTAAAGCTTAAAGTTTTTTTTTTTACTTTGAACTCTTTGAGTTGCATTCCTGAGTTCAATCTCCTCAAAACATCTCAGAATTTACAAGATTTTGACCTAAAATTTGATGTGACTGGACCGAGAGCAACACTCATCACATATTGTGAATGCTAACAGATTACAGATCTATGTTTAAAATCCAGCCGTTCACTTTTGGAGTCTGTTACAAAATATATCTTAAACTACTGGACAGATTGGAATAAAACTCTTTAATTCTTCCTGATATGTTTCTGGATTACAGCAAGTTTAATTAATGCGATGAAGGCAAACAAAAAGAAACCACTGTAAGTAAATATGTTTATTTTTTCTTTCTGGAACAGGAGATAATTCAAAATGATCAAATAATAAGCGAGTTCAAATAATATTAAAATAAAAACAGCAGAATGGCAGGTTTAAGCTCAATGTTGTGCAGAGACTAATCTGCAGCTGACTGTGTATGTGATCCCCTTAAATGAAGATGAATTAAAGGGCAGCTGGAGCCGGAGATTTAATTAAGATGCAGCGTTCACCTTCTGCTGACGTACCTTTGCTGCTCCATTTAAATTAGAGAGTAGGACCTGACTGCAGGATCCACAGAGCTCCTGCTCTGATATCCTTGCTTTGCCCTCAATAACAAATGTTCAGAAGCAGGCTACAGGAAAAACTATCCGCCTGCCATGTTTAAATACTGAGCAAAACCTTTAATGTGTTAAAGTTATTTATTTATTATTTTCAATAGACATAAAATAGTGCATAATCTTGATTTTCAGCGAATCTATTAATTTATTTTTCTTTGTAGCACCTGCAGCGAGGAAATTCTGCACTTTTTAGGTTGTTTTTGTACATTTTGTTTATTGCCCATCTTTGAAAATGCCACAGAAGAGTGCGTCATAAATAATCTGAATCAGTGGTCTCCAGGGTGGAGAGATTATACGACATCAAACTTCAATGATTTTTTTAAAAACAGGTGTGAATTAATACGTAACTCCAATAATTTGTCATTCATCTTGATATTTTAATAGATGGAGCTGAAGAATCTAAAATACATTTTAACGTGACATGGTCAAAGTGTAAACTTCCTGTTAGTGATCATGACTGACTGCATTTTTGACAGCATGAAAAGTTTGACTGCATTTTACCAATATCAACGGGAAATCTAACCAGGTTGAGTCAGGTGCTCTGGACGGATTCTACTTTGCTGAAATGTTTTGTCTTTATCCAAAGGACTTTTTCTGTCTGACTCTGAGGAACTGCAACAAACAGTCAGTGGCTCAACCAGTTTGCTGATGACAGCCAAAACTAGTTGTTCACATGTAAAAGGAGGACTATCAGCCTAATGCTCGATTATTAGTGCCCTGATGGCCGCTTGCTGTTCACACAGCTGAGTGATGCAATAACAGCATTGTAAGGGAGGGATGGGCTCATCTGTAGGCCAGTGGTCACTCTTTCAGGGATGAAGTTGTGCACATCCTTGATAGAGAGGAATGTTGGTTTGAGAGAGGAGTGAAGGAAGCATCTTTGTGAAGAGAACTCGTCCATCATTAAACAGGGGCCTCCGCGTTCAACTGTCATGGAAAATAATCCTGAAACCGCCGAGGTTCAAGCCTGTCATGAACTAAAAATGCCTGGAACAATGTTCTGCATCATCATGGACTGAAAGGACCAAGAAAGAAACTCCAAAACCTTCAAGTTGTCCACATGGACAACCCAGTTATTATCTGGAGACAAGTTTGAAGGTTAAATATTGAGTTGTTTGTCAGTGATGAGCAGTAAGTTTTGAGGAGCTTGAAGATTAATATTGTTTGAACTAACTGTTTGAAAAAAGAGGTAGATGCAACAAGATTTTTTTTTTTCTTCTTTCTGCTACCTTTCATTTTTTTTATATATATTTTGTATTCTTATCGTTTATGGAATTGTTTTGGATTGTATTTTTAAAATGATTAATTTTATAAATAAATAAATAAAAATAAAATAGGAGCCGTGGTGAGTCTTTTAGATCCAAGAACAGCCAGGCATGGTGGTGGTAGCACTATGGTGTGGTACTAAACTGGGTGGAATAAAAAATGACTTCAACTTCACCTCAAATCAGATAGTTAAAAAATGGACACAGTTGAGTCCAAGAGAACCATGACCCTAAACAATTTCAATGAACAACCCATTCTTTCGTTCAAATATCCAAATGTATATAAAGACAAGTCTTAAAGTAAAGAATGTCAGCCTGTCTGACAGAAACAGGAAGTTGGTTCTGATGACTTAAAGCTCTGTCTCAGTTTTAGGAACTCTAGAAACCCACTAGTAAACCTACAGTCTGAAAATAAAGTACTCCTTTAAGAAAACACTCAACAAGAATATATGATGGAGCTTAGTAATTAAAAAGTATAAACCAAATGATATTTCTGTTTTTAAATAAATGTGACCTGAACATGAGAGGAAGAACATTCTTTTCCCTGTCGGTTCTGCAGGGCCCGGCAGCAGCAGGACTAAGACAATATCTCTATTATAGCGATGGAAAGTGTGTTGGCTCCACATTATTAACTGCTGCAGGTCTCAGATCAGCGTTCGGAGGCTGAGAGTAATGTCTGCTGACATCCAGTTAATGTACACTGCAGAGCTGCCACCAGCCTCTCTTCCCTCTCAGCACAAGGTCATCTGACCCGGCTGGTATTAAAGAACCATTTGTTCTAATTACAGTAAAAAAAAAATACAGGTGTGTTGGCTCAGAGACACTGAAAGGGGTGCAGAGGATACACGTGAAGGTGATCACATTCTGCAGCAGTTAACTCAGGACACCTCACATATGGACGTGATCAACGAGAACCTTTTTTTCACTTTTCAATCTAAAAAACCTGCAAGATAAGAAGACGACATTCTTTTTAACTACTGTACTTAAAACAACAGGATGAGACGGTCGATTCGTCTTTGGTTCCAAAAGTATTTTAACTTTTGATTTCATTGCTTTAAGGTTAGTTTGCCCTTAGGATCAAAGCTGAAACACTTTGATGAAAATAGCCAAAAAAGCTGAAAATGAGTTGTAAAAGCTAAAAGAAGTAAAACATGAGCAAAAAATGAACAGAAGCAGAAAAATAGCCACAAGCTAAAAATAAAAAAAATAATAATTTAAAAAAAAAAAGAAGAAGAAGCAGAACACTAGCTAAAATTAGAAATCAGTGAAAAGTTGGGTGAAAGCCAAAAGTAGCAGAATTCAGGCTACAAGTAGCAAAAAGCTCGTTGTGAATGTAAAAACGAGCTAAAAGTCAAAAGTAGCAGAAGACGCAAAATGCCGTCTTACACCTACATGTAGTAAAGACATGACTAAAAACCAAAAGTGGCAAAAGTAGTAAAAGGCTGGCAAAACCTAAAGGTAGAAAAAGGCTTGCTAAAAAATAAAATAGCTAAATGATAAAAGCTACAGTAGCATCAGAAGACAAAAATAAGGGCAATAAGTTTGTTGAAACAGATTGTATTTCTATGGGGAAAATACTTGTACATAAAATTAAATATTTTTTACGGTATCAATGTTACAAACCCAAAAGTTGCAGCTCCCGTCTCCAGAAAGAGCTGAATGTTTTGATTCGTAAATAGTTAAAATAGCACAAAGTGTGCAGAACTGGTTAGATTATATAGAAAACTTTAAACAGGAAAACGAATATTGTGAAAGTTGACTCGTCCACGTAAATGTTCATGCTGGAGCACTTTGTCTTTCTGAGTCAGAAAATAAAATGCTGTCGACAATCCCGTTAGAAAAATGAAGCAAATGTTAAAGAATTTCAGAGAAACTGAACGTTTTGAGCCTGACTGAGAGGAATGTGACGTGAGAAGCTTCACTGTTCTGAGGTCACTTCCTGTGATCTGTATGTTTATTCCCTCAGTGACATGTTAAACACTCGACTGCAGCCTGAGCCTTTCATCAGAAGGTTTCAAGGCAGGAACCTATAGAAACCTGGAACACAGTCAGAGGAGCTTCCAGAACTCAGAAGAGTTTGAGATGTTCGAGCAGCCTGGAGAGCAGGCCTGACTGCGAACACAAGACGAACAAGCTAGAACCTCCTCGAGTCCAGCAGCTCACCAGGAGCTGGTGGCTCCGCTCCGGCAGCTAATCGCTCCGTCAGGCCTCCTCCAGCCCTGCTTCACCCACCCCCCTCCTTGATGGACGAGTAATAAATCTGTTGTGGTGGAGGAGGCAGAACTGGCCCGTCATCGTTTCATTCACTGATTACCTTTCCTCCACGCTGACCCGGAGCTCCTTGTGCCAGGTGATGATCCAGGAAGGGTGGTTCTTCACACAACATTCAAAATATTCTGAACTGGGCTGAAGATACAGATAAAGTCCAGAGACAAACTTCCAAAAGTCTGTTGAACTACTGATAATGACCACGTTCAAAGGTTTTGGCAGCTTGGAAAGAAATAAAATAAAGACATAAAGGCCTATGTTATCACAACATCTCATGCAATTTGTGAGAGCTTAAAACGTGTGTTAGAGGTGATGCTCAGCTACTACCACATCAAGTTGAAGCTCAGCATAGATAAAATGGACTGAAATATAACCAGTTGTTTGTGTTTGTTCGAGCAGTTGACTGTGGCAGCCATCTTGAATCAGGTTGACTCCAAATGTTAATCAATCACAGACGCAAACCTAATGTTTACTTTGTGCAAGTTTCACACTCATTCAGTGGTTCATGGGATATTTTGCCAACAGACAAACACAAGCACGGGTAAAGCATAATTTTATTAATTAATGATCATTATGTGAAACACGTTTATTATTGAGTTGAATCCTGTCTTTAATGAGCCAGGTTTAATCTGAGCCTGTTCTTAATCTGAAGGAGGTCAGATTAGGGACCTATGGCGCCATCAGACTCTTGAGAGTTTCAGCTTCCAGAACCACCAGAGTCCCGCAGGCCCAGAGGCGTTTCTCTGGCAGCTGAAATATGGAGCCAGGAGCAGCCGGACGATCCATCAGAGCCCGTCCTGTGTCTGTTTTCACTGACAACACAGAGCGGGGACAGGGGGACAGGCTGTCCTCACAGGACGTTATTACCTGCTGCAGGCTCAGACGCTCTGCAGACAGCAGAGACGCAGGCGGTCTGATGCATGTCCCAGCTCACTTCATTTACTGTCAGTCAGGAAACCGAACAATAAATTATCTTCAGAGAAATGGAGCATCTCAGAACCACAGAAAAAATGATGTGTTGTGACACAAATTAAATTCTGAGATCTTGTTTGGAAAAATTGTGTTTTAAATTGACATAATTGTCCACTAAGCTGCAGCTTAAACAATGCAGAAATGTTAAACTAAAAAAAGCTCTGTTTTTATAGGATCAGTTCTGTAGAGAAATAAAGTTGAAATGTCAGTTTTTATTCGTTTGTTTCTGACAACGACAGAAGTTGCAAAAGACAAAGTATGAAAAGACAATGCTTTTGAGGGAACTACAGAGATCTCATTGTACGTCTATGGAGGAAACATACGTAAATGAATGCAAATTTAAAAAATGCTAAATTTACAAAAACTAAATCAATGCTGCATGCACACATTTAAAGATTTTGAGAAAAAAGGATCTACTAAATTGTTCACTTAACATATTAAAGCATTTTTTTATCATGTGTCACCATTTCAAGTGCAAGCCAAGAATGTAGACAGTCAAAATGAGTAAATAAAAAAATAAATAAAACTTTATTCAAGCTAAATGAAACTCTGATGAGGCAGCACAAAACTAGAAGGCAGTCACGGAGGAGCAGGAGGAACACAAGGAAGCTCGAGGAGGAGCAGGCGTGGCATTAAAATGCTCCACTGGTGAGGGACGAGAAGCAGAAGGATCGTATGGACTGGGCCTGATGGGAAGAGTGGCTGCAGCTGTGGCTGTGAAACAATGACAGACTGGTACATGAGAAATAAACAAAGCAAACAGTAACAGTCCTGACATCATCACGGTGTTGTTCCTGCACCAAATCATCAGATCGGACCTGATCTTCAGCCTTTTATCAGACATGGCTTCGTTTCTCTTCACTTCCCATCAGTGATGAAAACAATTATGCTGCAGGAGACGTCTTCATCCCAATCAGAGCCGCCGGAACGGAACAGAACCAAAGCAGCTGGCGGCGCCTTTTATCCTTGTTGATAGCATTTAATTTGCTCTGCGGCGATGAAAAACCAAATGTGCAGGTTTTATTTTCCCGCCGTCACTTCCCCTTCAGATCAGAGCTGCACACTGTTCCCATCACCAGTTCTGACTCTGCGCTGATGGGATGGGAAAATTGAATTACCAGGTGGAGATGATTTCCTAATGTGGGAACAAGACGACTGATCATTCTCGGAGCGTTGCAGAGGCATCGTTCAGTTTTTAAAAGATCTATAAATCCCCATAGGTACGGTAATACAGACTCTAACATTAAAATTCATTTTATGACTCAGCTGATTGTGTCCTTTTTTGTTTTGGTTAGTTTTTTTTCCTTCAATCAGATTCAGACAGGCCCGCAGCCTCCGGGCCCTGAGAGCTGACTCGGAAGCGAATGAGAAATGAAACGGTGATTAAATGTGAGGTGGAGGCAGCCGGAGAAAATCTGAAGGTTGAGATTAAAAGTTTGAAGATCAGATGAAGTCACATCTTGAGACAGTTTTATCATTTTATGATCTTAACAGTTTTATCATTTTTTCCTCTCTACTTTGTATGTTTGTATGTAACAGGTTAACAGGTCTCTCTTGTAAATGAGTCGTTGAGTCTCAATGGGAGCTAACCTGTATAAATAAAGGCTGAAATTAAAAAAAAAAAATGTAAACCTATTACTCTGGTTCTCTGCAACAACTAAAACTAACAAATCGACGGCTGCTCGTCTTCAATCAGAAGGAAATTACTGGAAAAAGAAGGTTTGCCCCAAGCTTTTTGATTTGCTTGTTTAAATGCATTATTTGCCATATTTTCCGGCATATAAGTCGCTCCTTATTATTCCTTATTATTTATTATAAGTTGCATCAGTCAAAAAAAACATCATGAAGAGGAAAAAACATAAATCACTTTGGCGTAAAAGTCATATTTATTATGCGTCACAGCTGAACCATCACGTTTATTATCAGTTTATTTAATGGTCAAAGCAGCTTCATTTCACCTGGGTGGCACGGTGCCATCCATCTATCCATCCATCCATCCATCGCGTTCGGAGCTACTAGTTCTCCAGCGTTCTGAAGCGAGCGTGCACGGGAGGACTTGCTGTTGCAGTTCTTAGAAATTTAAAGCATCTGTCAAAAATTGCGTTATGAATATGGAAAAAAGTATATGTCGCAGGACTGACAAATCTATGCAAAAAACTGTGACTTATACGTCATAAAATACCGTAGTAAGTAACTGTGCTTCAGCCGCTGCTTAAGAAAACCACCCAGTTTAAAGTGAGCTGTCAGGCTCCTCTCAAAGCACCTGTTAATACCAAACTAATTATCCCTCAAGGCGTTGTGCCGGCCAACTGATACCATCAGCAGCTCCATCTGTAACCCTCCGTTTAGACCAGCCCTGGTTCTGTTCGCTCTGAGGGTTCGTCCTTCGTGATCTGAGTGCAAACACAAGCTCACATCCAATCAGGGAGCGCTGACACTGAGCCAAGTGTGTCACATAAAGGCCCCACTGTCTAAATCACAGCAGGATTGTGGGTAAATAGTACTGTCCTGTCCGGGCCACGAGCCTGCCATCACCAGGAAACCTTAATCACCGAGGTGAAGAGTCTGCGAGCAGCCATTAACCCATATCATTGACACCTGGCACAGCTTCTAGTCACTTTCAGGTGCGGCCCCAGGCTTTGATTTTCTGCTAAAGACTAAAAATCTGATTTCAGACTACCAACTGACCCTGAAATCATCTTATTACTTGTGTGAATGCCCAGACAGACTAAAAAACTGGTTTCAGACCATCACCTGGCGGAGCTCTGCAGCTTGCCTCTCTGGCGTCACATCAGCCCTGATGTGTCTGTTTCAGCACAGAATTGTCCTTTTCTATTTCCAAAACCAAGTGCAATCATGAGGGAATCTGTGGATTCAGACATTCTGGTGATTAATTAGCTCGTGCATCCAGAGCTGCCCTCACACCTCAAGGGAAGGCTCGTTCTTCCACCAAAGCATATTTTCTTTGTCTGTCTGAGACCCGAGTCGATCCCCTGACAGACGCTCGGCTGCTCTCATGGTGTCTGTCCTATATTTCACCCGACGCTCTGGATTCACACGCCTCATACCGGACAAGGTGAACACAAGAAAGCTCTAAAATTCACAAAAAAAGCAAATCCTTCACGAGGAGTCACGCACTGAGAAATAAAAATGTCACTTGAAACCTTTGGGATGGTTTGAGGTGTTTTACCTGATTTGGTCAGAAAACACAGCAGCAGGAAATAATGAGGTCAAGGCCTGGGCTGAGTGATGAGGAACTCCTGTTAACTGAATGCAAATCTGCAAAAGGCTGCAATAAAATATACATTTTAACAGCCGACAGCATTGAACAACAGTTGCACCCTCCAAAACAAAACTTTCAATAAAATTCCTTGAAGGAATATCGCCCAGTACCTTTCATGCCAATGTTTTAGAGCAGTGGCATTGTCAAGTTGAAAAAAAAGTTTGTATTTGTTGGAGGAATTATCTCTCACTACAGTGTACACAAAATAATCACACTCAACAGCAGGTGAAGATATTTAAGTGACATTTTACTTGCAAGGGCTGATTTCAGGACAGGTTACATAAATCCACATGCATGAGAAGATTGTCACAGAAATGAGCCTTGAATGGAGTCATCTGCAGACTTCTATACAGCAGCAGTGTCCAGAAGGTGTTCCCTCATATGCAGCCGCAGTCAGCCACACAGACATGATCCATGGCTGTCGGTGAGTTGACCTCCAGGTGGAGACAAAAGATCGTTTTGGGCATGTTCTCATGGCAACACGCCAAGGAGGCACTGCGAGTTGGCGAACCGACCTCCAGGTTGAGATAAGAGATTGTTTTGGTGGACATCAGGTTCTCCAGACAAAGGATTTTCAACTTTCTCAGCCACAATATAAAAGCACAAAAACATTCATAATCTATGACCAAAAATTATCCAACAGTATTGTTTTTTCCTTTTTTGTGGAAAGACGTTTCGTCCTCTATCCAGAGGGCTTCATCAAAGGAGTCCCAAGTAAACTGTTTTCCCCACTAAGCAGTACACTTCTTTAGTGGACCAACCAGTTTGCTGGTGATAAGGTGGTTTCTGGGAGGTATCCTGTCCCAGTCGACTTCTCCCAGACAGGCAGCCACAGCCAAAGTGGTTAAAGACAACAAAGTTCATGCTCAATTATCCAGGTACAGAATCCAATAATGGTCAATCAGTTCACCTGGAACGTTTTTTTTTTTTTTCTTATGGTTGAAAAGTACATTTTAGCCCATTCTTAGAAACAAAATACTGTACAAAATATGAGTTGATTTTCTTCAAAAACAGTCACTAAAGGGAGACAGCCGTGCAGTAGACCTTTAAAGACATACTGTACTTTTGTTTGCTCACAGTCTAAAATCCCAACTGAGAGAGAGTTTTAATACAGATCTGCTGGACCCACACAACCATGGACGACTCATCCTAAAAGGTAGTTGAAGCACTGAAGGAGTCATTTTGACTGTGGCTAAAACTGATTCATGGAACAGCTGAAGGGATTTAACTTGTATGTAAATTGTTCCCACTGTCTATAATGCCTTATTAATTTCATATTTTCTTCTAGCAATGAGTAAATAAACAGCTTTTTTTGTCAGAAACACTTGCTGTGTGAAGGTTTGCCTAAAAATTTACTTTGTTGTAAAAGCCAATTCCTTTTCCCCAGAAATAAGAACAAAACTAATAAGCATAATTAATTATAAACAAAAACTTGCATTGTTCCTAATATTGCACATTGTTGTAAGATTTTTTAATCTGATTTTCTTTATTAAGCTAAATAAACAAATAAATAAAAACATCTTCCTTAAATTTTACAAAAAGTGTCCATCTGCATCACTCCAAGGGCCACAAATGGCCCACGGGCCACACTTTGGACACCCCTTTTCTAGATTATCTTGTGATGAGAAATGAATGATTTAAAGCTTTTATGCTCAAGCCTTGAAATTTATTGTTTAATGCAACCTCATGATTTGTCAGCACTTGGAGTAAACGTTGTGACTCTCAGCTACCACCACACCAAATTTTACGTTTTCCTCCTGTTGCACCTCGATGAGGCCGTAGACGTCAGAAATGCTATTTTCACTTTTATTCATCATTCCATTCCATCATCTGAAAAGTCCATGAAGTCCAATTTAAACTGAGGAAAAAAAAAAAAAGTTCAGCGATCAGATCTGATTATGAACGAGTGACACGATTAATTTTTGATGTCCAAGGAACCCTCCAAGATCAGAGCTCTGAGCTGCCAGCTTCCATCTGAAGGAGTGTCCACCTGTCTCTGAGTCCTTCACCTGGAAGACAGTTGTGTTCTGAACATAAAATCTGAGTCCAGGCTGGAAACAAACCCTCCGAACAGACATTATATATATACTTTGTATATATATCAGAGATCATTTATTTCCTCCGAGAGGCCGCAGCTCCATCTTTCATCTGTCCTGAAGAAACGTGGATCTGTCATCAGGCTCTGAGGAAACCTTAAGGTTTTTGGGCTTTGCGTTCAGCTGCATCGGAATGAATTTTATTGTTGCGAGAAGAACAACTGGACAGACGTTGAACGAGCTCTGAGGAAACTCTGATGTGACACAGAACTGTCAGCATCATTAAAGATGCAGATTCTAAAGGAAAATCAGAAAGAACTGTAAAATAAAACATAGAAAGGTGATTTTGCTGGTAGAGATATTAAAAAAACACTTTAATTTGTCATATTTAATTTGTTTGCATCCATCCAAACTGGCACACCAGCCTGAAACCCGTTAAAACTCCAGATTGTTTTATTTCCATGAGGTGTAGATTAATTCTGACATTGTCCGTATTTGTACTTCCTGTCTGTTTCCATATAACCCATTTTCAGGTCATTTTTCTACATCTGTGTGCTGCTGGTCCAACGATTTGTTTATTTTTATTTATTTATTTATTTTTCATCCACATAAAACATTCCAGCTTTTTCCTGCTTATTTCCTGGTCTCCTTGAAAAAAACATTTCAGGTTTTAGAAACACGTTTACGGTTTAAAGATTTATTCTGGAGCAGGATTTAGCTTCATTGAAGAACTTATTCAAGTTTTAATCTAGAGTAACATCAGACTCATTCTGGGATAAGGTCCACTTTTATGACAAGACCATGCTTAGTGTCTGATGGGATGAATGCACACAGTCCTCAGAAGGGTAGAAAGTCAAATAGGAAGTGAGTTTGGTTTTGGCTCCGCCCCCTGAGTAAACTGGGATATGTTATTAAGCAACATGCAGTTGCTGCTCTTCTACTTTCACTATCCAAAGAGAGCTCAGCTGCAAAACTGTAAGTTTCTGCTCTGGTTTTTATTTTTTATTTTTTTTTAGATAAGTAACATTTATTTAGTATTTATTTATTTATTATGTTCTATAGGATCAGAAATTTTGGCACGGATTAAAACGGGCCTCAGCCTGTGCATTCGTTAGTGTATGGCATGAAAACAGCTGCATGCAGAGTTTACTCTGTTACAAGACATTTAACTTCCAGTTTAGATTAATTTTAACAGTCTTCATTTTCATATATATAATTAAAAATGTGTGAAGTGTCAGCTTTCTCTGTTGCAGGAACCAGTGAAGATGGTCGATTGGATGGAAAACGAGGTCTTCATGGCCTTCACCACCTATGCTGCCATCGTCACCCTGAAGATGATGCTGTTGGGGCCGCTGACCTCGTATTTACGGTTCACCCGAGGGGTGAGCGGCGCGCAGCAGGATGCAGACTTGTCAGAACAGGATCTTTATTTTGAAAGTTTGGCTTTTAATGTTTGAGCCTCAGCATTCCCAGAAAGATGAGATCAGTTCAGGAGAATCATGTTGTCGCTGAACCAGTCTGTCCTGTCTCTGCAGGGTCAACTCCTAACTGTAAATGTGTTTAAACGCATTATCTGGAAAACGGAGCCGTCCCAGAACAGTTCCCTCACGCTGTTTTTGTGTAATTGTGTTGAAATGAATAAAACAGACCCTCCCGTCCTGTTCCGCTGACTGGAATCTCTGGTGTGCAGACACTTGCTGAGCTTTAAGTCCGTGCACGTGTTCTTTCTTGTTCTAGTCGTTCATCAACGAGGAAGACGTTGCTGGAAAGTCTGACGCAGAGAAGAAGAAGCTGCTGAGGAGTCATCAAGATGTGGAACGAGTTCAAAGGTAAGAAGACTTCATCCTATCTCCTATAAGCTGCTGTTTATTTATTTTGTTAAATTTAATGTGTCGTGCACTTGTTAAGGATTTAAAATTAATATCTAAGCGTCTCAGTCAACTTTTAGCTCCCATGTTAAAATGATGCCTCAGCTTTAATACATTTGTTTACATTTATTTATTTTTTTAACAAACATTAACCAGTAGGTTTAACCAACTTGATGCAGTAAAATGTCTGAAACCTTTCACTGCAGACGTTTTACTGCTCCGGTCAGACCCGTTCCTTTTTGCAGAGTCTTATCCCTTCAGCTAAAAATTGAGCAGAGGTAGATGCTTCAGGTGTGACCAGAATATTTTACAGCGCCAGGGTTTTAATGAGAAATTCCACCTTTATTTCCTTCTTTTAGCAAATAAAAAAAAAATAAAAAAACAGGTTAATGTATTACTGCAGGCTTCAGTTTCAGAGTCAGAGAGTCTTTATTGTCATTTGCACCACATGTGGTACATGTGATGAAACGAGATTATGTACACAGGGTCCCAGTTACATCCAACAATAAAATGTAAAAGAAAAACACTAAGATCTAAGATGTGAACTAAGAAAAACATCAACTAAAAATACACTGAGCACTAATGTCATAGAATAACATTACTCCAAACAGCAGCACGAACATGAGTCTGTATGAGCAGTTGAACACACCACCCAACAGACCACCCCACCAACCAAATCCTCCAAACCCCCACAGCAGACAGCTCCGCTGCTTCCAGAGCGGAACGAGGAGCAGAGACTGTAGCAGCAGCTCTGCTCAGACCTCGCACGGGTCACTGGTGCCCATATCCAGCAGTGACTATGTGAGAGGTGGGGGACACCTGGACAGGTCACAAGTCCATCACAGGGCTGTATGTATAATATACACGCTCCACCCAGTTTGAGAAAACTATGCTTTCTATTGTTTTATTGTTTAGAAGTGTATAGTCTCCTTGTACGATTTGGATGGCCGAAGATGACTCTATGGCTGCCAGGGCCACCATTGGCCACCCCCTGGTTCCACCATTGCACCTGGTGGTGGATAAATCTGCTCCTTTGGCTCGCCAGGGTCCCCGCCCCACACACACACACACTGGAAAACATTTCCTCTCTTTTGCACACAGTGTAACTCCTACCCACTTCAATTCCAGTCCAGAAAAACACTCATCTCTAAAACTACCGGTACAAACATTCACTCTTCAGAGACCAGACACATTTTCTGTTCACTTTCAACTTCTGGAGCCTAAAATGTCTCAGAAAGGTCGGCTTCATGCAGACATTCATGTAGATGACTAACGCCTGAATACTTCTGCAGATATGATGACTTGATGAAGAACCTTCCGCTGCCAGAATATTGTGATCCAGAAGGTAACCTGAACCTGGCCTCCCACCTGCCATCGTTTTTTGTCAGGCCAGATCTGGGACCAAGACTCTGCTGTGCATATGGTGAGAAGTTCAGCTGCTGTTGTTCAGTGTTCACCTGCCAGTTGGGCTGGGAGATATGAACAAAAATAATAAATTGATGACATGCATCCAGTGATTACTCTTGAGTTTGGTTAAAATCTTTCTCCTGGTTTATGACGTATAACATAAGAGAAAAAACACTTAGAGCAACAACTTCTGTCTTCGGCGGTGGGCAATAAAAAATACAAACACAGAATGTCTTTATTTACCGTAAGTCTTTGAGTCTTTCTCTGACCTGTCTCTTCCACTGTAGGTGTAGCGGCATGCCAGGACCAGAACTTTGGGACGGCCAACCTCCATGTGGAAGTCTCAGATGTAGTCTCGGTCCTGGTTTATGTTGGAGTGGCCAAAGGGAACGGAGTCCTGTCTAAAACTGGTAAAAACTTCCAGACGTTTTCTAAAAGTTCCCTTTAGACCTGGAATTTTCCTTCCTTCTCCTTTGCTTTAATTCCTAACTGGAATTGCAAGTGAGCAATTCTAAAACAAAAATATACAAATACTGTTGTTAATATTTACATATTAACAATTCTCTGTTTAGATTACACTGTTTAGACTTTATTGACATCTCAGAACTACTTTTTCAGTGTTGTTAAAGTCAAACTTCTTGACAAAACTTAAACTAAAACCTTAAATGGATTCAGATGTAAATGTGCAGCTGTGCTGTGCATTAACAAAATAACTCAGAACTTTTTTAAGCTGCCAAATTAGACCCACTGTAATATTTTCCTGTTAAGTTGTTGTCTGCATCTTTCTGAGCAGCTTTGAAACAGAACATGCAAATTATACACAAAACTTGTAGCATGGCTGGGGACAGAGTGCTGAACAAACTGAACAGAAAAACAACAGAAGAGAAATGTTTCCAAATGGATGAGAATCCTGTGTCTTGTCTGCAGCTCAGAAAGACTTCACAGAGATTCTTCATATGACTTTCAGCGGGTCACACAAAGCTGGACGGCATGTCTGAACTGATGTTTTCATATGCATCCATTACCTTTACCCGCTGCCTCCTTTTCGGGTCACGGGGGTCACTGGTGCTCATGGACACCCTGGACAGGTGTCCCCTGCAAGCATATCACAGACACACACAGAGACAAACGAGACAAACAACCATTCAGTCACTCTCTCACCTAGAGACAATTTAGAGTCACCAATCAGTCTAACATGCATGTTTTTGGTCTGTGGGAGGAAACTGGAGATCAGGAGGAAACCCACACATGCACAGAGAGAACATGCAAGTTCCATTCAAAGAACCCTGGATTGGGATTTGATCTGGCGACCTTCTGGCTGAGAGGCAACAGCTCTACCAACTGAGCCACCGTGCCACTGTGGGTGGTAACCCAAAGTGTCAAATAGAGAATTACTAAAGTGGAAAAATTAACAAATTCATTTGAACTTCATATTGTTGCACAAAATGGGTTTTGCAAAAGGAAAATAACAAAATATCACCTGAAATGCTTCATCAGCTCATGTTCATCAGCTATATTTAATGTAAAACTACAGGGAACAACAATAATAATTAAATAAAAGCTGTTTTGGAATGTGCTGCTGGCCTGAACTATAATGATTGATGTATAAATCCTGTGCTTTTTAACAAGACAAAACTAAATATTTTGTTTCTACTGTAATGTAAATTAAAATTAAAATATTATAAATATGTTATTATTAATTAATATCCTAAAAGCTAAGCTACAATTTTACCTGATACTGTTGGCATTTATTTACTTTTAATTAAGAAAGATGATAAACTTCAGAGATGGGACATAGCACTGATGCACATACTTTAGTCTTATAATTTGGGTGATAAATAATGGACAGCACGGTGGCTCGTCTCTCAGCGAGAAGGTTGCCAGATCAAATCCTGACTGGGAGTCTTTCTGGGTAGAGTCTGCATGTGTGGCAGTTCTCTGGTTTCCTCCCACAGACCAAAAACATGCACGTTAGACTGAGTGGTAACAGTAAATTGTCCCTAGGTGAGAGAGTGAATGGTTGTTTGTCTTGTTTGTCTCTGGATGGATGATAATATGATAAACTACTTTGTTCAAAGCAAAGACGACAGACTCCACATGGACAAAGTGTAATTGGTCGTTATTCCTTGAAGAGGTCTTGGAGACATGAAACCAGTAACACCACGGAATGATCCGTGTTCATCAGACAGGTTTTTAATGCTCAGAGGTGATCCCCCACTTTCACAGTGTTTTTTTTTTTCACCTAAAAATAAATAAAATAATTTAAACTGAGTTTGATCCATTCACACTGCAGAGGAAATGTGTGTGATCTTGCCATGCACAGATAAAAGTACAGCACTGAGGAGGCTGCACAGCTGCAGAAAAAAAAGCTTTGCAGAGAGTGGTGAAGGCTGCACAGAAGATGTTGGAGTCAGTCTCCCCACCATCACAGACATCT
>JARVGQ010000781.1:22114585-22131834 GCA_031762355.1 Hypsolebias martinsi
CCTCAGCTCCTCTGTGACTTGGACCCTCAGCTCCTCTGTGACTTGGACCCTCAGCTCCTCTCTGACTTGGACCCTCAGCTCCTCTGACTTGGACCCTCGGCTCCTCTGACTTGGACCCTCAGCTCCTCTCTGACTTCGACCCCCGGCTCCTCTGTGACTTGGACCCTCGGCTCCTCTGCGACTTGGACCCTCGGCTCCTCTGTGACTTGGACCCTCTGCTCCTCTGTGACTTGGACCCTCGGCTCCTCTGTGACTTGGACCCTCGGCTCCTCAGTAATTCAGACCTGGGCTGTCAGCTCCTCAGAGGAGTGTCTCCTTCCGTCCTCCATAATGCTCCAAATGTATTTTAACTCTGACTTCAGGTCAGCTCCTCGTCTCCAGCAGAAGAATTTAATCGCAGCATGTCGGTGATGAATATAAAAATCTATTCATTAGTCCGGTGCGCACGGACGTGCACGGCTGCGCTCACTCAGCATTGCTCCTGGCTTTGGCCTCGGCTGGATTAGATTGTACTGCAGATAGAGAATTACACAGACATGCCTCCCGCTGCACGGCCTCGTTTGGTTCTGATTCGCCACATGTGGTCCGAGTTACTGCGTTTGCATTCTCCGTGCACCAACGTTCATTGGCGTGGAAGCAGTTTTTACAGAACTGATGGTTAAATTCTGCACAAATAAAAACAGTAAAACATGTTCCAGTAGGTCAACGGGCTCGTAATAAATGATCGTTTTAGTTCCTTAAACTCCGGGTGGCCTCAGAACACAAATATTTTGATGGACAAAGTTTTATAGATCAGAAAAATACTTTGATGGACAAACTTTGAGCAGACGTCCTCCTGTGGTGGAATGAAAATAAAAAAAAATGCTTTAAAAGCTTTCCTCCTGGACTGTTTGACATCAAGATGAAGAAACTTCAACACATCGGCTTCGGTTTACCCCCAAAATTCATTCTAACAACACCTGAACATAAAACTGATCACCTTTCATCACAGGAGCTCTTTCAAAATAAAACACAACAACATTAAGAGTCAATATATTGTAAAAACGGATTAAATAAACACTAAAATGAACTTTGAGAAGATGTAATTAAATATAAAGAGACAGAATAATACAATAAAATAACTTACTGTTAAAAATATTTACACATACTGTACAGGTATTTATAAATAGCTTAGATTTTTACATTAAATGTGATTTGTGTGGACACAATTTTAAATGAATGATTTATTTTTATGTGTCACATCATCATCAATTAATTCTTTGGATTTTGATAAATAAAAATAAATAAATAAAACTAAAATCCGATAAAAAAAATTCTTCCACAATGATTTTTCAGTTTTTCTGCTGAAGACAATCATTGTAAATTAAACAATTTAATGTTTTTCTGAACTAAAGAACCGTTTTTTTTAACAATAATTTTTTTAATAGATCCTCAAAATATCTATTCAGATTTATTTAATTGTTTTATATAAATGGAAGAATGTAAATGACTTCATCCATACTTGTGTTAAATAAAATAAATAATAAAAATGTGAAAACAAATAAAGCAACATGTGATGTAAATGAAGTGGGAAAAAGACCTTCAAGCTGTAAAAACATGTTCAAATAACAAGTTCATGTGAAAAATATGGGTTTTGAACTCTTTACACAGGTTCATTTACAATTCATGTTCTTTCTGAGATTATAACAAAAATAAAAACAAATTTATTAATAATAATAATAATCAAGTAAGGATTTTTTTTCTGTTTCAGATTGTTTTTTTTTTCTTTTTCTTCTTCTTTTTCACATTTTGTGTGACCTTATTGTAAATGCTGAGTTATGAACATGAAATATTTCCCTACAGATTCATATTAGAGTTTATTTTTATATAAATCAACTCAGAACACAAACTGAAATCATCAGAAGGTTCTGAACCAAAAGCACAAAGAAATTCAAACTAGAAGCAGCGAACGAAGACTGCAGAGCTCTAAGATCTGACCCAGAGTCCCGTGAGTCCGTTTGTTGTTGTTTTACTTGTAAATAAAGTATTAAGTACATTATTAAAAAGTATCTCTGTGGAATTCACGTCACCACATTAAGGCAGAGGTGGGCACCTTTTTTTCTAAGTGCCATATCAAGACATTTAAAACAACCGAAGTGCCACATGGAGAATTGGAAAAATGTTCTTTTTCAGGTTTGTCTTATTGTAGCATAGTTAGCATGCTTTATAAAAACATGTCTTTCTGATATCCTTCAGGAATATAGGATATATTGTGAACTGGCTCTTGTGACATTATATTACACATATTAGTTTAATGTTAGCAGAAATATGCAAAACAAACTTCTGTTTCTAAGTCTTTAACGTCCATTCAAGTTCTGGAAACACAATGACTTAAAAATTTATTTTTTTAAGTTTTGCATAATATGTTTAATTTAGATTTCCATAAGTCGTGTTGATAAAATGCTGTTTTTAATCAATCTATTTTTTAAAATAAGTTGTTTCCTTTTGAACTAAGGATATTTATTGGGGGGCCTGATGACAGTTGTCCAAGGGCCACTTTTTGGCCCTCGGGCCTTAAGTTGCCCACGTCTGACAAAATGGAAACACAAACCACCAAATCCTTCAAGAAAGAATAAAAAACTCTCTTTTTTCATCATTTTATGACCCTAACTGATTTTAGCGATTTCTATTGTTGTTGTTTTTTTAATTATTATTTAAATATGAAACTTTGAGATTTATAAATGTCAAGTGCTCTACCAATTCACTGGAATATTATTAATAGTAGTGCTTTTATTTCATGAAGATAAACCTAGACTTTGTGTCAAATGGATCTATTTAAGTTCTGATTTAAAGCTTTGTTCACTGTTGGATTCATTTTAAACATTAAACATGGTTTTTAAGCTGAGAAAACATTGCATGTATTCCTTCAGCATACATTTGATATAATCAACAGTACAGGCTAAATAAATCCACTTTGGTTTTAATTTATACAAATAATCTTATCAGTCATTTTGTTTGTTTGTTTGTTTGTTTACCTGTCAGAGTTTCAGGTAAACCCATACAGGTTTCTAAGTTCAGAATAAAGAAGTTCCTTCACATCTTGGACTGAGAGCCAAACGATGACGAGTTTAAAATGATTTTATAAATCTGAGACGAGACGACATCAACATCATCTGAGAGATTCATCCAGGATAAACTCTGTGGTTGTTTCTGTGGTGGGAATAAAGTACGTGATGTCTGAATGGAGTCATTAAATCCTGAGTTAAAAATATGTTTTCTGCTTCTGCTCAAACGAACGTCTGAATATTTAACCCTCGAAGCACCTTTTACCTTCAGGTTCTAAACTGGACCTTCAAAAAATAGAAACAAAATTAATATCTTTTCCTTTTTTGCTTTCACCATATCTAATCTTCTAAACAACATCGGGCCTAACTGCTGAGAATTATTAATTTTTTTTATTTATTTTATTTTATCATGTTATTTTATTTTATTGTCATGAGAACCCTTAGTTATTTTTTTCCAATGGATCCATCCATCCATTATCTTTTACTTGCTTCTTCCTTTTCAGGTTACGGGGGTCACTGGTGCTCATATCCAGCAGTCATTCATTCATTCATTAATTCATTCATTCATTCATTCATTCATTCATTCAACCTTTACTTATACACATTAGTCTCATTGAGCCACGAGGATTCATTTACAAGACGGGCCTGTTCCAGACAGAACATATAAAGTACAGACAACAACAACAGTAAACAATGACAGTAATAAACTACAGTTAAAAAAATGCAGTTAAAATAAGAGTAGTTTACAAAACAATACATCAGGGTGTCGTAAAACAGAGTGAAATACTAAAAACAAGAACAAATTTACTTTGATTTTTCTATTGACATTATCAAATGTTTGAAAAAAGTGATCGCTGTGCGGGAAGCAGGGGACACCCTGGACAGGTCTCCAGTCCATCACAGGGACACACAGAGACAAATGAGACAAACAAACATTTACACTTTCACTCACACCTAGGGACAATTTAGAGTTACCAATCAACATAACATGCATGGTTTCGGTCTGTGGGAGGAAACCGGAGTACCTGGAAAAAAAAAAACACGCATGCACAGAGAGAACATGCAAACTCCACCCAGAAGGGTCCTGGGCCAAGATTTGAACCAGCAACCTTCTCACTGGAAGCTCTACCAACTGTTCCACTGTGGCACCTTTTTTTTTCCAAAGCAATAAAATAATAATAATAATAAAAACACAAAAAGTACTTACCTTGGAATAAGATACAAAGTGGGACTTTTGCAATAAGATTATTACAGCTTTGACTACCTGATAACATTTATTTTGATGGATTTTATTTTGAAGCAATGGGAGTTGTACTTATAATTTTGAGGCTGCAGACATGGAGGCGGCATGATGGTGGCGCAGTTGGTAGAGCTGCCGCCTCTCAGCGAGAAGGTCGCCAGTTGAATTCCGCCCCAGGGCCTTTCTGGGTGGAGTTTGCATGTTCGCTCCGTGCATGTGTGTGTTTTCTCCGGGTACTCCAGTTTCCTCCCACAGAGTAAAATCATGCATGTTAGACTGACTGGTAACTCCAAATTGTCCCTATAGGTGAGAGAGTGAATGGTTGTTTGTATGTGTCCCTGTGATGGACTGGAGACCTGTCCATGGTGTCCCCTGCCTCTCACGCAGTGATTGCTGAATATGGGCACCATTGACACCCACGACCCGAAAAGGGTTAGGGTTTCCATTCCATAAAAATATAATGTTTAAACATTTTGTCACTTTTACCGCATTGCATCATTTTTTCTTTTGTCATTATTTTATGTTTTCATGTTTGTTTTTTGCAGTTTTGTCGAGAGAACTCAAATCTTTTGATGCCAAAAAAACCAAACTATGCAGCAGTACCTTACAAACAAGAGATGCAAAGCGTAATATTTGCAATAGGCTCAGAGGCTTATAGTCACTGAAAACAACATTAAAGATGAGGAGTTTGAGCTGTGCAGCCGTCTCATCTGGTCCAGCTGAACAGAACCAACGTTTGGGACAAACGTTGAGTTGTGGAGCTGATTAGCCGGCGGCGGTGGACCACACTGACAGTTGATGGTAGACTGAAACCGGTTCCTCCCGACCCATCTGATCCACTTCCATGAAACGTGTTCCACAGTTTCACATCTAGAAACAAACTTAGCAGCTAAACTTCACACCTGATTAAAGCTCCTTTACGTTTTACGAGACGTTTCAGGCTTCACTCGTCTCTATCAAACCCGTGTGAACCCATTTTTCACACTCGCGGACCCTTTTCCAAACTCTCGATGACGAGTGGACGGCGGTTCTCCAGAGAGCTCTGGCTCTGCTCTATTTCCCTGCTGCCAGCTTATTTATTCTGCACAGTTTAAAGCGGCGGCTGTGGAAGAAGCAGGAAACAAAGAGGCATTCTCAGACCGTGTGTGAACCTTTTTCCACTCCGAGAGGGAAAAATCACTTCAGAGCTTTTCAGCTCGCACGTTTCTCCGCACGGAGGAAGTGCAGATGCCCCGTCGGTTTGTTTCAGCTGAGGTCCAAAAAATGAAGGGGTCTCTGCTTCAGTTCGTCACGAGTCAGGTTTCCTTCAGGGTTTTATTCTCGTTTAGAATAAAAAGCATTTTAAATTTCTCTAATTGTGTTTATTGTTGCTGTTTGCTCAGAGAGGAAGTTCTGTAAATCAGTTTCTCACATAAAGAATCGGCTGATTTAGTTGAACAAACATGAAGGGGTCCAGGCCCTGGACTCCAGTTCTTCTTCTTCTTCTTCGTGGTTTAGTTTCCCATCTGTGTGAGTCAGCGCCACCTGCTGGCTGCACCTCACACTGCAGCTCGTTCAGCCCAAAACAGAGAAAACCCCTGCAGACTTTAAAAAGTTTTGAGTTGAGAGGAAAAGATTGGATCAAGCTTTGACGTCCAGGTGGAAAAACCTCAGACTGAACTGTTCAGAGTTCCTCCCGTTGGCCTTGAGTCCTAATGACCCATGAGGCCTTTGACCCACAAGGCCTTTGATCCAAGGGCATCAGGAGGGTTGATGTCTGCTCATCAGAGTGACATTTCTCTCTAATCTTGTCAGTTGTGCCTCCTCTTATTGAACTGCTGCAGCTGCACATGATCCGATTCTTCTAATAGTTCTGAAGACCCCATTTTTCTGCAGCAGATCCAAAACTCTGGACTGGGTTGCCCCCTCATATTCAAATCTCATTTAAAAACACACTTTTACTCCCTGACCTACCACAATGATTTTGATCTTATTGTGCATTTATTGATTTATATGTTTGTTTTCTTTCTTATGTATTTTATCATTTGTCCCGTGCTTGTATTGTTCATTTGCTTTTATTTATTATTTATTTATTTACACTTTGGACATCCTTGTTGCTGTTTTTTTAAGCGCTTTATAAATAAACTGGTTGGTGTAGCATAATACTGTACTTCAAGGCCTCAGCTCCCTCCATGTCCGAGCCTTCATCAAAAGGTCCACTTGCAGACAGGAAGGAGTGGATCTGAGTGACTCTGCCTGAGACACATCACATATCATAATAACCCTATCATATCCATATCCTATCCATCAACCCTTGAGGATATCAAAACAACCAGTTCATTCTGTTCCTCACTGACTGGTCACAGTAAAAATGACTACATGGAACCATTTATCATTCACAATCACGGTCAGTAAAGAGGACAGAGTATAATGTCCGAATGTCCGACGCATGATGAATACATGAAAATGCACATTTGTCTCAACAATTACGAAGACGTTCACAGAACACTCTGTTTTACAGTATTTCAAACTCAAATCACGCTGAACTTTGAGATGTTTTATTTGGGGAAGATGGAGAGTTTGGCTCTGAGAAGCGATTAGAGCTGCTACAGAAAGTTCTCTTGAATAAGAAGATTTTGTGACTCCATATGTGTGAAGAGCCTTATTTTATTTGATTTGTTTTATTGTATAAAGGTCCAATGATTTGAAGGGACGTGTTGTTTGACATCAGAAGGAAATGGGGAAAAGACAACTACGTATATATATATAATAAAAAATCAGGGATGAAGGAATCTTCAAAATATTAAACACTTCTAGAAAGTCTGCAATTAAACTGAAGGATGAACTGATGGGCAAAAAAAAAAAAGACTTCTGTCATGACTGTTTTTTTTGTTGTTTCCTTACTTCTTATTATTGATGGGACCCATATGTTTATTAGATTGGTTTTGCTCATTTAGAAATACAATTTTAATGTTTTTTTAAATATATAAAGGAGTTTCGCTCTAATGCCTTATTAAATCCTCAAGACAGACTCTGAGAAACTGTAGTTTTTGTCATGATCTGCTTTTTGTTTGCTTGTCATGTTGTCTGTTCTTTTTGTTGTCATGTTTGTTTTCTGTTGTTTGTGATTCTTGTGTCCACTCCTGGTCCTTGTGTTTTCATGTGTCTAGTCTTGGTGCGCTCCCCCTGGACCAGCAGTCATTTCTCCTCGTGTCAGGCTCTGCTCCTCAGCTCTTGCCCCGCCCACTCTCACCCGTTCCCACTTGTTATTTTTGCACAGGTGTCTCCAATCAGATCATCAACCGACGTAGTCTTGTGCTGGCTCGTGTAAAGTTCGTTTCATATTTGTGTATAAGGAGTTTGACATAGGAAATCTAATAAACATTTTGTTTGTTTTTCAAAAAAAAATTGTAATGAATGTTGATCAGGTTTTTTTTATTTAAATCTGTTTCTAAAATAATAAAAAAAAAAAAAAAAAAGTCTTGTGAGAAATCAGAGGAGCGAGGCCGGTCAGTTGACTTTGTGGCAAAAACATTTAGTATAAAAATATTAACATTTTGTATCATCTCAACAAGTGTCCCGCAAACTGACTTTGGAATAAGCGGAAGTGGATGGATGGATGGATGGAGGGATGGATGGATGGATGGATGGAGGGATGGAGGGATGGATGGATGGATGGATGGATCAACCAGTGCCCTGTTCATTAAAGTTTACCAAAATATTTTATGTTAAAGTCATTCAAGGCATAATTTTTTTTTATTAAGGAAACAAACATTTTAGACTTGTGTTCTTTAAAACTCTGTCCTAATGTTAGTTTTGTTGTTGTTGTTTTTGTTGTGTTTTTAGCCTCAGGCGTTAAATCAGACATGACCCGAACAACCTTCAAACTTCCAGCCTGATTTTTCCTCCAGATTCAAACGACAGAAGTCGAGTTTGAAGAAAACGGTTCAGGTTGGACTCTGCAGACGGACCAGAACCCTCCCACGTCCTCTGGATCACTTCTGTTTTCTTCCTCCCGGGTTTAGGAGCAGAACTTGTCCTGCATGACAACACTGATTAACATGTGATTAATTAAAGTGTGTCTGACCCAGTGATCTGGTTCTGAAGAGGCGGCAGCTCCCATGACATCAACGGGCCTCACGCTGCGTTCGGGCCCAGTGATGTCACTCCCTCAGCTTCCAGCTCGTTTGTTTGTTTTCTCCCACTGCCAGCTTCACCTCCAGAACTCAATTAGTGTCCCGCAGCTCCACCGAAGGCCCGTTAAAAGCCCGGTTCTGACACGATGTTTGCTTTGCAGGGTTCAATTACCCGGCGGATTTAACTGGACCCCCGGCTGTAACGCTTTCAGAGCTCCAGCTGAAGTCAGATCTGTGATTTTTCAAGGACTTTCCAGGAGGAACCCCAGGAGGGCGCTGAACACCTCGGCCGCTGCCAGTCTGGAACTCTCCCAGAACTTTGATTTTGGACCCAGAACTCGTGTTGCGGCAGAACATGTTCATTGCAGATGAAGTTTGTGCTAACGTCTGTACTGTTAGCAAAATATCTCAAGAACCGCACATGGTTTTAATAAAACTTTTAGGAAATAATCACCTACAGCTGATTTACTGTCGGAGTTAAGCCAAATCAAGATGGCCGCCACAGCTCATTGGTCTTTGCTCGGTTAATTTTTCACATTTTGAGTTACAGCCTGGTGTGGAAGTAGCTGAGAGTCACTCCCAACCGCCAACAGAGCCTTCTTTAACCACAGTGTTTGAGTCATGACCCTCCTCCGGGGGGCGCTGCAGATGGATTGGCCGTCCAGGTGACTCAGGATGTCAAACTGATAAGATTCTGTGAGCGAGTCCTTGATAACCCAGAACAATCAGGGGGAAAAAGAAACATGCACTTCCTCTGTTACCTCAGCGAGGTAATTATTAAACTCTGCAGGGACGCATTGTGAGTGAAGGCATCAGCATCATTCTATAAATTGTGGGTCTGAGCTGCAGAGGGGAGGAGGAGGAGGACTGAAGGGCCCGGTTCAGGGAGAGTGCACACTGACTCACAGGCCTGCAGCCACTTCTGGGTTTCATCTGCGCTGCGGTGGCAGTGGAAGAAGGCCACATGCCGGTCATCCCGGCCCGCTTTCACGGCCTAAATAGGATTAATGTGCTGAAGTGTGATTAGAACAGTTAAGCGCCATTAATTGGAGGCGGGGTCCGGTGGGCGTGCACGTGGCCGGCATGCATGTTAGTGGTGTTTGTGGACAGGCTCCAGCTGAGCCGAGCGAACTAAAAAAAAAAAAAACGCTAACTGTCCAGGATTTTCCAGATTTGTGTGTGTGCCTTGGTGTTTTCTCATCGCCAGCTTGTCTCAGAGCAGATTAAACACAGCTGAGAATGTTGGTGCAGGCCTGCAGAGCCGCCTCCTGGGGGAATAGGCAGGAACCGCGAGGCCGGACTTGGCTCGGCCCGCGACGGCTGAAAACTGCCATGCACTCAGGGCAGGGGTTCAGGTGGATCGGCTGGGGAGGGCCCGGTAATTTAAGGGGAGGTGGGGGGGGGGGGGAGATATTTAAAATGAGCTCTTAAACCCCTGAACTTTAATCAGGGCTGCTACTACACTGACAGCTGTGATTTAGCTCCAAATCAGCGGAGCAGGGTCGGGAGGGGATGGATGGGCTCAAAGTGGGACCACTTCGTCTGAATTATGTTCCAGGCCACGAAGGTCCGGGCATTAGCGGTGATGAGGCCCGAGAAGAGACAAATCAGCATTCCTTCCTAATCGCCGCAGCTCAGGATCGTCTTCGCTCCACCGTTGAAGATTATCCCCCTCCGTCGGCGAGCACTCCTGGTTTGCACGGTTCTGAGCCGAGAGACGAGGCAGCGAGGGGCAGAAAACATCCCACAAGTCAGACCGGTCTTTGGATCAGAATGAAGCTTTTACAGGTGATCAAGGGTCAAAGGTCATAAAGTGCAAACAAGCGAGCCATAGAGTTCATAAAACATCAAATATTGTTCATGAGTGAAAATAATTGACGTTTTTCCCAACCTTTTAAAGCGTTTTAAACTGTTTGTATGTTTCTAATGACAGATCTCAGTTGGACCTGACAGAACCGGGCTCAGTGTGTCACCTCTGCTGCTGCAGGAGGAAGAAGCTCCTTCCTATCCCATAAAATCATCCAGCGTCAAGCAGCTGGGGCTAAAAACCAGCTGCTGGAGCCTGTAAACGCTTTACAAGTTCCAGTAAAAACAGGATTATTCTGTGAGGATTAGGCCTGAAAACACAGATCAGATGTTTACTGTCAGACTGAGGCGGTGGTGTCTTCTGTCACAGCAGCTCCGAGGCCCGGGGGGTGGGGGGGTCAGCAATCGCACACAGATTCACACACATCCAGCCTTTTTCTGCAGCCTTAAAGTGCTCCCATCAGAAAATAAATGCACGTAATGGCGTGAGAGGAGAAATCCAAGCAGCACTCGGCGGAGTGGTCCAATCCAAATACCCACAATGGATTTGGCCAACACCTCCTGAGTGAAGGAGAACATGAGCCGAAGGAACAAACCGAAACAACTCTGCTGGATTTATCGTGTTCTGATTTATAATGCCCAGATTTATAGACTTGTTCATGTTTATAATGATGATCAGATTGTCCAAGAGCCAACCCTGAGCCTCATGTGGTGGATTGGCCCTGACAGGAGACTGACAGGCAGGATCAGCTGATGTCCGAGGTCGTCTCCTTGCTGCAGATGCTTCTCATCGACTGCGGGGCCTGGAGTTTGTAAACATCCAGATTACTTCTCTGTATTTCCTCGTCCCCCCACCACCACTTGCAGGTCGTTTTTCAACGTTATTTTACTGACAATGGAAGTTTCATGTGAGGCAGAGCAGATGCTGCAGAGGGAGGGTTTGATTTAGTTTGTTGTTTTGTTTTCTCTTTGTTTGTTTCAAACATAAACGGACTGATGGAAGAACATAAGCCTTTCTCCGTTTGTTCAGACTTGACGTGCCCTTCGTTGATTCTTACAGGCGTCAGAACGTTTTTACTGAATCTCGTCTGTGTCAGAAACCTTACACTTTGTTTCACTCTTCACTTGGTCTTACGTTTATCAGCAACTCTTTTCAGCGTCTTACAGACTTCAAAAACATTTCAAGCAAAGTCGCAGGTTGTAGAAACCCTTTGCTTAGTTTTAAACATGTTTGAAACCCTTTGCTTGGTCTTAAAGGCATCAAAAACACTTAAATTGGGTATACAGATATCAGAAAGCAGTTGCTTACTCTCACAACATCCAAAACTCCTTCACTCCATCTCAAAGGATTTAGAAACCCTTCATTCGGTCTTACAGGTGTCATGGACTCTTTACACGGTCTCACGAGTATCATAAACACATGGTTTTGTCATACAGGTGTCCTAACACTTTGCTCGGCCTCACAAGTGTCAGAACCCCTCTGCTCTGTCTTACAGGAGCCAAAAAAAACCTTTGTTCCTCCTTACGCATTTCTGAAACCCTCTGCTCTGTCTTACAGGATCCAGAAATTATTTGTACTTCATTAAAGATGTAAGAAACCCTCTGCTCTGTCTTACAGGTGTCAGAAACTCTCCGACTGTCTTGAAGGTGTCAGAAACCCTTTGTGCTTAATTAAACACCCTATGCTGTCTTACACTACCAAAAACCCTTTATTTTGTCTTACAGGAGCCAGAAAAGCTTTGTTCCGCCTTACAGATGTCAGAAACTCTATGTTCTGTCTTATATGTGTCATAAACCCTCTGCTTTGTCTTACAGGATCCAGAAACTCTTTTAACTTCATAACAGATGTCTGAAAGTGTATGCTATGCCTTTTAAGTGTTAGAAACCCTCCACTCTGTCTTACAGGAGCCATAAAACCTTTGTTCCTCCTTACAGGTGTGAAAAACCCTCAGCTCAGTCTTACAGGTGTCAGAAACCCTTTGTGCCTAAGTATAGGGGTCATAAACCCTATACCCTTTCTTACAGATGCCAAAAAAAAAATCTTCATCATGTCTTACACGAACCAGAAATCCTTTGTTCCTCCTTACACATGTCATGAACCCTCTGCTCTGTCTTACAGGTGTCAGAAAACCTTTGCTCCTTGTTACAGGTGTCAGTAATTCTATGTTATGTGTTACGTGTGTCATAAACCCTCTGCTCTGTCTTACAGGAGCCATAAAACCTTTGTGATACTCTTACGGGTGTCTGATACCCTCTGCTCTGTCTTACAGGTGTCAGAAACTCTTTTTACTTAAGTAGAGGTGTCATAAACCCTATACCCTGTCTTGCAGGTGCCAAAGACCCTTCATTGTGTCTTACATAAGCCAGAAATCCTGTGTTTCCTCCTTGCAGATGTCATGACCCCTGTGCTCTGTCTTACAGGTGTCGTAAACCCTCTGCTCTGTCTTACAGGTGCCAAAAACCCTTCATTATGTCTTACAGGAGCCAGAAATCCTTTGTTCCTCCTTACAGATGTCATGAACCCTTTGCTCCGTCTTGCAGGTGTCAGAAATCCAATGCTGTGTCTAGCAGGAGCCAGAAAACTTTCAAATTTGGCGTGTTGCATCCCAAGCTGTTCGGAAAACACTCACTGTTTTGTTTTTTTATTTTTTGGGGGGGACAGTTTTAGTAAAAACTGCTGTTTAACAGGAAACCGAAGCTAACAAATCATGCTGGGGTTAATTCACAAAACACATGTGACTGAGTGAAAATGTCCTGACGTCTGAGGAATTTTAACGAGGTCTTTGGACGTGACCGTCAGCATCATTCGATGAATGACCCGTCCTGCCACGCAGCGTGCACGGCTGTGATATGTGGACTCTCGCTGATAACTCTGCTTGTTGAAAAGCTTCGCTTTAAGTGGATAAAAAAATCCCACTGAGAGTTATCGCATGTCAGCTGGAAACCAGAGCAGAGTTTTTTCATGCAACACTTAATCCTTTTTTTAATGCACGCAGGTTTTTATCTCAGGAAACACAAAACGTCTGTGATTTGTGGGGAGAGAAATTAAAGTGCAGTAGGGAATTCATAAAACAACGCATGTTTTTCTAAACCGTCTGTTTCCAGGGGAGTCAGAATGAAAAACAGAAAGCTCAGATCATTTGAGTCCATTTGTAACTGGAGTCCCAATATAATGCTCAAAAACCGTGTTTAGATTATTGGAGAAGTTTATAGTTTGGTTGTTTCAGGGCAAATTATGACTTTTTGAATGACTGACATTTCATGAACAGCTCAGAAAATCCAGTAAATTCATGAGAAAAGTGGGAATGAATCTGATTTAAATCTACAAATGTGATAAAAACACAAAAAACTTGTTGATGCAATGTAAAAATCCATAACACATCAGCTAAAACGTCACATTTTCAGATGATCGATGCCGCTGTGGCCCAGTGGCCGGTGCTGCAGTCTCGTTAAGCTGAGGCCGCAGGTTCGAGCCCAGGTTGAAAGGGCATCCGGTCTAAAACAGCAGCTACATCCGTTGTACGAGTTCGCTCACTGTGGCGACCCCTGCAGAAGGTTCAGCTGATTGTGACTGCAGCAGGTCTGGTCCTTCAGTCCATCTTTGGGACGTCATGTCCAGCAACGCAGCAGTTTATAAATGTAGCTTTGTCTCTTCATTCTTTCCTGTTTGCACCAGAGATTTTGACTCTTTAATTTCAATAAAATTGACTTTTTTCAATAAAGCTGTCACCTTTGTTCAGCAAATGAAAGGTGTTTTTTTTTTTTTTGTCCAGCTGAGTGTTTGCTGCTGCCGCACACCTCAGCAGCTTTATGGAAGCTGGAATATTTAAGCTTCAGATAAACAGTCGTCCATTCGCAGCCGTTGTGTGTCTCGGCTCCTTTTGAAGCCTCCTGAGCTGTAAGGCCCTCATCATCCCTCTAATGCAAAGGTAATCACACGGATGTCACTTCCAGACGCTGACAGGCCAATCGTCCGGCCACTCCGACATCAAAAACATCCTTTTAGAATGTTTTTCTGCTCTCAGGTTTTATTTTCACTCGTGTGTAGCTGCTGATGGACACCCGGAGAGCCGCTCTGACGCTGATGGCTGTGGAGGGCCGTCATTTCACCCCCCAGAAAATAATATCAGACCTCTGTCAGAGCTGTCAGAGCCGCTGCTGCAGAATCACTCAGGAGCCCAGGAGCATGCTGGGAAACCTCTGCTGCGCATGTGTATTCACGTGTTTACACTTGTGGACTTAGTTTCAAACAGATTTAAGGACGAAGGGCCTCACATTGTGCACCCATGATCAGTTTCTGGTTGATTTCTAACGATCAGAAATATTTTAACTTTAAAGATAAAATTTGCAAAATATCAACTAAAACTGGCAAAACTGTAGCTAAAAGCTAAATTTACCGTAATGGTGACTAAAGCATTAAATTTACAAATAATAGCTAAAATTTTAAATTAAAATGACACTAAAAGCTAAAGCTAAGATAACAGGAGCCAAGGGATAAAACAGTAGAACAGAAGATGAATGTTAACTTTTATAAAACTGTAGCTAAAATATTTCATCATTCTTTGTTTGTAGCCAGGTCTCTCTTGTAAATGAGTCCTCGAGGCTCAATGGGATTAACCTGCCTACATAAAGGTTGAATGAATTTGAACGGTAGCTAAAAGCTAAAACCAGCAGAGAAGTAGATGAAGCTACAATTATTAGAACAGTAGCTAAATGCTGAAGCAAGCAAAACAGTTGATTAAAGCTAAACTTATTAGAGTAGCTAAAAACTTGTGCCAGCAGAACAGTAAATTAAAACAAAAATTAACAAAACAGGAGCTAAAAAGGTAAATAATAATAATAATAATAAAAAATCAAGATTCTGGTTCACGTTAGAGCACAAAGTTTTTAAATGTTTGAAAAGTTTTCATTAATTTAAAGAGAAATACAGTTGAATAAAGTTATATATAATAAAAAGTGAATAACTAAAAGTTGTGAAAAATGAACGATTATAACATAAAAACCATGAACAAAACAATAAAAACACGAACATTTATTTTTGCAAGTATGGCTGAAAATAAACCATTAAATGAAAAACATGATGTAATTGTAAAATTGTAACACATTTTATTGAAATGTTTGTTGAATAAATCTGAATGAGTGGTCAATCTGAGCATTTCCTGGTCTCGGAGCAGAAAGCTTCCTGTCCCCGTGTCCATCCCCTTTAATGACCCCCTCCATCCAGTCTGCTGTCTGTCCCATCCTTCACTCAGAAACGACAAATCCTCGGCCGACTGCTACTTGTAATTTTCTTTACAATGAAAACAGCGAGCACGGATTCAAAGAGCCGCCTGTCAGCCGGCATCACTTCACTCTGCGTATTTGCATTTTGAGCCATAATGTAACACTTGTGGTAAGTGACACATGATTGATGACGGGGAGGAAGGTGGCTTTTCTAACCCCCGTAAGTGCTCTGAAAACAAATTAAAGCTTTCATCATCTGAGCTCGTCTATTACGAGATGTGCTAATAGCCCCTCGTTGGATCAAATTATTTGTGTGTCTAAATAATTTTCAGAAATTAAACTATTAATCATCCCTCCGGAGCAGCTGACAGCAGACCGTGCTGGGCCTTGCATGACCAAGGTGTTTATGGCTTACTTTGTCAAATGGCTCTAATTGCCTAATTGCTGGTGGCTGCAGCGTTTGGGGCTAAAAGTCTGAATTGAGTTTCACGGGAATTATCCAAAGTAAAACCAAATGTTGGCTTTGAGCGCTGCTCCGCTCATGCCTGTAGGATTTTACAGCTCGGAGCGAAGGATCGGAGATCCACTGTTTGGGTTCCTACTGGACAATGGTCCAACATGGAGTCTGGAGGAGGTCCCAGTTCCCGTCCCTCGTCCCCTTTGTCCAGCGGGCAGCACAAAGGGGTCCTGTGTTTTCAGGACTCCGCGGTGAACCTGCTCAGAGAACTCTCCTGTTGAACGCGTCGACTCGGACAGCTCAAGATTTATGACGATGGCTGCAGAAATTATGCTTTTCTTCCCCCCTAAAGGCACTTTAATTATGAAATTATTCACAGCTGCTTTTCATTTGCGCCTGCCGTTAATTAGGGTCTGCGGTTCAAGTGCTGGGCTTCCCTCTCCTCCTTCTCCCCCCTTCACCCTCGTCGGCTGATAAGTCCAGTCGTCCCGGGGCAGCGGCGGCCTGAGATGATTAGCCAAATCCTCAGAAAAACTCATTTGTTATTCAAGCTTTGCCTCCTGCCGAGCTGAGGCGAACCAACATCCCCACCCCCAAAGCCCCTTTCCTCCACTCCTTACCCCCCCTGCCTCCCGCATCAGCAACAATAAGGAACTGAAATGTCTGTGTTTGCTTTGCTTATTAGGCCCCAAAATGCAGAGAAAACATGAGGAGTGGGAGCCGAGGGGCACCGACACCTGATAATCTGAATTAATCTCCTCCATCAGAGTTACTGTCAACTCCTTCAAGCAGCAGCGGGGGAGGAGGGGGAAGCAGATAACTGTGCTCCCCCGTCACTAATTGTTGGATTGATATTCAAGTCAAACTCTGCAGGAGCAAACAAATGAAGCCTCGCAGTCGGCCGTCGGCTCATCGCTTCAGAAGCTCTGAATCTGTTTGACCTGAAAGAATGAAAATCAAATTAACCACCAGACGTTTTGTTGTTTGTTTGGTTGTTTGTTTGTTTGTTTGCTTGGTTGGTTCTTCATCGTCAAGCTGCAAAGTCCATTTCTGCAGCTGGAGACAGTCTGTGAGTCTGTATTTTTTTATCCACAGAAATATTGAGTTAAGAACAAAAGCAGCATAAAAATAAAATAAAAAAACTCACTCTGGAGCTTTAAAACTCAATATGATGTCAGAACATATTTGTCTTGTGTTATGTTGTTTATTTGTTTTTTTAAGACTTTTGAATATACCTACTGTATTTTAACAAACAAAAGTTCCATTTGCTTAATCAGTTTTTTTTTTTATACAGGTAGTCCTCGACTTACGAACGGGTTCCGTACCTACAAACCGTTCGTAACTCGATTTTAATGTAAGTCGGA
>JARVGQ010000781.1:22155575-22173652 GCA_031762355.1 Hypsolebias martinsi
TGTTAGCACACCCGTTCTTAAGTCCGAGTTGCTGTAAGTCGAGGGCGCCTTAAGTCGAGGACTACCTGTATTGGAACTAATGGACACTGACTGATCTCTGTGGGAGGGGCTTGTTGTGCCACATGGTGCAGTGTGTCTGGACACCTGAAGTCTGGGGGGAGGGTCTGCGCCCCCACTCCGGCCTCAGTGGCAGTCTGAGCTCGCAGCTCCTCGGCAGTCAGCAGGCAATGGAGGCGGTACAGGATGCTGGGAAGACACACGGCTTTCCTCCACAGGGAGGCGGGAATGGGATGGATGGCACACAGCTCCGGAACCAGGATCTGACCCCGGGACACAAACACAAACTGTCAGGCACAATCGAGCAAGCACACGGGTCCAAACCCAGACAGAACCATCGGCTCTGACCTGTTTGTTCTGCAGACTCTCCCACTTGGCCTTCCTTTTCTCGGCGCTGCTCAGAGGCAAAGCTTTGCCCTTCTGGTTCAGGTGTCGGGGGGTCAGCAGGTTCAGCCTGAGGACAGCAAACCCACCCCACACAGAGACAAGATGAATAAAAACAACAAGCCTGCAGCTGTTTTAACACAGACCAGAGGCCGGCTCACCTTGAGGAGGTGTGGTCCACATCCAGCAGCGGCTGGTTCAGGTTGGATAAGTCCAGGTTGTACTTGGTTTTGTAGTACTCTGCAAAGGTCTCGTACTCTGGCGAGGGAAACTTGCTGAGTGGCGTCAAGTCAGTGTACACGTCGGCCACATAGAAACGATGAGGCTGGTCGAAGTTACGATACCTGAAGTGGAGGAGAATGACAAGTTCAGAGTTTTAGTTTATTTTCTTTAAAAAATATTCAGTCTCTGTTAAACTGTGGCACCTTGGAATGATGACAGCATCCTGGTAGTCCTCCAACTTGAAGATGAAGGGGTTCTGCTTGGTGTATTTAGTGGTAGGAATGCCTGTGCGGGCCTCAGACTTCTCAATGTCCTCCATGAACCTAAAGTCCATGTCTAGAGTGAATGAGTCTCCAACTGATGCACAAGACAGAGAGAATGATAGAAGCACATTGACAGACCCACGCGCTGATAATGAGGAGGAGGAGGAAGAGGCGATGAAGAGCACTCACCAACATTCAGAGGTAGAACGCAGTAAGCTGAGTCAGCCTGCGTGGGCTTGAACTCCAGTGCAGGTTTCTCCAGGCGGAGGATGTGGGAGAAGATGTACTGGTGCATGCGGGTGATGAGGTCCAGCTGGGCTGCGCTGAGCGTGAAGCCACATTTCTGTAGCTCGATGGAGATCGTGACCTCGCCCGAACGAGTGTACACCGGGAAATGGGGGATCTGTACAAGAAGGAGGGGAAGGAAACTTAAATTATGTATCTCTAATGAGGAAAATGGGGTAAACACAAATACTGAACAGAAGTGTAACAGTTTAATAAAGCAACCGGTGCAAGTGGAAACCTACTCGAGGTATGGGTTTAGCAGTCAGGATGCCAAAGCAGCGGGTGGTGTCCTCTGGTCGGTACAGTTTCCTCCTGCGGAAGTTGAGTTCATCAGGGAGGGGCGTGGTGAGGACCATCCCGATGACATACAGGTAGTACGTCTGCTTCAGGAGGGCGTAGCTGTCCTGCAGACACTCCGGTATCTGTGGACGACACGTCACCTCATGTAAATATTTGCTTACTGAAACCTGTGAGATGTAGCTGGTTCTTTTCATTCTGATTACATCGGAGCTGACATTTCTGTTTTAAATTATGTTTAGCATTTAGTGCTGGTCAAACCTTGAAAATAATTTTTTTCACAATTTCATGCGATATAGCAAGAGTCAAATTCAGACCACTGGTTGTGATCGAATCCCAGCTGCTACCACATAAAAGTTTAGCATGACATATGAGTTTCATTGTATATTTTACTAACAGAAAAGCACGGGCTAAAAAAAAAAGATTGCATGTTTATCGGCTTTCTGCAGCGTGTGCCAACGTAACAAACAGCGGGAGGTAGAGGATCATCTCCCCGAACTTACAGCTTTAGGGTAGCACTGCCTCCTCTTAGTGGAGCCGGGTCGACCTGGGACGTTGGTCTCCTCCTCATCGTGGAGGTCCAGCTCCTCCTCGTACTTAACTGTCTCCTTCCCCACAGGCATCAGGTGATCGTCCAGCTCACCTGCGACCGAGCAAAACCAGAGCTGAGTCAAACCTCAGAGAACTGGGTCCAGGTTTTTCCAGACGGTCAGTAAATTGGATTTCTACCGATTTTGTGGAGCTTCTCGCAGCAGAGCAGTGCGACAGCTTTTTCTGCCAGCCGGGCGCAGTTCATGACGGGACCCTGAACACAGAAACACATCGGTACAATGAAGAGGTGAAGGTGAACACGGACTCATTCATGAGAGAGGCAGAGCTGAACCTTGACAGGAGCTCTCAGAGGAGAGTTTATGGGTAGGTAGAGGGTGGACTGGAAGCGTCTGTCCTGCAGCTCCTTAGTTTTACATTTCGGAGCGAGGTGAGTGAACGGGTCACTCGGCAGCCGAGCACAATACCTGAAATCAGAGAAAAACTCTAAAAATCTACAGTTTTTTTAAAACTCTATTCTACTATTGTAGCACATAACTCTTCCTTTACCTGTTAATGTGTCCAATGGCGGTGTTGATGGTGACCTGCGGACCTCCATCCTCGGACTGCAAGACGTACGGAGGCATGATGCTATCATCATCCAACACCTGATCTGCTTCAAACTCACCCACCTCCACAGACTTGGAGCATTTATTCCTCAGGATCTGCTCAGAATGAAACCACATCATTAACCATCCTCCTCTCTTTACGCTTCCTCAGAGAACAGTTTTGAATCAGCTTTTAGTCAACCCTACAATTGAAGCAGCTTCAGCTGCACACATAAACCACACTTCCTGCGAAAGAACATGCTCGGTTTTCAGCGGGAATAATTTAAAAATGACAAACTTTTTTTTTTTGCTCTTCACTGGTTTGGACTGCACTGCAACAGAACCATCTGCCACCTCCAGATGTTCCTCAAAAGTTTACTCCGCTACGTTCTACAAACCAGTTCCTGCTCAGTTAGGTCATCAGTTACCTTCTCGATGGCCTTATAGGTGGTCAGATCCTCCTCAAAGCTTTTGGTCCTCTTGGAATCTGCCAGCATGATGTAGTTGGAGACAGGGGCCCGGGCTCGGCCCTTGGACTGAACGTAGGACCTATAGTCGGTGGGTAGGTCGAAGCGCACCACCAGGTTGCACTTGGGGATATCGACACCTTCCTCCACGATACTGGTGGCAATCAGAAGGTTGGTTTCATGAGCTCTGAACTTTCTGAGGACCTGGGAAAGAAAAAAAAACATTTATTGTTTAAAACCCATCTGAGGCTAACAGTGACAGTTTATTATGCGATGTAGCCTGTTTGTAAAATTTACCTCCTCCTGTTTCCTAAACTCAACCTCCATCTGTTTGTTCCTCGGCTGGTTCTTCCCGATGCTGTGGCCCGTGATGAAGTTACTGTTGATATAAGCCAGCTCCAGGTCCTGCTTCCCCGCCTCTTTGATCAGACTGCAGACAGCAGCAACACAAAGACACGTATTCTGACGAGCTGTCACATGATTCTATTTCTCCTGACACATCGGTGACATCACAGGAACAAAAGGATGTAAACCCTCATTGAGAGCCATCGTACCGGTTCAGGACCACCGCCGTGTACCGCCTCTCCACAAAGATGATCCCACACAGGATGTTGGTGAACGGCGAGGGAAAGTTAGCCTCGGGCCTTTCTTTAGTCTCCACCTCCTCGTCCTCGTCTTCATCCTCCGAGTCGCTCCAGGACACGTAATTGTCCTGGTTGCGGTTGTTGTACCACTCGACACTCTCGAACTGCTGCCGCTCCAGAGGCTTGTACTCGTGCAGGATCTCGAGCAGCCGCAGGACTTTCGGCGTGACGAACTTCAGGTCCAGGGAGGCGGGAGAGAACTGCTCTTCGCACAGAGCGTGGACTTTACGCAGGATGGTGTCGGTGAAGAGCAGGAACTTTCGGTTCAGCTCCTCCTGCTCGTGTTTGATGTACTTTTGCAGCTCGCGCACCATGATGCCTGCGGCCTTGTCGGCACACCAGGGACCCAGAACCTGCAGCACGGCCCGGCAGTCACTCAGGATCTTAAAGAGGACAGAGATCCACTGTCAATCGCTTCACACAGAAGAAACTAAATTTAAAAAACTGAGGGATTTAGGGACAAAGAGTTTGATTCTGACCTGTTTGGAGATAAACGTGGGATCCCGGTCCTCTCTGGAAACACGGATGTTGCAGTCATTAAGGAAGTGGAGAGCTTCATCCAGCTCCGCCTGCAAATGGGACGAGAGTCCACTTTTATCCACGTAGGGCCCACAGTCCAGCACCACCTCCCTCGGCTGGGACGTGTACCTGAAACACAGGAAGCAACGTTTGTTAGTCAACCGGAACAACCATCTCAGACTGGACCCGGTCCTGCTCTGCACGCACTTGTCAAGGACCACCAGGTCGGTGGCGGTCTCAGCTTTGCTCTTCAGAATCCTCTCCAGATTCTGGATCTTCTGCTCCAGTTCTGACGGGTCGCACTTCCCGTTGAGGATGGAAGCAGTGAGGCCAAGTATGCGAGGACCACAAGTGCACTCCTCAAACAGCTGCACACGCAGAGAACAGCCATGCTGTGATATGGGTTCTTTCTTGAACGAATCAACAGTTGGAGAGCGTCTCACCTTCATGATGTCACCATATGGGTGATCTGTGATGGCCAGGTGACAATCGTCAAACACCACCAGATTGATCTTAGACAGAGGTAAGATCTTGGTCCTCAAAATGTGCAGGAAAATGTGGCATGTCATCACCAGCACCTGAACCAGATGGTTTAGTTATCAGAGTCTGACGCTTCACACACACAGGATTGATCGAGAATATAATCAAGACTTTACAAAAATTAACTTTCTGCCTTCAGTGGAACAATAAGGTTCATCTGTAGTAAAACATTAAAGAATTATAGCTCTAGCATTACTTAGTTGTGACACATGGATAAATAAAACCTGAGCCAAAATTTGAATACATTTAAGATTCAATAATTCATTATTAAATACTTTAGTTATTTAACTAAAATAAGGACCAATTTAGCTGTTTTAGCTCTGATCCATCATCTGAACCCTCAGCCAGCTGACCGATCAACTGAGAATTAAAGTGATGTCCATTTTATACTTTGCCTCTGACAAAAAACAGTTTGTAAGCTCAATCATTCAGGTAGATTAAAAAAAAAAAAAAAAAAGTTAAACGAAATGTTTCTCCCTTAAAGAAACTTGTCCAGATGACATCTTAGCCTTTTTTGTTTTGACTCTGACAGAAGCATTCGATCTGTGGTGAGTTTTAGAGTAAAATCGCACAGGGCTGTGACTGTTGGAGAATAGTTGGTGACTCAGAATTGTGAGAAGATCAGCAGATATTCCACTGCAGACTCACTGAATCGAGGGGTTGCAACAAACTAGCCACGTGGACGTGATTTGAATGGCCACTTTTTGACAATGATGGCACAGTTTCGTTAGCACATCTTGGAAAATGGCATTCTTGGCCATGCACAATATTTTTATCGAAAAATTGGAAGCAGCCCCCGTGTTTACAATTTCCATCCATCCATTATTTGTGCCCGTTTCTTCCTTTTCAGGTCACGGGGGTCGCTGGTGCCCATATCCAGCAGTCATTGTGCAAGAGGCGGGATCCATCCAGTCCATCACAGAGACACAGACAAACAACTATTCACTCGCTCTCTCTCTCTCTCAAACCTAGGGACAATTTAGAGTTACCAGTCAGTCTAACATGCATGTTTTTGGTCTGTTTGCTGTAATTATATATTATTTTTAAATGATGCTGTGATCTTTTTATTAAGCAATTTGGTAACAGTTCCTGTTTTAAATGTGCTATACAAATAAATCTGACTTGACTTGCTGGAGGAAATTGGAGTACCTGGAGAAAACCCACATTCAAACTCCACCCAGAAAGATCCCTGGCTGGTATTCGATCCAGCGACCTTCAGCATTACCAACCCACAATGCTGCCCTACAAGTTCATCTACTCAAGTAAATTTTTTAAATGAATATAGGCAGATTTGGGACAGTGTTTTTAAATTAGCATTTATCATCTGTTTTGTCTTTAGACCTGAACATCTGGAGTTGTTGGCTTGCATGAATTCTGTGAATGGAGTACTTCCATGCTGGTGTCGAAATGTGTCCTTGAGACATGTTGGAGATGTTTTGGAGATTTCATAAAAACCAACTAATCTGCAGCATCTACAGAAAGATATTATCTTTAATAATTCATAAATTGGTTCTGCCACAGAAAACCCAAAGTTTCCTTGGCTGTCGTTTACCACAGAACTTCAAAATCAGCTCCCATTTTATACTGAATTTTACAAAAACAGCTGAACCTTCTTACAAGTTTAACCTTAAAGGAGCCAGTCCAGTAAATAACCAACATCTTGAGCTCTAAACTTGTCCTGATGGAAAATGATGATAATCAACTTTTAAATTTGTTAAAAATTCAAGCCACAAAAACAGACAGTCTAAACACAGAAGCCAAAAACTGCACCTTTCTTCAATAACCAATCCAACTCATTCATAGTTTAATACCTGCAAGCCATGAAGGTGTCTCAGGAAAAAAATAAATAAAGGACAATGTGCCCCTTTTTACAGAAACTTCATCCTTAAAGAGGAAGAGTACCTGATTCTCAGATATCTCCTGGCTCCATCGCTGCTCCGTCCATGCCGACGCATCCTCCCAGTCCGTGTACTCTCCCACCTGGAGGTCCGAGTGAGTTCTCACCGCAGCCGCTTGTTGGACTACAGACGAAGCTGCACGCACACATGCACGGTCACACAGAGTTTCATCCTGGACACCAGACTGTGGAGCACAAGCTCACCTGAGTTCACCAGGAACACCGTCCTCCTGGCGTTCTCCTGGTAGCTCCCTCGGATTTGGTGGGACAGCTCTTTAGCTAGAAGTACTGCAATGAAAGTCTTCCCTGAGTCGGTGTTCAAGCAGACGATAGTGTTGCGTTCAAGAGCTGCTTCGAGAAGTTCAACCTGTGGACGACGTCACAAAGTCAGAAAAAAATTTATCACAACAGCTAAACAAAGAAAAATAAAAAATAAATAAACTATTGTCTTCTGTGAGAATGCTGAGTGTTAAATGACCAACAAAATTTATTTAGGAAGTTGAAACTGAGATGTTAAAGTTCAAACAAGCTAAACAAGAAATAATGGGCAAAACCATAGCTAAAAGCTAAGTAAATCTGAAGCTCAAAGCTGAAATTAACAACTGTAGCTAAATGCTAAATCTAATTTTTGCTCAAACTTAAAATTAACAAAGCTCCATCAAAAAAATAGAAAAAAAATAATATTCAGTTCAAAGCTGCAAATTAGTTGCTCAAAGTTAAAATTAACACAACCATGTCAAAAATCTAAAACGAGTAAAACTGCTACATGAAATAAAAGAACAGAAGCTAGAAATTGTCATGGAGTAGCTAAAAAAGGAGCATAAATAGACAAAAATGGAGCAAGTATGCTTCAGAGAACAATGTTTTCGAAGGAATTGAAGAGATTTCTATATACTGTATTTCTTTGGGGAAAACAATTCTAAATAAAGTTAAATATATTAAAAAGTATAATAGTTACAAAAAAAACAAACGTCATAGTACACTACTCCTGATTGAGATGATTGTTTTGCTATGTGGTTGGGTGAAATGGCACAAAGCATAAACACAAAGCCGGCATTTAATTTTAAAAATAGAAAAATAATATAAAATAGTTTTAGGTGGTCACAATGTTACAATCTGTAGAGGTGGATTCAAACCAAAGACATGTTAACAGGTGAACTTACCTGATATTTCCTGGGGGTGTAGATGTTGTCATGGATGGCCTCCTGCTGCCACGGCAGACCAAAGAACGGCCCCATGGGTGACGTGGCAGGGGTGACCAGCTGCAAGCCCGCCATGCTGCAGAGGGAAGGGAGGTTGAAGGGGCTGAGCTCCTCCAGACGTCCCCTTATCTCATTTCATCATCCTGTCTTTACTGAAGTTCACTGGAGGGAGACAGAAACGTCACAATCACGTCAAACAGATCAAAGAAACCAAAATCAGCCTGTCAGAGGATGACCAGGATCATCGAGGGGACTCAAGATACTCACAGGTAACAGGTGAGTGTTGCCGGAAACACTTAATCTGGGCTTCATGATAAGATTTAAACTCGTTGACTCCGATTGTTTCCTCACATTTAGATGGGAACAGACCTGAAAACAACAACAAAAATAAATTAATAAAAACAGAACATCATTATGATGATCACTACAAACACCTGGAACAGACAGCCCACCTGTCAGCAGGTATCATCCAGCAGCACTGACTGAACCCTGCAGCTCTGCACAAACTGCAGGGGCAGGTGGAAAGCGAAGATCTGATCATAATAAGACAATTAAAAAAAAAAAAACTAATGGACACAATATAACAGTGAGCAGTGACCATTTGTTAAATAATAGACATTCATGATCTGATGCTTCTGTTTTAAAGCAAAAACAATTGAACGAAAGGTACACGGACCAGAAACAAACCAGCTCCGCAATCAGAGCTCGGACCGAACCAGGAGGTACCAGCAATGCGTTATCACGGCTATTATTAGCAAGTGTAACGGTTAGCCTCAGTGTGTAGACACCCCTGCTATGACCCGGTTCGTTTGTGCACACGCACCCGGGACAGGACCGTGTGTGATTCGACCCGAACCCACGGTCCAAGTCCATAACCAGCCCAGCAGCTTGTAGACAGAAGCGCGACTCCATGCTCCATCATGCCTGACAAGCTAACAGCTAGCAGGGCCGTTCTGTCCCAGCGAATAGTTCGGAAAACTCAAAACAGAACCGTCGTTCAGAACCTCACCTGCTGCTTTAGTTTATCCTGATTGTCTTGACCGAAACGACGTGAACTCGTTCGGTGGAAGTATTAGGTGCCATCCAGGTTCGTTGTCCCGAATCGTGGCTACTTGTCCACGGGAACCACTTCCTTCCGCCTGGGCCTCTGCTACGTAAAAACGTACGCAAACCGCGCAGCTGCGGATGAATCTGTGCACCGACTCCTACGTAAAACGGACGAGAATAGCAGCCCTGCGTAAGGAGGTAATTCGCCTCGGACGGAAAGCGTCAACAGCTCAGGAGCGGAGGGGAATTACTGAGGGGCCGGGGGCCACAAGACCCTGGGAACCTGACCAGGAGAGGGGGCTTCTGATCAAAACCTGAAAAATGGCCCAGAAAACTGTAATTATGGGAAAATTAATCCACAGAGAAATCCAGCTTTTATCAGGAAACAAAGCTTATGAATGTTTTCTAATTTAAAAAGTTTTTTTTTTTTTTAACATAAAGCCATTTTTACAGCAGGCTGCAGATTCAAGATTAGATGTGGTCATATGAACATAGAAAAGGCTGATATTTTCGGGTTCATTATATGTTGCCAGTTATTTTTTTCTTTCATGTTTCTTTCAGGGTACTACACATCCGTGCCCTGCGTACCAGTAATGCATTGCAGTTGTCATGTCAGCTGATGTCACAATCCCATTCTCTATTAAACCTCCATCTTCACATTGACCTGCGCAACAATTTTTGTGTATGATTTTGTAACTATCAAGGTTCAAGATGACTTTGTCATTCGCAAGTGGTACATGAGATGGAATGAAAATGTGTAAGATCCCAGTTAGACTCAAACAAAGTAAAAGCATATCATACTGTAGCTCAAAAAAAAATTCTAATTACTTGTTCTTTAATTCTACTTTTTTTTTTTTTATTTAAACAAGAACGACAGATAAAATCATGTTGCATGATGAACATGATGCAGTTGTTACATGTTCAAAAATAAGGACAGATTTTGCAGCGCTGTTACCTTGTTAGACTTTTTTAAGGGGGAAAAAAACTCAAACTACCAATAAAAAAAGCAATGTATCTAAAAAAATAAAATAAAAATCTACAAACCCAGACATTTCAAACAAAATATAACATGAGGACAGCTGTTTAAGAAGTTTGTTTTACTTCATCCCTACCAGCTTCTTCTAATTTTAAACCTCCACAATGTTGAGTTGGTCCCACGTTTGGTGTGGACCTGGGACACTCACTTAAAACCACTCTTTCTCCATCTCGTAGCTAAAATCACTGAAACAGACAACCTGAACAGTGCATGGACTGGGATGCTCAGTTGTTCTATGAACGAGCAGTAGATGGTAGTAAAATGACATAAATTATATTTAAAATATGCAACACTGTCATGAAACTAAATGCACCAGTGTCACACTTCAGATCTAGTTCAAACCTAAAATGGAGCATTTCAGACAGAGGTTGCTACAGAGTAAGAGGAAAAATAACATTTTACACATTCCTACATGTAAAAAATAAAAGACCAGTCAGTAAATGAGCGTATCAGGGGCACTTTAATGCATCAGTGACATTCTAACAAGTCATTGTAAATAATATACATAAAACGTACCATAAATCACTCACACCAGCTGTTTTTCAGTTTATTTAAAAAGTACCTTTTGTGTTTGCAGATACGATCATTAAATATAATTTTAAACACATGATTTTAGTGATTTTCTATTATTCTTATTAATACAAAAAAAAAAAAATCTCACATTAATTTCATGTGTAACAGTGCAATAAAGCAGCCAAAACATTAAAACCACCTCCCTAAAGGTGTTTGGATTAATTATAAACACAGGAATCTTTTTGTGTTCGGTGATGTTCTGAGCTGGTTTTCTGGTTCTGATCACGTCACAGGTTAACTTGTATTTTTTAGGTCGTTTGCATCGTGCTGGAAGTGCTGGACTGGAAATGATTGGTTGGATGATATATCATGAAAATCTGGACCCAAAAGTGAGCAACTGGGAGTCGAGATAGGTGGTCTTAATGTTGTGGCTGGTGACAGAGTTTAATTCAGAGTTTAATTCATTGTATAAATAGTAAACACACAGTAAACACACAGCAGGCACACACTGATGTAAATTGCTTTTTTCTGCTCCCCACTGGTGGACGGAGGAGCTCAGATGACGAGCAGATGAAGAATAATCTGATTTCTTACAGAAATAATTCTAAATAAAAAGTGTTGACGTGAAAGTACAGTCACATCAAAACTGAGAGAATCCACACATTTATCTCTTATCAGAACACCTGTATGTCAATGAGCCGCAAAACGACAAACAAAATTCTGTCTGCTGGTGAAATGTGTCGACGGCGAGTTTCCAACATTATCTTTGGTGGTTTGGTCTTTTTGGATTTAATCTTTGCAAAGTCTGGCACATTCAGAATTATCCATCATTCAGAATAAACCTGCTTTAAACATTCAACTTCAAACTGCAGTTTCAATCTTTCTGCCCTGAATCCCAAACGGCTCCGTCTGACGGGACAACGCGGGACAGTTATCTGTCCACGTGTCCAAAATGTTTCATCACAATAACAGATCAGAGTCTGTGAGGTGAGTCCTGTAACCATGCAGGATCTAAGCCAAACTGCTTGTGAGGAAAATAGAGGTTCTGAATATTTTTAAGAGAAGCTGAATGACTTTTGATTAGTCTGAATGCTCAAATCTGAGCCTCCAGCAAAGAGAATATCCACGTTCTGAAACAAATCAACATCAAAGTGGTTAGAGTAAAATGTTTAAATTTTTACTTCATGTTACAAACTTTGTGCCAACATGGACACATACTTAGAGAGAGGACCAGAAGCCTGAAGGTGAAGCCACCAAAGGCACTCTGCAGTACAAGGTTTAAGCCCCGCCTCTCCATGTAAACAAACGGAACCTTTGCATCACTAAAAATAAAAAATACGTCTGATTTTTTTTCCAGCTAATAAATTTTATTATTTCACACAGTTCTTAGTTTCATTAAGTTATTTGAGGCTTTAAGAAAGATGTCATGTGACACAGTGATTGACAGCCTATGACCGAGCTGAGGGGGTGTGTAGGCGGGGCTTATCAGAATTCAGTCTCATGACCTACTGGCAGCCTCAAGACAAAATACAACATGGCAGCATCCAAAAAAATATTTTGGTTCTATTCTGATCATCTGGAGGAAGTGGAGACACTTCATCCATCTTTATTATGATTGATGCATGGACCTGTAACCCAGTTGTACACAGAACTTCTTCTGGTTGCAAGAACTCTTGAAAAATAATCTGACTGGGTTCTAAGAACACCCTTCACCTCCATCAACATTTGCATGATTTTTGAACATGTTGTGGAAGTTTCTCAGTTTCTGAGTAGTTATTGTGACCTGCAGTTATTAGTGAGACTGAGCCAAGTTTGACCTTCATCTGAGTTAAATGGCTTTTTATTTTACAGACATCCTCAGTATTTACTTCTATACCTACAAATCATAAGATCCTAAAGCATCAGACGTGCACAGAAGAATATACTCTTAAAAACCTCAAACTGTACCTCAGTCAGAACCATTGTCCTCGATCATATTCTGCTCTATGAAAGTTTACATGGTTCTGATCATCCTGCAGACATCAGAGTCCAAACAGAACTACCGGGTTGAAGTGACAGCTGATTTATCAGCTGATGGACGAGGTCTCGGGTCTGAACAGAAACAGGGAGAGCGTCACAGACAACCAGATAAAATCAGGCTCTTAGGCGGACAAAAGTCCAAACAGAAATCACTTAAAAACAGCAGCAATTTGATCTATTTCAGGATTAAAACTAAAGCAGGTGAAATAAAAGACCCCAACAATCGGATATATAAAGTTGTACTTTTACAAGAAAACAGTAAATTAAGACGCCTTTTTAAGTTTAACCAGAAACTCACTGCTTTTTACAGAATGGCAATAGTATTTTTCTTGTAAAAATACATTTTAAAACAGTTTGACCTGTAGAACTTCACGATTCTTTCACTTAAACAGTTTTAATGGAATTCTGACAGATTTTAATCACACAAACGGCTTCAGTCTGATAGATCTGCTTCTTCAAGTCTGTAAACTTTACGAATCTGTGAATGTACATCTCTCGTCTTCATTTTTACATAAAAAGTGTAACATTTTCATCAAAATATCTCTATATTTCTTACAAATCAAACAAGAACAAGCCGTTGAAATGAACATTAAAGAAGCCTTCACTGAAAGTCGAATGCAGCAGCCGGAGTGACGAGGAGGGCGGCAGGTCAGTCAGTGTGTGCGTGTGTGTACGTGTTCATGGTTAGAGATTGAGCAGCAGGCCCGGCAGCATCTTCAGGTCCATCTGCTTCAGCAGCATGAAGGAGTACAGCAGCAGCCACAGCAGAAGCAGCACACACAGCTCACAGTTCTCCCTGCACCTGCAAATTTAAAATACAACACTGATGAATGCACGTCACTCGAGCCTTGCAACCAATAAGCACTCTGAGAGTGTGATGGGGATGACTCTCAGCTACCTCCGCAGAAGATCTTCGCTGAATATCTGTAAGACTGGTTGAGTTGTAGCCATTTTTGTGTGCACTAAGATCAATTAGCAGTTACTGTATTTCTCAGACTATAAGGCACACTTAAAACCCTTTAATTTTTTTCTAATCGACAGTGAGCGTTAAAATCCAGTGTGCCTCATGTATTAATTCTGGTTGTGCTTACTGACAATGAACCAATTTTATGTGGTACACAGCGCTCAAATATCTGTCAAAATGAACTTGTTTCACTTAATGAGCCTTGTAGTCTGGTGAACCTTATACAGTAGTTTGAAAAATACTTTCTAAAGGGTTTCAGTTCAATTCAATTAAAAAATATTTTATTAATCCCAAAGGTAAATTAAGAGCGGTTGTAGCTCATCATCCTGGTTTCATTCAAGAGTTGTTCTAGATGCTGATAGCTGTAGGCAGGAAGGATCTCCTGCAGTGAATCTGAAGTATCTGCCCATAGATACCGATCCATCCAGCTTGCTGTCGGATCCGGCGGGCCTCTTGGTCCTCCTAGGCAGCAGAACTGCTCGAATCCAGGCAGAATTCCTCCCTGAGGTATGGTCACTCCTCCCAGCAGTCTGCCGAGCTCCTTGTCACCACGGACAGACAGCTGAAGGTGCTGGGGGATGATACCAGTCTTCCCGTTGTCACAAGCGGAGTTTCCCACCAGCTCCAGGATCTCGGCGGTCAGGCACTCGAGCACCGCCATTAGGTTGACGGGAATTCATCCACAGCACCTCCTTTTCAACTCATTTGGGATTTGAGTCTGTAGTTGAGGTATTTGAGCTCTGAAATGTTAATCAGCTGCTCCTGGTTGTTAAAAAAACACTTTGTTGCCATGGTTACGCATCATAACAAATGCCCAAAAGTAAAAAAGGTTTCGGTAAAAATCCTTCCAGCTGCACATCATCCAATACCAGAGGAAATAATCGTCCAAAAAAAGCGATTTACATCCAGAAAAAAAGAGGAATTAAAGATTTCAAAAGCAATAACTCAGAACGAATGTAACAGAGCTACTGCAACATGCAGCCACCCTGAGCAGCGCTGACTTTAATCTCTTCAGTGGTTCATGAACAATTTGGCTAACAGATGGACAGAGACAGGACTGTTCACTGCAGTGGAAGGCGGGTGATAGAAATCTGGTTTATATCAAGACCCAGTCCCATTTTCTGATGTTAGCTAGATGACAGATAAACTCTGGAGCTGGAATATTCAAATAAAAAACAGGACCCCTCTTTAAGCCGATACCTACTCAGTTGTCACTTATAGCCCGCCGCTAAAAGATAAAGAGGTTGCAATAATGCTTTTACCTGTGTGCACACGGTATATATCTTGAACTAGAGATAAATGTTAATAAAACTCTCAGAAAATAATCATTCAGTGTACATCTACAGCTGATTAACTTATGGAAGTAATCTGAACCAAGATGTCTGCCATAGCTAATCAACCTTGGAAAACACAGTTGTACAGATTTTGAGCTCAAATTTGGTGTGCTAGTAGCTACAACTGTCATTTCTCAGCCGGAGATTGTCTTAGTTTAAAATTCCTGCATGAAGGGTGGCAGGTGATGTGCATTCATTCAAGGATTGCATGATCAGGACTCCCAAGATGGTCAATAACAGCCTCTAAATAGAACATTTAAATGTGACATTTAAACCAGAAGTTGTTCTCACCACGCGTCCGCATCCTGGTTCTCAGCTGATCTGAGTGCAGCTCTCCGTTTGTCCTGCAGGAGGTAAAAACACACACACTCTTTATTAGTCAGCAGCAGCTGTTGCGTCATCACCAACACGGATGGGTATCAAACCCACCGAGGAGTCCGAGAGGCGAGAACTCTTCCTGTGACGGAGAACCGGAGGGATGTGGATCTCATGTGGTTTGCTGGGACTTCCCGTGTCCGTCCTGAAAGACAGAACCCACCGGGTTAAACAGAAAATCCTGAAACCTTTAACTTAAAGTGAAAAATTTGCTGCAGAACGAAAGCAGCTTGTTGCTTCACAGATAATTCAGTTTATTTACATAAAGGCGATATTCAGAGGGACTTCTGTTCAAGTCCAAATACATCAGTTAAATCAAATCACATCCTATTTCAGTCCAAACATAATTCAGTTTAGGTGAGCTCTAATTCAGTTTCAGCTCTACATTTCCTCAGCAGCTGGAGTTTTATTCACAAGGATTTACAATTTATTTTGTTCATGTTGAACTACTGAACACTAATGTCCTGCTGCTATTATTTTCATGTTTCAGGTCATAAAGTTCAACATCATCCATCACTTGTGATTCAATGAAGAGGAAAAATCCTCTGGGATTCGACTGGAAATAGCAATGCTATGCATTTAAATGAGAATAAACTGGAATTAAAATAAGACTCATGAAGTGAAACTGAATCAGATATCTGATCTGAGTCAAACCCAGAGAAAGACTTCATGAGACTTGGAAATGGACCTGGAACTAAACAATGACAATAAATATCAAAAGTCTAAATATTATCATTGTTAATGTTAGTTATTTTTGTTGGAGCTCTTTTTTTTTTATTGTTTTCCGTTATCAAAAATCAGAAAAACACATTCAAGATATGGAGGGAATATATCAATAAAAGGAAGTCTTATCAGTGCGTGTTAATGTTAAACACACAGTAAAGTCTTAAGTTGAGTTTAAATCGAGTTTAAAAGGACCTGCAGTAGTTAAAACAGTGATTATTAAAATATGACAAATAAAAATACTTTGTATAAAATCTATAGCTACCAGGATTTTTGGTCCTAATTGTTAGATAAAATGAATAAACTTTTAAAAAAATGTGTTAGTATTGTTTGTTTTACCATTTTAATGGAAAATTAGTAACAACTGCACCCCTTAATTAGTGATAGTACAATAATCCTTGACATGATGCATTTTATTTTATTCTAATATCGAGTTGGCGTCACTGCACAGACAGTAATAAATAGTAACTAATAAACATTTTGATGCAAATAAAATTAAAAAAATGTCTTCTGTTACAAATAAAGTTCAGTTGTTTTTGTATTGAATGTTTTTTTTTTTTTATTATTTATCATGTCCTGGATGACTGAGAATCTTCACCAGCATTTTGATGCAAAGATCCCCGAGCAGCATTTGAAACGTTTTCTTCATGAATTAATAATTTCCTGAATGTGTGCGGATTAAATTCTGTTTGGAGGTGGAAGCCCACCACCTTCAGCTGAAGAGCCCTCAACAGAACCAGTATAGAGTTCTGATGGATGAAAACCTGAAGGGTTAAAACTTTGGTTCCAACCCAGGAACAGGAACTGAGTCCATCTGGGAGCTCACAATAAATAAAAACACATTAATGAGTTTAACCCTTCATGGTCTTTATCCTCCACAGAAAAATGCTCTCAGTACATTTATAGAAATATCTGGGCCGGCAGAGAGGATCTGGGTCAGAACAATCCCACTGCTGTCCCTCGGGTCCAGTCTGGTTCTCACAGTACCAGAATAGAGCTAGTACCTCAGAAACTCAGCGTTTCCACCACCGTCTGCTGGAGCATCAGGGTCATGTGGTCTGATGGCCACCCCACACATAACACACTGATCCTGGGACAGGTCGCCATGGTTCTGAATGGACCGACTGGTCACCTGATCAGGAAGAGAGGAAGCCTTATTAACAATGAAGAGGAGTCAAATAAATTATTTTTTTCATTCGGTTCATTAAAATCACGAGAACTGAGGAAAGATATGAACTCCACTTGGATTTATTTGAGATCTTTTTTCTTAGAGAAGAACTTCCTGGAGAATAAAGATCATCCAAACTGAGTCTCGAGGGTTCCCACTGAGAATCGGATCAATCAAAGTTTCAGCAACTACAAACTAAAATAAATCTGACTTTGACTGAGTAAATGTAATCATTTCAGATGATAAATCGAATACACATTCAAGACAACCCCCTGCTGCTTTAAATAACTAAGACTTACCACCTGGTGCTTTTTTGTTGTTGCTTTAAATAAGCATAAAATGCATCATCAGAGCAAAGAAAGAGTTGAATAGCATATATTTTCCAAGTCTTCTGCTTAAAAAGAATAATCTAGGATCATGGGAACCTTTAATTTCTGTTCAGGGTTGCTGGGGGTGGAGCCTATCCAAGCTGAACCTCGTTGAGAGGAGCTCATCTATTCTAATTTGATGGATGGAACAACATTATTAAAAACATGTTAGTGACACCATCTGTAGAACTGATGAATATCATCTGAGCTCAGTGGGTTACCATAGAAACAAAGTGTCCTGGTGAACATGGACTCATTTGAATAGATTTGAATGTGACCCAACAACTAACCAAACTTTCTCCTGATAAATGTAAAGTCAGGTAACATATTTGATAATTTAAAAAAAAACACAATGATCCATTCCTTGTCCAATGTCACTGCCGTTCAGTGTGGAACAGAGTGATGGACCAGTCCGAATCGGTCTCTGAGGAAGGACTGGGCCAATCAGTATCTGTAGAACAAATTAGTGGACCAATCAGTATCATTGGTCCATAGTACATTTGTTATGCCTCAACATAGAACTAGTTTAAAGAGTAGGTATACTATAATTTATGGAATTGGTCTATGGAATGGTTTAGAAAACAATATTAAAGTTGCAAATACATTGATTTTGTTTA
>JARVGQ010000781.1:22208049-22219829 GCA_031762355.1 Hypsolebias martinsi
GTCATCCATTGTTGGTCAACTATATTCTTCTTGGTATAATTTTTTTGCACACAGTTTTTTTCATAAAGAGTTTCCAAAATGTTCATGAACATATCATATGACTTGTTTACATCGTCAACATACACACTTTCCCAGTTTTGTTTAACAAGATCATGTTTTAATGTATCTAAAGCTTTTTTTGATGTATTTATTATTCTTTTCTTATTTGTAGTTAATTTCTTAATATTATGATACTTATTATAGATAGTAAAAACCGGTAAGTGATCACTCAGATCTGTCATCAAAATACCACTAGTCACATCCCCATTATTTATGTTTGAATTACTGTAGCACTATGAGATGTGATTCTAGTTGGTCGTGAAGTTCATAGCTTCATAGCTTCAAGTTCATAGCATAAATAGAATCAAGCTCATTTTCAGAGTATTCTTAAATATTAGCTTAATATACATTATTAAGGTCCCTCTTGTAAATGAGTCCCTGTGGCTCAATGAGGCTAGCCTGTATAAATAAAGGTTGAATGAATGAAAAATTCCCAATAATAAAGGTCCTAATATTGCATCTTAGTATGTATCATTTCATCATTTCAACATCTCAATGTACCTTAAATTCTTGAATCACTGTTAACAGGAGTAGCTAGTTACTTGCAAGGGGCTTATTTTCATTCTCCATATCAGTACAAATGCAGGTTTTCAGAACACCATCAGTGTAAAATTATTAATGTTTGATAATTATTTTTTTCTATAGGCACATTCAAATAAATGTAGCAATCTCAGAGTCCAATATAATAACCTGGAGGCTAGCACTAGCATGCTAACTCCAGAAACAAACAAATAAACAAACAAACTCACCAATTTACCAACCACTTTAAGAATACACAGTCAGCTGAACTTTTTTTTTTTTTTTTTTTTTACAAACAGAGACATCTAAACGTTGAGAGGCATATTAGTCAGAAATGGCAAATATGCATCAGATAAAAGGTTTTCAGTGGCTTAAAGCCTACCTAAAGCCAGCCTGGTTGAGAGTGTCACTGCATGGACAAAAAAAAAAAAAAAAAAAATCTGTCCGGACTAGAAGTATGATCAATCGGTAACGTTTGTGTTTTTCCATGCCAACGGGTGCAAATATCGGCACCCAGAATCTTCCTATCTCTTGTAAAGATGAGGCGCTAGTGTGCATGTCCAATTTTTAACAATAGTTTATGAGCAAAGATTCTTGGCCCCCAGGAGCCAGAAATATGTCACTAAGCAGACAACAGTTTTGAAAGAAACAACTTAACTCATCATAACTATAAAACATTTATCTTACATAACTAAAACATATGTACATTTATTTCAAAATATTTTTGTTTTATTATTTCATTTTTATTTAATTAATTTAAGTCTTCAATGTAAAATGGTGAGTAGTTCCAGTGGGTGGGTGGTGCTCTGGTGCCCTCTATTGGGCAGCTGCCCCTGGTATAAATCCAACTATGGGATCACATTTACACCAAAAGGCCACCACCAGTGTGTGTTATGCTCCACGCGCAGGCATTGTCCACCACAAGTGCATTTTACATTCCATGCCAAACAAACCAAGGTCTGCGTTGAACTAAACTGGTTCTGTTGACTCTCTCCTTCATCCAAATAATAAAAAGTAACATCTGACCACTAATATCATGACAATTATGGCGATATAGACAGTTACAGAATATGATAGCGAGCGCTTATCAGATATTGTGACCACACTGTAACTTATAGAAAAACATTAAATACTTGAACCAAACTGCTGACTCTACTTCCTCCAAAGAATTACAAAATGACCTCTGACCACTAATACCATGACTATCATGGAAATATAGACGGTCACAGAATATGATAGCGTTTATCAGATATTGCAAAGCATGGTGTAAAAATGCAACAGCACCCCTTACGGTCACAATATACGGTGGTCACAGAATATGGTGTAACACCGGAACTCATCTGTGTGAAACTAATGCAGCTGAGTCAGAGATTGGTGAGTACACGTTTTATGAATTTAGCATAGAAACATGCATGTTTCATGTTTCATGTCATATTCACAATTCACAATAATACTTAGTCTGGCAAATGACGAATTAATGGTTTAACACGTTAGAAGACAGACTACGAGGTTAAAACATGTTATGAGGGAGTGGTGGTGCAGAGGTTAGAGAAGATGGGCTTGTGATTAGAAAGTCACAGGTTCAACTCCCCGGACTAACAACGTCAAAATGTGGGTGGAAAATGTAAACACTCACACCTGCCTCCACCCTCATTTGCCCCACTCTGGGCCCTTGAGAAAGGTCCTTAACCTACACCCCTAAACAGGTCTCTCTTGAAAATGAGTTCTCGTGACTCACCCCCTCCAGTGGGGGAACAGAATATTTCGGGGGTACCTAATTTGGCATGGCACATATTGAAGCCAGCACCAATAAGGGGCACGGGGCAGGGATAGCAGAGAAATGGCCAGTCATATGAAGGTTAACATTTCTGTGCTTTTTTCCTACACTTGGTCCCAATGTTTCACATAAGTGTGCAGTAGACCAACAAGCGAGCCGATTGATACACCGAGAGCACACACAGCTGCAACTCATGTGCTCATGGTCACAGAATTGTGCATGCATGGGAGGTTCAATGTGCACGTGGAGTGTAAAATACGCTCGTGGTGATCTTGATGCGCACACGTGGAGCCTTTTGGTGTACTTTGTAAATGTGATCCCATACCCAACCATCTAAGGCACACTATGGAGAGGATGGGGTAGGGTTAAGAGCTCAAGGGTGCAAAGTAGAGCAAATGAGGGTGAAGGCAGGTGTGGATGCTTCACATTTCCCCCACTTTTTGATGTGATGGTCAAGAGATTTGAACCAGTGACCTCGTGATCACAAGCTTTTTTTCCTCTAACCTCTGTGACACTACTATTCATTTCAGACTTTTCTTCGTATGAAACCTTTTTGAACATCATTAGTTCATATTGTTTTTTTAAGTGAAAAATGTTTGAACATTCTTAAACCAAGAGCTTCTTCCATTATCTGAGATTATCATTCCGATAAGGAGTGAGAAGGCAGCGCTGAGAAATAGCTGCAGCTTCACACACTTTGTCCATCTTCCGGATGACTGTGCGTACATGTTTACGTTGTACCCAGTGCAATGTCAATAAAGATATTCTGATTCTGATTCTTATGGTGATTCAGAACTCGAAGGATTTAAAGAGGTTCTCCGTCAAGTCTTCTTCTCTTACCTTAGAGCCGGTTTTGATCCTGGTTCTGTTGTTGCTCGCCTCCTTCAGGTTGGTTTTGTAAAGCAGCCAGTGGTACCGAAGCTCCTCCAGAGCTTTGTCTTCTGCAGGAGTTTCCTGAAGCAACATCTGGAACATCTGCTGACCTTCAGGCACTCTGGATTCCAGAACCTGCAGCAGCAGAACACAAGAACATAGGTTTACGAGTTATTGTTACTAATATGTTAATAACATGCTATTAATATGTTATAAACATGTCACTAATATGTTAATAACATGTTATTCAATCGTTAAACATATTACAATGCTATCAAGATTTAATGTCAACATACTATGTGTCAAGAACATGTTATTAATAGTTTAATAACGCTTTAAATGTATCAACATGCTAATGTTATCAAGATTTTAATAATGTTAATTTTATGTTAATAACACTAATAATGTGTTATTAACATGTTACCATCTTATCACTGACCTCCTTCCTAACATCAGTAGTTCACTCTGATCCGTTTACCTGCAGGGTTTCCTGTCTGCTTCTGACTTCCTTGGTGCTGAGTTCTGCCCAGTTGGTTCCTAGGTTATCTAGGACTTCTTTCTCTCTGGACAGCCAGGCCTTGAACCGGGCCCAGTTGGGTCCTCTGCTGCCCTGCAGAATCCAAATGCATCTTAAATCAGTGCTCAGCTGTGACTTCATGTCCATTTTAAGAGGAAATCTGAACTTTCTGTGTGGACGGTCAATAAATCTACCAGCAACAGATTATTCTGACACGGGTCTGACAACCAGACCCTAAAATGGACCATCAGTCATTAAAGCGTCTGAAACCTGATCACTAAACCCACAGGACCCAAGTTCTGACAGTCGGTCTTGTCTCCTCTGATGAGAGCCGACCCGACTGATCTGGGACCAACAGGTTTACAAACACAGATTCTAATGATGCTGCAGGTTTCTGAAACAACAGAACCTTCAGAACCACCCGTTTCTGCTGGAAGCTTTAGATCTGATAAAACTTTAATATCTGACAAGGTCCAACAGCACCAGTAGAACCTGTTCAGAAACCAGCTGCTGATGAATGTGGTAACTGAGTTCTCAACGGAACATCTGGCCCAAACCACTCCTCCAGTGGAAACTTAGTTCAGTTTTAATGATCCGGTTCAGAAACAGGAAGAATTGCAAATGTTTACCCTGCTGCCGTCTTCTGCTCTGGACCCGGATATCTTCTCAGCATCTGGATCGCCTCCTCCTGCAGAACGTCTCACCGTGAGACCGTCTGATGATCTGATACCAGAACCAATCATTTCCCCTCTGGACCTGGATGTCTCCTCAGCATCTGGATCACCTGCTCCAGCAGAATGTCTCACCCTGAGACCGTCTGATGATCCGATACCAGAACCAATCACTTCCACTATGGACCTGGATGTCTCCTCAGCATCTGGATCATCTCCTCCTGTGGAACATCTCACCCTGAGACCGTCTGATGACCCGAAACCAGAACCAATCACTTCCCCTCTGGACGTAGATGTCTCCTCAATATCTGGATCACCTCCTCCTGCAGAAGGTCTCACCCTGAGACCGTCTGATGATCCGATACCAGAACCAATCACTTCCAGTTCTGCAGAGCCGAGCCTGCTGACCGTCTCTGGATGTTCTGCTTCCAGTCGTATCCTCCTCTCTGCTGATCCAGAGTCAGTCTCTGTGGAACCGTCCAGCAGCCTGACAGAACACAGAGACACTCAGTCTGACCCGGATCGACCCATTTTACAAAACAACCCCCTTCATCACTAACTCTGACTGCTACCTGCGCAGGTTCAGACTCAGCCCTTGAAGGGACATCCAGAGCTCTTCGAGGCGCTTCATGTCTTTCTGGATGTGGACCTGCCCATCACAAGAGGTTCTGTTCAGAACCTTCTGGACCTGGACATACATCTGGTGCATCTGGAGGTCGTTCTCAGGGAACTCGTCCAGCGCCCTCTGGGGAGAAACATGCAGCGTTCAGAGAAATCAGACTGGTTTTATCATCAAATTTAACTGGTTTTACGATTTAACTGGTTCACGGGGGGTTATTTTGTCGGTTTCATTGTTTTCACACTCAGATGCCTCCTCCTGCAGAACCTTTAGAACCAGACCCACTCAGGACCAACTGATGGCGTCCCGGGTCGGTCAGAACACTGACCTGAGCCTCAGCTCGGCGCCCATCCACGCTCCACCCTCCCGACGCGCTGCAGAACGACTCCAGCTTCTGTCTCATCACCATCATCCACTTCTCCATGTTCAGCAGGTTACCATGGAAACGCTCGTGGTCTGAGACGGTGTCCTCGGCCTCTTGCACTTTAACCTGAACACAAATATCATTTCATTGTATAGTTTACAATAAGAATGTTATGTAACGTGAGGCTGAATTTATCTAGCTTAATCTACTTCCTGTTTTGTTTAATAAATAAAGAAGTGAAACAGCCTGGAGGTAATCAGCTGATCCTAACCTGCTAAGACAAAACTGAGGGCATAAAAACCAAAAAACACATCAGCCCACAGCTACATCTGCACCAAGTGAAACTGAGGTCAGCAGGTGAAGAAACGCCATCTCACCGTGGCCCTCCTCTGCAGCTCCGTCCAATCAGCACACAGCTTCTCATACTGGGTCCTGCTGCTCTGGGAGGAGGAAACCAGCGTCTCCAGTGCCATCAACTGGGCCTCACCGTCCTCCAGCTCCTTCTGAACAACCTGGAAACACACAGAGATGCGGTCATTCTGCAGTGGGGAGGTTCTGGAGCAGCTGGACCTCCTGCAGGCTCTGCTCAGGGTCTGAATGTTTCTCTGAGGATCCGAAAATCTGTCAGAGCTGTAAGATGGTCTTGAAGGTTCTCTTTGACCTGAGTCTGAATGGACCTACCACCAACTGGTCCAGCTGGCGTTTCTTGGCGAGGATGTCGGGCTGGAGGACGTTAGCTGCCTGCAGTCGCTCCCTGAACGCCACCAGCTTGGATAGAATCAGCCGGTATGCCTCATCAAAGTCTTCGATTCGAGAAATTAAACCCTGAGAAATAAAAAACAAGTTGGAGATCCATAAGATGTAAATTTTAAACATCAGATTCTGACGTCTTCCGTCAGGTTGAATTATTGATGTGACTTGTCAAAAACAGCCAGTCAGAGCAGCCGAGCTGTCCTCCAACCTGACGCCTTCCTGTTTGCTGGAGCTCTCGGATAAACGAGTCAGACGGATGAGATGAAACAACGTGGAGGACACAAACAGAGAAAACACTGAGGAGAAACCGGACCTGCATTTCACCGCACGTTAGACACAACTCCGTCCAATCAGAGGCAGGAAACTGTGCCGAGTTTCCAACAGGGATCCTCCAAACGCAGCAGGAGAGAATCGATGGGACGGAAAACTGGAGCCGTTCAGAAACAAATTTAAATCCAGAGGATAAAAATGAACCAGCTGAAGCCGCAGCGAGCCACATCCTCACCTCTGTCTGTTCATTTTGCGTTTTGTTAACAGTTTGATCGATTAAATTAACAACAAATCAGGTCTGAAGATTTGTTGCAGCGTTTCCATCAGATCTCAGCTGTTTGATTCAGATTCAAACATGAAATTCAGAGAAGAGAACCAGATAAAAGCTTCATCTCTGCTCCTTATTTGTACATCCCAACTTCCCGTTGTTATGTCTTAGCTCCTCCCACCACAGAGACAAGGACAGAGGAGGTGAGGACACACAGGAGGAGACAAGGACTGAGACCTAATAGAGAAAACGCACATAGAACATGATGACAAAAAAAAAAACAAGAACTGAGGAAACAACAAAGGAAACAAGGACATGAGGACATGAAATGAGGACATAGGACATAAGGAAACAAAAACAAAAGACATGAGGGCAGAGGACATAAAGTTTGAGAACAGAGGACATGGGGATGGAGAACCTGGAGGCATGAGGACACAGGACAGAAGATTTGAGACAGTGAGTTAAGGAAAATGACCTGAGGACAGAAGACATGGAGAAATGAAAAAAAGGACACAAAGATGGAGAACAGGAGGACATAAAGCCAGAGGACATAAAGTTTGAGAACAGAGGACATGGGGAGGAGAACCTGAGAGCATGAGGACAAAGGACATAAAAACAGAACACGAGGACAAAGGACAGAAGACTTGAGACAGTGAGCTAAGGAAAATGACCTGAGGACAGAGAAGACATGGAGAAATGAAAAAAAGGACACAAAGACGGGGACCAGGAGGACATAAAGACAGAGGACAGTCGTACCTCCAGTCGGCTCTTCCTCTGCAGCAGCTGAGTGTGCAGCAGCTCTCTGTTCCTGACGGCGGCGCTCAGCTCCTCCTGCAGCCCGTCGGACCTCTCGGGACCGAACACGGAGTCCAGCAGGTCCCCCTTGATCTGCAGCATACTAAGACGCTCCTGAAGCTGGACGCTGTCCTTCAGGAGACACTGATGGAGAGGACAGAGAGTTAACATTTTAATTTCAGACAGGAACCAGCTGGATTTCTGATGGACCCACAGAGCTGCAGAACCTCTGGTCAAACTCAGATGAGGTTTAAATGTACATGTTAGGACATCAATGTCTTCATACGAAGCTGCCATCTTGGACGTGTTACCTGGAGCCTCTGCAGCAGCACGCTGGTCCTGGAGAAATCGGAGATGTTGTTGGAGTCCTCCATCACCTGCGAGACGGAGTAGCTCCATCGAGAGAAGAGCATCAGGGGGTCCTGCAGGAAGCTCCTCAGCTCCAGCTCCGACTCTGAACACAGCCGGTTCGCTCGGCATTTCACACTGAGACACACAACAACCCAACATGAGAACTGAGAACTTCATGGACGTCAGAACTCAAGACATTCCGGTGTGTCACGTCAGACTGCGAGCAGATACCGCTGGGATTTGACGTCGAGGCACAGACCGATACCTGCGTTGTTTCCACGGCAACAGGGGATGTCTAGACATTGGCGTTAACCTGTTAACTCATCAAAACCTTCAGCTTTGTTCTAAAACCAGAGTTTTCTGAGGAGCTCAAACCGTTTCTGAAGCTCTGCAGGAACTAAAACTTTCAACTTCCTGATTTTGCCTCGAACGAGCGGCTCTGTCCTCGTATTCATCTGGGTTTTATAAAAGTTTGGTCAGATGACCCTGTGGGATCATATAGAGTCATCACAGTAACTAAAATGGCCAGTAAAAGTCACAGCACACATCTCTGATGAATGTTTTGTTTGGTGCTCTCTTCAGTTAGGGATGTATCAAAGTTACTGGAAGAGGTGGATATTAATAGATGCTGTCATTAATTACATCAGATCCCATTGAGGAAAATTTTTAATTTTGTCCTTTCAGGGCTTCTGTATGTCCATCACCAGCAGCTCTGACTGACCGGAAGTTTCTGTGTCTCCCCTCCAGTCCCTCGACTCTCAGGGTCACGTTCCGCCACAAAGTCAAGCATTTCCAGATGTGAACAGAGTCCAGAATCCTCTCTGTGGTGGACTTACTGCCGTTTGTTAATCTGCATCTTTGGGTATTTTTAGTTGTGTTGTTTCTGTTAAGCTCTCGTCACATGTTCAGCCATTTCTGACAAACGACAAAGACTTATCACAACGAAAGAGTACATTTAAGTCTGGATGTGTTTTTCTGTAAGAAAGCCTCCAGAACTGAAGAAAACCTGAATGAAATCCTCCAACTGTTTCATTCCGACTGGTTCTGATGGTTTTGTTGGAATCCCCCCCTCAGTTGATCTCTGAGCTATAAATATCTGGATGAGCTCGTCGTTGAGCTCCATAAACCTCTGAAAGAAGCAGCAGGAGCTCTGCGGGACCGTCTGCAGGAACGTGTTAACTCTTAGACTGCAGAAGACTCTAATGGTCATACATCTGGATTTTTATGTTCCTGCTGTGTTTTATGTAGGAGCTACGACAATGTATAAAGATCATTCACTTTGAGTTTTGAAGAGACATTGAATTACAAAAAAACTGAAGCCTACAGAAGGTTGGACTCTGCATTCTGGGGAGATGTGGGAAAAAACTGTAAGATCTACAGTAGTGAGGTACACATTGGATGAAAGAAGAGAAAAATATATATTATTTGATGTATAACTTGCATATGTAGTTAGGACAAGTTGTGGAAGAAATAAAGGGTAAACATGTGGAAAGTTTACAGCTTAAAAGCTACTATGACATCATCATCTGTCAGCTGAACGTTCTGTGGAAAGATCTCCGATCATCAGATTTCAACTAGGATTGTGTAAAAACCATGAAGATATTTAAATGCCACTTCAGGCATGTAAAATCCAAATTTCTGTGACATGTTTAAATCTGACTATATACTGAACCTCAAAGTGCGTCGGAGCTGCAGAGCTCCAAAGACGTTTGAGTTTTCTAGTTTGCCAAAATCCCATTCATCGTTGTCTATGGGGACATTTTATACAGTTTTTCGCCTACTTTGTGTGATGTGACCCCACCAAAAGTCACAACACACTGTTCCTGATCAAACAGCTTGATTTGGTGTGATTTTTGCATGTTATTCAGTTTATGGAGGGTGGAAACGTGCACAGGTTGTGACAAAAACAATCAGAAAAGTGCAAAGAATGCTTCAACATCCCTAATAACAATCTGTCTCCACAAAAACAGCAGCATGTTAGAATAAACAGTTTTAACTGACTAAAGACACTGAAGTAATTCTGTCAAACAAAAACACACACATACAAACACTCACGCACGTTACCTGTGATGCTCTTTAACAACAGCCAGAACGTCGTCAGACAGGTGATGAGAATCTTCGGAGAACCTGAAGAGATCCTTCAGCTGAGACTTCAGCAGCTCCATCTGAGACTCCTCACCTGCCAGAGTCTTCCTCACACCCTGAAACACACACACACACACAAACCAAAGATGTAAGCTCAACACAACACACAAAACAAAGTAAGACCAATAAACTCTTTGCAGACACGACAGAGTCTCTTAAAGGCACAAAGAGCAGATAAATGTTGTTGCTTTCATCTACAGTTTAAATTCTGGTTGAACCTGGTATTTCATTCTAGATCCGTTCCAGTCACCGTACCGAGTATTTCCTCCACTGGCCCACCATCTCCTCCTCGGTGGTCTCCGAGCAGCTCCTGGACTCCTGGGTCTCCTCCAGCTCCTGGTCCATTCCGTCTAGCATCTCTCGGAGTCGTTGGATGTTCTCCTCCAGCTTCTGGCACCGGCTCAGGTACTGACTCTGCGAGTCCAGTTTGCAGCGCAGGCCGTCCTCGGCCTCACACAGACCCTGTCTGAGGCGCTGCCAGCCCAGCCTCAGCTCCTCGGCCTCCTCCTGAACCACCTCAGCCCCAGCCGGTGATGTACTGACCCGGACGGTGTCCGCCACGCCTTCAATGTGCTGCAGAGTCTTCTCCTCACAGGCCACGGTGTCGTCCAGAGTCTGAGACAGAACGACACGTCAGAACCAGGAGAACATGGAGGGAACCATCTGGAGACCCTGACCTCTGACCCTGACTGAGGGTGGCTTGATCTCGCTAGTCCTAGTTCTGCTCGTCTCACCTTTAAAGCTTTCAGTTTGTTCTCTGCAGTGTCGTCTCGATCCATCAGCTCCATCAGCTCTTTGGTTTTCGACAGCAGCCAAAACTGGAACTTTTCCGCGAGGCTTTTGAACATCTGGTGCTCGTCACTGATCGTCTGAAGCAGCGTCAGACGCTCCTAACAGAACAGAAAACATTCGAGTCACTGCATCGTTCAGCCCGTTTCTGAATCCAGCAGGTAAATCTGAGCACGTCCCACCTTGGCTCGGACCTGAACATCACTGTAGTCATCCTGCAGTGTCTGCTGGGCCTGTGGGTCCACGCTGGGGTCCTGAGTTCTATTGTACAGCGCTGCAGCCTCATCCAGCAGCCTCTCCAACAGCGCCACCTGACTTTGGATATCGCTCATCACAACCTGCTGCTGGTCCACCTGCCACAGCTTCTCCTTCAGGCCCAGCTGCAGCTCCACGTCGGCGTCCAGTCTGCGTTGCTGCTTCAGCAGCCACTGCTGGAACTCCTCGTACGCCCTGAGGTACTCGTTCCAGTGAAGCCACACCCACTCGATCCGGCTGCAAAGACAGGGACAGGAATGTTAAATTGACAGGATGAGAGTGATGGAAGAAAAAGGATGAGAATGTTGAGGAATCAAAGTGGGTATGCTGTGAAAACAGAAGAATGTTGACGGGGTTAAAAAACAGAATGGGGATGTTAGAAAAACAGGTCAGGAATACAGTAGCCCCTCGCTACTTTGTGGTTCTTTTATCGCAGACTCGCTCTATCTGGTTTTTCAAAAATAAAACTGGACATGACACATAAGTGGCAGATTGATGGATGAGCTGCACGATTGGCATGAATTTTTTTTAACTTTAAATGAATTACAGGTAGTCCTCGAGTTACAAATGAGATCCGTTCCTACGCACGATTCGTAACCCGATTTTGCCGTAAGTCGGACACCACACGAGCCGACACTTACACACGTACATGTACGGTACTGTACAGTTACCAAGCACTTCGCCTATCCTAACACAGTACCCTACATAATGATCA
>JARVGQ010000781.1:22256964-22267314 GCA_031762355.1 Hypsolebias martinsi
TGTATGTTAGCACACCCGTTCTTAAGTCCGAGTTGCTGTAAGTCGAGGGCGCCTTAAGTCGAGGACTACCTGTAGTATGAGTGAGCACTAAATCACTGTTGAATTGAGCTGGTAAAGTTACAAGAAGCAGAACACTAGCTAAAAGTTAAAAGTAGCACAATGCTATCTAAAAGCTAACACATCAAAAGGCTAGCTAAAATGTAAAAGTTGCAAAAGGCTAGTTAAAAATATAAAAAGCAAACTAGAGGGTAAAAGTAACAAAATGTTAACTAAAAGCTCCAAATTGCACAATGTTAACTAAAAGCTAAAAATGCCAAACGGCTATGGCTATAAGCTAAAAGTAGCTAAAAGCTAAAGACAGCAAATGCATTCTATATGGCAGTTAAATAATAAAGGTTACAAAAAGTAGACATAAGCTAAATGTCTCAAAATACTAGCTCAAAGCTAAAATTTGCAAAGGGTTATGAGCTAAAAGTAGCAGAATGCTATCTAAAAGCTAAAAGTAGCAAACTGCTAGCTAAAAGCTAAAATAACAAAAGGTTAGCTACAATATAAAATAATCAATGCTAGTTAAAAATTACTAAGCAAGCTGGAGGATAAAAGAAAAAGCTCAAAATTGCAGGTTAACACAAAGCTAAAAGTATCAAAAGGCTAGCAAGAAGCCAAAAGTGGCTAATATTTCTTCTTCTTTCAGCTTTTCCCTCTTCAGGGGTCCTCCTTCATATCACTCTGTCATCTGCATCCTCTGTCCTCACTCCAACTACCTCCATGTCCTCTCTAACTGCATCCATATATCTTCTCATAGGCCTTCCTCTTTGTCTTTCTCCTGGCAGCTGCATTTCTAACATCCTTCTACCGATATACCCACTGTCCCTCCTATGGACATTCATTCAACCTTTATTTAGGCAAGTTAATCTCATTTAGCCTCAAGGACCGATTTACAAGAGAGACCTGTTTTCAACAAAGAATAATGACAACAGCGACATCAATAGACAATCATAAGAGAGGTATACAGATTTTTTACATTTTTTTTAACAAGTTAAAAAAAGATGTCAAAGCAGCTAGATTAAAACTGCATTGTTTCTTGCCAGGAGTCCAATAGATTCTTAAAGCCATTTAGAGAGGTCAAGGTCAAGAGCTTCAGATCTTTTTGCAAGATATTCCAGGAAGCAGGAGAGGAGTAGGAGAAGGCCCTTTTGCCAAGTTCAGTCCTCAAAAATCTCAAAAAGGCAAACTAAAAGACAAGAAGCTCAAAAGCAATTAAAAGTAGATAAAGGGTTATTAAAATAAGCTAAAAGAAATGGTGCAACAGAAACAGTTCTGCGCAGGTTCTGTCCTCAAACTTTGCAGGGTTACACTGCTGCTGAAGCATCTCTCTGATCTGCTGCAGTGGATCCAAGGTTCTGCAGAACGAAACTCTTGTACTGAACCCGCTTTGCAGAACCAAACAGAACTAAAGCGTTCTGCAGTTTGGACTTCTCTGCAAATGAGGAGCAGGATTCTGTTCATTAAACATTAAGATCTGAAAACTAAAGATGAAAGTTCAGATCAGACACCCGCTTCAGCAGTTTTTGGATCTGGGTCACGGCAGCTCAGAACAGAATCACAACAGAACAGAGTTGGATCTGTTTCCTCCTGGGATGGGTCTTTGATGAGAAATAACTCCGTCTGTCACACAAGAAGGTTTCCAAAGGAGGCGGAAGCTGCAGAGACATCAGTCTGATTTCGCACAGCTCTTTGTCTGACAGCAGATAGTTCTGATTCTGGTTGTGGTTCCAAAAGGTTCTTCCTATGAATCTGATTCCAGTGGTTTTTACTTATTCTGGTTAAGATGTCAATCCTTTGATATTATTATGGTTCTAAATAGTTCTTTTGAACCTGGTTCCAAACACTTCATCCGATTCTGGTTCCAAATGGTTCTTCTGAATCTGGTTCTGAACCGTTTTGTTGGCCCAATCATCCAGTTAGACAACAAAAGTTTCTTTAACCTTCTTCTGGTTCTAAACAGTTCTTCTGAATCTACCTCCAAATGTTTTTTCTGAAGCTGGATCCAAACAATTGTTCTGATTTTATTTCCAAGCTATTCTTCTACTGAATCTGGTTCCAAGCAGCAATTCATCTGATTCTGGTTCCAAATGGTTCTTCTGAATCTGGTTCCAAATGGTACTTCTGTTGTGGTTTGCACTTCAGGGCCACTGTACCATAGATTCTGGTTCTAAATGGTTCTTTTTCTGATTCTCGTTCCAAATGGTTCTTCTTCAAATTCTTGTTCAAAATGGTTCTTTTGGTTCTGGTTCCAAATGGTTCTTCTGATTCTGTTTCAAATTGTTCTTATGAATCTAGTTTGGTTTTTCTTTTGATTCTGTTTCAAGTGGTTCTTCTAAATCTGGTTCCAAATGTTTTTTCTGATTCTGTTTCAAATGGTTCTTCAAAACCTGGTTCCAAATGCTTCTTCTGATTCTGGTTCCAAATGGCTCTTCCTCAGATTCCCAGTCAAACGATTCTGGTTACAAAAATTCCTCCTATTTTTTAATTTAATTCATTTTTTTTGTTGTTTTTTTTTTAACATGTTAATTTCCAGCTGCAGCTCCACACCAGTTTAAAATTTTACAGAACCAAAGTTCATCTCTGTGGACGTAACGAGGAGTTGTTGTTTCAGTAAAAGCAGATTAAAAACTAAAATAAGTCCAACTCCACATACGTTCTTCCTTATTTAGACCCTGGGGCTGCTTTAAGATTAGTCTCCTTTGATGTGAACATCATGTATGGATCTATAGAACATGACGAATGTATCATTTCATTTTAAAAACAGTTTCGCTGGAGATTCTTCAAAGGAACGTCAGCTGGAATTTAAACTAAAACTCCTGACATTCAAAGATGTTTTCTATATTCTGAAACATGAAGACACAGATGATTGTTCTTCGTTCTTGGATGCGTGTGTGGGCCCAGATAAAGAATTCAAACACACCACGTTCCTTTAGAAGAACTTGTCGGATCAAAATGATCAACGTGCTCTGACAGGTTTTATGGATGAAGATCGGTTTGTCCTGATTTGTGGGTCAATACGTGGATAATCTGGGTACAGAGAAACCAATTTAAGAATCTTTCAACAAAGACGCTTCGACACAAACAAACTCTTTGGATTAGATGAAATGCAAAGGAGCTTTAAACAAACAGCGGGAACTAGTTGGATTCTTTAAGATAAAGCTGTTATATAAGCGTTTGAACCGTTGGTCTTTAATCTGGACTTGCGCTCCTCTTACATCACATCTTTAAGGATCTCAAACGTTTTCACACTTGAATCATTATTCTGACACAACAGTAAAAACATCCAAGACGTCTGTCAGTCTTCTCAGGATTGGCAAATTCACCCTAAGGTCAGACCGCGCAAAATGAGCTCTGTCTCGGACGCTACAGGCCTCAGTTAAAAGGGTAAATGTCATGGCTTGTTTGAGAGGGTTGCAGGAGAAAGCCTTTTCTCTCAGAACACATCTTTTTGTAAAGTTTTGTCTGGAGGAAGAAGACTTGTGGAACAAAATGATATCTAAGTGAAGATCTTTGTACAGAAAAGTGAACCAAAACTTGTCATGGCAGCTTATTTTCTCATTTCTAATGTTTTGTTTTTACCTCCCTGGCCTGCAGGAGGTGTGATGCTGACAGGAGGATAATTACTCGGCTCATCAGTGTGGTTTTCTGATCATTCATTAATTGAAACATGTATTTATATTATCGTGCATGACCATGATAACCGCTGTAGTTGTAAAAATCCAGTGCAGAACAGATTGGCCACTTGCTGCAGCTCACATTAGTTTCCATCTGCCGTCAAAATAAAAATAACTATTAAATCTAAAATACCACTAAGACCAGGCAGGACCTTCCCCGCCCAGCGTCTTTACCAGATGCAACAGATGTGAGACCGAACAACATGAGACTCGTGGCATCAGCATGTGCCGTGTCGGACTCTGAAATCCCTCTAATGTTTATAATGATTTTGCAGGACAAAAGAGAAGCGACTGTTTCGGTCCACATGGCAACAGAAACCGGAACAGAGCGTGATCTGATCTGAAGGAGCTCGATGCAAAACCATAAGAACCAGACGAAAATCATTTGTAAAGTAGGAACAAAATCAGCACAGTATTGTTCTCATAAGGATAATTAAAGGGATATTCCAGCCACTGAAGTCATGTTCGGTCTGATAGTTATTAGTGACATCAGTCATGGAGCTCAGAGTATGGAGAAACAGGCAAGTTTCATAGGCCAGGCCAACAGCTAAATGAGAGCTTGTTTATTTGTGTTTAGCCATTAGCTTAGATAAAAACTTTGGCCTTTTTCTCCATGCCCCATGCTACCTGCCTAATAAGTGATAACTTCTAGACCAGGGGTCTGCAACCTGCGGCTCTGGAGCTGCTTTGGTTTCTCCGAAGTGGCTCTTTCAAGCTTTGACCAAAACTAACATAAAACTAATTGTTATTGGTTGTTTCACAAATGACAAAAAATGACTAGTTTTAGCAATTTTCCTGTAATTTATTTAGCAAATATGTGAATATTGGAACATGTACAAGGAGTAAAATTTACCCACTTTAACTTTATGATTCATTTCTATACTTAATAAATTTTTCCACAATTTAAAAAAAATACATAGGTCTGCATAGTTCATAGTTTTTATTAATTAGAACCCCATCACCATGTTGAGTCAAGCATAAAAGGGCTCTGTTTACACTGAGTTTGTTGGTTTCAGACTTGCCAGAGTGACTAAAAATAAGTGAAATGCTAAACTTACCTGTATATTGTTATATACAGTATTATATTTGTTTACCCACTCAGACTGCAGACTAAATGTGGGTCGATCATGACTTACCGGTAAGTCCTCACTTGTGTTTTGGTGGATTCAGCGGAGTGCGTTATTTACATTCACTGCAAACCTGCATTTCAGAATTGATTACACGACTGGAGTAAACTCCTTTAAATTGTACCATCTAATACAGATCAGGACAACTTCTTTATGTTTGAATTCGCACATTGCAACAAGAATCACTACCTCTGGTCAGATTGATGACGAGCTGTAAAAACTGATCCGACACCCTGTTTTTGAGTTGGGAGGAAAAGCTGGCGGTGTTGTGGTTTTTTTTTTTTTTTTTTTGGATTTTTTTCTCCCCAGAGTTTCGCTAAAAACAGAAAACATCCAACAGTCTTCAGGTGTTTGAAGTGTCAGACACGTTCATGTTTCCACCGCCAAGATGGGAATAATAATTGTGCTTTAGGTTCTGCTGTTTACCTGAGCGTCTGTCTGTTAAAATATGTAAAATATTTGTACTTTTCCTCCATCAAAAGCTAGAAACGTCAAACTTTGTGTCACATCCCATCATTCTGCACAGACTTTTGATCACCTGCTTTGAATTTGAACATTTATATTCAGTTTTGTTCCAGTGTTCTGGTTGTGTTTCAGTTTAAGTCTTCATCATTCTGTCTGTTTTTCTTGTTTGCGTCAAACATTGTATTCAAAATCTATATTCAGCTCATTTTAGTCATGAGAAATAAATCGACTAAAGTGTCAGGGGTCGTTAAAGGAAACAACCCTGCCATCAGATGGAGTCTGAATTTGGATTAAGCGCCTCCTACAGCTGGACAAGCAACCATCTGATGCCAGTTATAAAACTCATTTCTCAGACGGGACAGCCGGGCAGAGCCAGGTCCACCTTTCTGACCCACCTCTGGATTTGGAGTCCCGTTTGCGAGGAGAATCCTCGGGGTGAGGCGAGTGCAGAGCTGGAAATCCCAGATGTGAGTGCGCTCGGTCTGTGCAGCTGGATTAAAATTCTGAACATCAAATTGTCTTATGTAACAGGCCGTAATGCTGACAGCAGCAGCAACGATTATACAATCCTGACCAAAGCAGGAGACACTCCTGCACATGGGCGTGCACGCTCACTTATGAGAAAACAAACTGCTTTCATAGGAGCAGGCATTAAAAAATAAAATTAAAAAACATTCAGGATCCAGTCTTGATACTGTCGCCAGCCTGCTGTTGAGTTGTTGTTGTTATAGTTGTTTTCAACTGGTGGAAATTTGTAAATTTTTAATACCTCACATTTTTAATATGTATACGATTCTGACCTGATAAAAAACAATATATTATGTATAGTTTTTTTATCAGATCAGAACTCTGCTGATTAAAAACCTGCTGTAATCGCTGCTCAGTGAGAACATGCTTTGAGTCAGAACTCTGAGGTTCTCCCTAAGTTTCATCTTTTTTTATCTACATTTATACAGAAATCACATCACATCTGCAGAGAAAACATTTACAACATGTTACAGCGATGACGGAACAAGATGGCATGAGTTTAGTTATGAAACTAGATGGAAAACAGGCCAGGTGAGCTAATTTCTAACACAGATCAGATGAGGTGATAAAGGTCAGGTGTGACAATCTGTAACAGAAATCAGGTGTGCTGATCAGTAACAAAGATCAGGTGTGCCGACTGGTAACAAAGGTCAAATGTGCCAATTGATAGCAAATGCCAGGTGTGCCGATCAGTGACAAAAGTCACTTGTGCTAATTGGTTAAAAAAAATTAATAAAAATAAAAAAAGGCTGAGTGTGCTGATCAGTGATAAAGGCCTACCATAGATCAGGTGAGCTGCTAAAGATCAGGTGCGTTGATCCATATCAAAGGTCAGGTGTGACAATCTGTAACAGAAATCAGGTGTTCTTATTGGTAACGAAGGTCAGGTGTGCTGATCAGTAACTAAGATCCACTGTGCCGATCAGTTAAAAAAAAAAAAAAGAAAAGAAAAAAGTCAGGTGTGCCAACTGGTAGCAAAGGTCAGGTGGGACAATCTGTTACAGAAATCAGATGTGCTTATTGGTAACAAAGATCAACTGTGCCAATCAGGAACAAAGGTGAATTGAGCTAATTGGTAAAAAAAAAAAAAAAAAAAAGGCTGGGTGTGCTGATCAGTAATAAAGTTTAGGTGTGTCGATTGGTAGCAAAGTCACATGTGCTGATTGATAAGAAATGCCAGGTGTGATGATTAGTAATAAAGATCAACTATGCCAATTAGTATCAAAAGTCAAGTGTGCCATTTAGTAACTAAGGTCAGATGTGCCGTCTGGTAACAAATGTCAGGTGTGCCGATTGATAACAGAAGTCAGGTGAGAAAACTAATTACAAAAGTCAGATGTGCCAGTCAGTAACAAAGATCAAGTGTGATGATTGGTAACAAAGGCTGGGTGTGTCAATCAGTAACAAAGATGGGGTGTGCTGGTTGTTTACAAAGGTCAGATGTATCAGCCAGTAACAGAGGTCAGGTGTGCTGGTCAGCAACAAGGTGTGCAGGTAAACTTAAGACTAAACTAAGAGACAAAGGGAAAACAGAGATCAGGAAATAAAGTTTACCGGAACACCTTAGGTTTCACGAGTGGTTTTAGTGAAAATAACAAAAAAAAAAAAAAAGACCAAATCTGTTCAGAGTTGGGCCCACAAACTCTAAACACACAACAAAAAGTAAACTCACAGACAGTAAGAGGAGGTGTGTGAACAGTCAAACACACTGTGATGGAAAACGTTTCCAGCTAACATGAATGGATTACGCGGAGCTTTGAAACAACTTACCAGCGTTTCTTTAATATTTGAGTCCAATGAGGCCAGATATGGTTTGAACATGTCCAGAGGTGGGACAGTGGGTATATCAGTAGGATGTTAGAAAAGCATCTGCTAGGGAAAAGACAAAGAGGGGATGTGTGGATGCAGTTAATGGACATTAGACGTAGCATCCAAACCCTAATAACCCTTTGACTGAATCACTGTAAGTCATATCTAAACGTCTGGTTCTGGTTCCGAGTAGATTCAGATGACATAATTGTTGGTTTGTTGAGGACAGAGGGCTTAACCCCCCCTGAAGCTGACAGAACTGATCCGCCCGCTGATCCTGTCTGTTGTTGCAGCAGAATTATCTTCTTACCACAAAAAGCCCTCGTTTCACTGAAGCGCTGCACTGGATTCTGAACGGATGCTCGTTTTTCCAGCAGAGAGCAGGAGAAGACCCGGTTTCTGTGACCCGTCAGGTAAATCGGATCTGTCTGAGAGATGCTCTGGTTTATGATGGTAAACATGAGACTGATTTGAACAAGTTTCAAGTTATTTAAATAAAAACTGAAGCTTCTGTTTGTGTCCTGCTGAACGTGATTCGTGACAGTTTATTATTTGCTGCAAGCAGTCAGGTCACACTTTGACTTTTTCGGTCATGGGAACCAGTTTCAGGTTAATTCAGGATTACTATCACCATCGCATGTGACACATTTAAACACTTTAATCCGGGAAACTAAAAATAACTACATCGATGTGCAGATGTTCTAAAATAAAACGATTCATTTTCAGCTGTTAACAAGAGATGCTGCCTGTTTTAACTGTCTATAAATATAAATATATTTTTTATCAGTCAGAACATATAGGGTTTATTAGATTATTTTAACTATAGATAATTTATTCCTTTTTTTGACATGTTTTAACTGATTTCTAATGAAAATATGTAAACACAGCCAACCAAAACAGTTTAAAAGACCATCAATAAAAATGACAACAGCTACAAACATTTCACTACAATATTACAAGACAACACAAAAAGATAATGTGAATAAATTAAATTGTGGTGGAACTGTGTTCTCTCAGGGGCATTTAGGAGTCTGATGTGAGAGCTAAAATTTAACTAAAATGGACATTAGAGTTAAACTTCTCTGTGTGCTTTTTAATTATTAATATTATAATCACAGGGAAAATTTGTTCGCACTGATTAACACAAATTATTAAACAGTTTGCACGGAGAGTGGAAGATTAAATAAACGGTGCAGCCCAATTTATTTTTCACCACCTCAAAGTTTGACTCTTTTCCTCTCAACTCAAACGGATAAACAGAAGATTAAAATGTTTTGTTATCAAATCAGTGAGTGAGCTCAGCTTCACGTCTGTACTGTTTTAAATAAATGTGGAAAGCGACTCTGCCTGTTTTCACCTGCGTCAGGAGGTCACAGGAGGGATGGAGATGCTTGTGATGAGATCTTACAGGTACTGCCATTGTGAGCTGCTGCCACACAAACCATTTAAAATGATGGAAACTCTGGTTCTCGAGGCAGATCTTGTGTCATGAGATCCCATTTCACCTTTTATTTACTGTGTTACACAATGGGATTATAAAGAGCACATTTCTGCTTCACGTTCAGGATTATGATCATCATCTAAGATTAAATAACCATCAGGCCTAACACTTTTCCTGTGTTTTAGACAAACTGGTCAGATTATAGTGAAAAAACAACATGCCATTGTGTCACTGTAAACTACAAAAAACAACAAAAACATTGACCAATTGACAGTGAACTTTGTCACTGACATCAAAACCTCTGCAGACCAGAGTGTGTTAATGGTATTTGTTGCCATGGAGACAGAGACAAGTAGGTTTTTGACATTTGTTACCATAAAAACATAAACATATTCACATTACCTGTTAATATGGAGACAGAGACACACAGATCTGCAGCATCTGTTACTATGGAAACAAAAATCAGTGGCTTAACAACATCTGTTTCCATGGAGATAAATAAACGAGTGGGTGAGCAACATCTGCTATCACAGAGACAAAGGAAGGGGAATTAACAACATCTGTTGCCATGGAGACAAAGACAGACAGGATGCAGCACTGGCTGCTATGAATACAAGCACACAGGTGTACAGCATCTGTTACCATATAGATACATACATGTACTGTATACACCATTTGCTCTTACCACAGACAGAAGTGAGTGAGTTTACAACATCTGTTATCGCAAAAAAAACGATTGAGTTAACAACTTCTGTTACCATGGAAACAGACAGCCATACACCATCTGCTCTTTCATCTGGGACAGAAACAGATGGGTAAACAACATCTGTTACCATGGAGATGGAGACGCGGTTTTACAGCATTTGTCACCTTGGAGACTGAAACAGGTAAGTTTTTGTCTCTCGTTTCCATAGAAACAGTCAGATGGGTTAACAGCATCTATGGAGACACAGTCTTTGTCTGCTGTATACGAAACACACGTCTTCAATGTCCGTCAGGTAATTTTCATTAACAGGAGCTCGGCAGAGCAGAACCCAGGTTCAAAGACTGGCAGAAACAGAAGCTGGCACTGAACGGGTGGAGCCAGCACAGGAAACTGGACCAGAGACGATGGATTTACAGAATGAGTAACAAAGGCTGAAAACAAGTGAAGGTGGCAGGACATGAACTTAAATTTAACAGCACATCTGAAGATGATCATTTGTTTTATTAAATTGTTTACAAGTTCCATATCATCTTTAATTTCTTCATTGTTTTG
>JARVGQ010000781.1:22267344-22280285 GCA_031762355.1 Hypsolebias martinsi
TTATTTTTTGGACTGTTACATGCAAGCTGGGTCTGTCTTTTGTTCTATTTGAGCAAAATGGCTTTGGAGAATCCAACAGTTTTCAGTAGTCCTTTTAACTTTTATTGTTTTTCTCCTGCAGCTGGAGCAGCTGGATGGCAATGTTCTGCAGGAGGAACTCTCTGACATCTTCTGACATGGAGAACTTGGTGTGCTCGCTCAGTCCCGCTGAGGTAACAAAACTTCTGCAACAGTCCAAACTTCTTCCGTTGCTGACACTCTGTAAACCAAATCATGTTTTTACAACATATACCTTTATAACTGTTTGCTTTTATTTCTCCATTTCAGAAGTTTTTTTTTTTAATCTAATTTCACATTTATTGTTTCTGCGTGAACAGGAAGCAGAAACCCCTTCAGTGAAACATGAGCACTGCAGGACTGAAAACAAAGAAACCATCCAACAGAAGGTATAAACTGTTGTAGTTTCTGCTGCTTTCAAGGTAGAAACTGATGGAAAATCATACATGAACCTTCACATATACAAAGAGCTACAGAACCGTACAGGTGTGCAGACCTGCAGGTGAAACACAAACACTGAACACAGCTTATAAAATAAACACAGCTGATCATAGAAGGCGAGCGGAGAAACCCATTTTATGTCTCAGATTTGGACTATTTCTCTGAACTGCTTTATTCTGTACCTGTCAGACCTCCTGCAGGTATCTGACTAATTTTCACCAAGTCTCCAGCAGTCTCTGAGACACATATTTTTAACTGCCCTTCCATCTGACTGCTCCTCCTCCACATTTATTCATAAGAACCTAACAAATTTTACCGTTATCTATGACCGGTGCACATTCAAATCTATTAAATTGTATGTTTATACAGAATATAAACTCAAAGTACTGAACAATTAAACATAAAAACAAATAGGCAATGGATTAAAACACAATTAGGATTGTGGGTTAGGATTTAACAAAAAAAAATCTAATGAAATCAATGACAGAATGGTAAAAATAGATGAATATAAAAATATTTACATGCTGTGTAAAAATAATAGCAACATAAAAATGGGCGTAATAAAATTAGCACATGGTATAATAGATAGACGTTATCTGATGGCATATTAGGGTCACTGCAATAATAAAATAAAAAAAAATCTCAAATTCTGACATTCATATCATATTTTTACATGGAATCACTTGAATATTCTCTAATGTAAAGTCATATATATACCCAAATCAAAGTCAAAAGTTGTGTGATTAAATGCAAAACTTTGAGTTGTTTTCTACAAGAGTCCAAGACTGGTGGATTTTTTTTTCTTGTAAATGAGATATTATGTAGCAATTTTATGACTTTTCAGTAATTAAATCTCAAAAGCAGTGTGTTTTGTGGGGTGGAAGGGATTAAGGAAGTTTTGTAAATACTATGGTGCAAGAATACTAAGGATTTTGTATATAATGATAAGTATTGTCTGCGTATGACGGGCTGCCAATGTGACAATGCTAAGTTCGAGAAACGAGATTTTTTTTGTTTCTTCGGTCAAAACTCTGGCTGCAGCATTTTGGATATCCAGGAAGATTTTTGGGAACTCTTTGGACATCCAGCTAAACCAAAACTGCGTTGATCAAGTCTGAAATTTATGAATGCATGTACAAATTTTTAGTGTCACTTCAAGACAAAATACTACAGAATTTTATTTATTTATTTATTATGCAAAGAGGAAAAAAAAAAGACAAATGTATTAAGCAGCTCATTGTTGTCAGATCTCATTGATTAAAAAGTGCTCAGTGTCATCAGCGTAAAAGCGGATATTATTTTTTTTTTATTCTTTGCGATTTTACCTAACATCATGAATATGGAAAATAAAATGAGACCAAGCTAACAACCATGAGGAACACCATAACTAACTGGTTCAAATAAATACATTTTCAGACACTTTCTGTCCTTCACATTTACAGAAACGTGTACAAGTTTAGTCTTTTTCAAAATATGCAACAATGAGCCTGACTTTAATCAATATCGAACCATAAATGGATCAATTCTATTCCCATCAGTTTATAAACACCACTTTTTGTTCAGGAACTACAGAGCCCTGATGGTCTAAGTGGAAATTCTGGAAGCATGTTAGGTGGACCAGCGCTTTGTATTCGTGTGATGTTTACTGGATGTTGCTGACAGATCTATATCCTAATCTGAACAGTTAAAGTGTAGTTAGCTGCTGCTCCCTCCATCAGGGCTCAGGACCTCGGACAGCGCTGCATCGCTGCGCCATGGTGGGGAACAGTAAGACAATGGCTGCTCTGATAGCTGGAGGCTGTGCCGTGGACCTGCAGGACCTGGTGAGCCATGAACCGGACCATCCCCTAACATCCTAACATGGATCCCCGTTAATTGTTTTTGTGGTGCTTTGTGTGTTTGAGGATGGAAACACTGCGCTCCATGAAGTGTCTTGGCATGGATTCTTTCAGTGCGTCAAGATGCTCATCAGGGCCGGAGCTGATGTTCACATCAAGAACAAGGTAAAAAAATTAAAAAAAAAAGTTGAGCCAAAGCAAAGGAACAAAAGTGAGTTTTAACTATTAGTTCATCTAAATGTAGATTTTTTTTTCCTACATGGAATTTCTGCTCATTCCAGCCGCCCTCATTTGGCAGAAATTTCAGGTGATTCACAAATGTGTCAAATTCCCAAGCACAAAAACATTAGTTTCAGAGACTTTGAGCTTGACTCTCACTGAAATACAAACATCATTAATAAACTAATAACACAAGATCGAAATCTTTTGTACAAAAATCCTACTTTTCTTCTGCTTTGAATCAAATTAGATTTTTAAGATTATCCCAAGACAGTGGGTTTATTGACTTATAACTACCCAACTATGAAAAAGATATCTGCATCAGACCCCATACAAAATCTTCATGACAAACATTCTTCACCCCTTGTTGATGTGAAACTTGTTTGTCTTTCACAAGGGGGCAGGTGTTAAGGTGTCATAACACAGTGGTAAGTGAAGAATTTATTTTATGGGATAGGCTTTGCCTCGGCTGACACTCTAATTCTAGTCTCTACCTTAGAAATGTCTGCCTGACTCTGTGCATTAACATCTAAAACCTGACTGAATTTAAATAGTTCACAGTGAACTCTAAATAAAACCAGGCTGTTGAAGTAGAACATTAGTGTCTGATCTCTGAATGTATATCTCACATGCTTCTGATTGAACTAATAAACCATAATTACAAAGGAACAGGTCTACTTTTAAATAAATCCAACAATGACCTCAGGTGTGCAGACAGACACTGCAAAAATAATTCCAACAATATTGTTTCTTCCTGCAAAACTCCTCGAAATGATTTTAAACTGACTGCGATGTCCATCTTCACCAACTAGGAACTCTGAATTATTGTGTTCTCAGTTCTTTCTGCTCTGATTGTTTCAGGCAGGAAACACAGCTCTTCACCTGGCGTGTCTGAACGGGCATGCTCAGACGGCTCAGCTTTTGCTGATCGGAGGGTCGAACCCCGACAACAAGAACAAGGTGATAAGTGAGCTGTAAGGCTGTAGGTCAGGAAATATAACTATGACGCATCTCATTACCATGAACATTTGCTGCTTTAAGTTGGGTGACACCTGCCTGCATGTGGCAGCTCGCTACAACAACCTGAGCCTGCTGAAGATCCTGCTGAGGTCCCAGTGCAGTGTGTCAGAGACAAACCAGGTGAGAAACATGAGATAAACCAGGTTTGAAACATGACAAACTAAGTGAGAAATATTAGATAAATTAGGTGAGAAACATGAGACAAACCAGGTTAGAAACATGAGACAAACCAGGTTAGAAACATAACATAATCAAGGTGAGAAAAATGAGATAAACTATGTGAGCAATATGAGATGAACCAGGTTAGACACATGACAAACCAGGTGAAAAAATGGCACAATCCAGGTGAGAAACATGAAATAATCTACTGTAGGTAATAAAATAAAATTAAATAAATAAATAAAAAAAACAAGCTCATGTTAGAAACATGAGACAGTCCAGGTGACAAATATGAGACAAACCAGGTGAAAAACATGACACAATCCAGCTGAGAACCATGAGATGGACCAGGTAAGAAATGAGACAAACCAAGTAATTAACATGAAACAGACCAGGTGAGAAACACAACACAACCCAACTGAGAATCATGAGATGGACTATGTTAGAAATATGAGACAGACCAGGTGAGAAATGTGAAACCAGTTTAGAAATACAACACAGTCCAGGTGAGAACCATAAGATGGACCATATAAGAAAAATGAGATGAACCAAGTGAGAAATATGAGGCAAAGCAAGTGATATATATGAGACAAACCAGGTTAGAAAACCAGCAATCCAGGTGAGACTTGTGAAGTAATCTACTAAGAAACTAGAGATAAATCAGCGGCTTCGGATGGTGGATAAATCAGGTTAGAAATATGAGACAAACCAGATGAGAAATATGTGACAAACTAGGGAAGAAGAAAGCGTTTGACAGGATTTATTTTTTACTCCAATTCCTACGTGTCCAGTTTCACTCCTTTTTTGTCTGTCTAAACAGATCTCACTTGTAAATGAGTCTTCAAGGCTCAATGAGATTTATCTGTCTAAATAAAGGTTGAGTTGAATTGAAAAAGTAAAGTGAGACAAAGCAGGCAAGCAACATGAGGCAAACAGGTGAGAAATATGAGAAAAAAAACAACTGGAGAAAATGCATTCAAAACATTCTTTCAGAAGGACTTAAAAACTTAATAATCCTTAATTTTTCTTGATTTGCTGTAGCTTTGGTTAAAAGACCATTCTTGTCCCTGCTGTGGCCCTGTGTCTGCAGGCAGGAGACACAGCTCTGCACGTTGCTGCTGCTCTGAACCATAAAAAAGTTGTTCAGCTCTTACTGGCAGCCGGCGTCGATGGGCGACCCCAAAACAAAGCGGGGTGCACCTCGAAGGTCAGTCTTTGTCAATTTGATTCCCTGGAAATGTGAAGCCATCTTTTCTGATACAGTCGGATGGATCAACGTCTCACCAGTGAAGGGTTTTCTCAGAAAGAGAGTTGTCTGAGTGCACGTTTCCTCTTTCAGGCAGAAGAAGCAGCTCTCGATAAAGTCAGGGCCAAGCGAAGCAAACAACCGTCTCTTCTCACCAAAGCTCCTCAGGTCTGTGTCATCCATGTCTTCATTGCATTTCAATTTATCTAGCTTACAAAAAACAAAGACAGAAGTCACCAGGTGTTTCTGCCCTCAGGTTTGTTACTCGAGAAGACACTTGAGGAAACACAGAGTGAGAGCCCCACCAGCTAAAGTAAGAAAACACAACGTTTCAGAGCATTGAGACGGTGTTTTCACCTGGTTTAACGATTGCAGGTGAGCCGCTCTGTGGCGAAGGAAGCTCGCAGACAAACTGACCCCAGATCAGCCATCAAGGTGAGTCCTGAGCAGCATCAGCTGGATGATAATCTGATGAATTGATCAAGACTTTCTTCATCTGTTCCTGTTCAGTAGCAGCTTCTGTATCGTCTCTGCAGGATTTGTCTGAAAGGAAGGATCATCTCGGACTGCAGAGTTTTTGTGAAGATGGAGACAGAAAGGTCCTTCAGCTCTACACTCTGTACCGAGACAAGGAGGGCAAAGTTCAACAGGTTGGTTCATTTCTGAGTCGGACATCACTGAAAAGTGTAAATCGATTCAGTGCAGCTTCAGTTTTGGAACAGGAAGTTCAGTTTTGCTCTTGTTAAACAAACAGTACCTGTTAGGTGGTTGAAGATCTCCTCTGTAGCAAATAATCTTCATTTCCATTTGTTCATTTAAAAGCAACAAGCACAGTGATAATTAGAAATAAATACAGAAGTAAATACACCAGAGTGAGCAGGAACCCTAATGACCCTCAGGAGGGAAGGGAGTGAGATTAATCTGCACTGGAATTTTTTTTTTTTTTCATTTATTTATTCATTTTAAATTAAAAAAATACAACATTAATTAATCTCGTGACACAAGTCATACAATATAAATTTAAAATGAAGGGTAGCAGAATGAAGAGAGTATCTTATTCTATCTGCCCCTGTACAGAACAATCAATTCAAACAAGAAAATCTTCAATAAGCAACAAGAAGAAGAAGAAAAATATATAATAATAATAACAAGTCAAGAAAACAAGAAGGAACAACACATGTAATTATCAACTATGAAACTAGACAAGATATACTATTTTATATATTTTATTGCAAATTTTTAATCATATTCTTAAATGAAGATATTGATTTTGCATTTTTAATTTCAACCTCCAAATTGTCCCACAATCTAATCTAATCTAGGTGAATTCAACTTGAATGAACAGATAATTTCATGCAGTTTAAAGGTTAGAAATCCATCCAACAGTCAGGTCATCTGGGTGGTTTATTTTTTGTTGAGACGTTTCATCCTTCATCCAAAGGACTTCATCGATCCGAGGAGCCACAAACAAACTGAGCATGAACTTTGATGTTTTGAACCAGTTTGGCTATGGTTGTCTCAGAGGAGTCGACCCCAGAAACCTGCAAACTGGTTGGGCCACCATGGGAGTGTGCTGCTTGTGGGACTCAGTTTGTTTGTGATGCCTCGTATTGATGAAGTCCTTTGGATGAAGGATGAAACGTCTCAACAAAAAAATAAACCATCCAGATGACCTGACTGAAAGTTTGTTGGATTTTTTTATGTGGGTTATTGAGCATGAACTTGGATGATTAGAAATCCATATTCTCTGATCCCAAATTGATGAAGCTCCTCACATCTGCACAGAACAGATGTTCAGCTGCTTTGATTTTTCTCATCTAATAAATGTAGATGAAAGAAAATAACAGCTCTGGTAGATTTCTGTATAAAAATGTGTTTTTCTCCTCAGGCTGCAGCCAGCAGCTGCCCCTGTGAGCCGCTCCTGAAGAAGGTGAAGGATCAGGTGAAGGCCACAGAGGAGGAGGTGAAGCTGCATATCCTGAACGTCCAGAAGGAGGTCAGCAGACGCCTGGACAGGATGGAGCAGAGGACTCGACACCAGGTCAGCATGCAGATCAAAACTGGGTCTGCAGCCACACCAGTTAAACCTGATGCTTCTTTAAACAGCTCAAAAAGTTGGAGCTCCTGAACCAGGAGAGAGCTGCAGCTGAGACGAGGAACATGCTGTTCAGGATGGAGCAGAAAGCTGCACAGGACAGAGCTGAAGCCCTGAGGAGTCAGGTAACATCACACCTGACTGTCCCTGATTTAATGTGGACTTTGTCTCGTTTTTAACAACATGAGCACGTTAAATCTTTCAGATGTTCTGGGTGTCGTGCTGTTCAGCAGATGTCTGTTTCCATCTTCAGGCTGCAGCGAGACACGAGCTGAAGAGCTGGTGTCTGTCCCTGCTGGAGGACAAAGACACCCACGTCCCAGCTCAGACCCGTTACCACAAGGTGCTGCTGGAGCCGTCTGCAGAACCAGACGTGTTATCTCCAGACAGTAGCACTTCCCTCTCCACCAGTAACTTAAGATCCAGATGTGTGGAGCAGATGAGGAGCAGAACTTACTTTGAGATGAAGGAAGACAGAAGTTCAGGTACGTCAGGGAGCATTGGGACGAGGGCACGAGACGCAAGTGATATGATGCTTCTGCAATTTAATATTAATATTATTTAATATTTTAATAATATTAAAGGTCTGCTGTGCTGTAATCTCCCGGAAACGGATCAGAACCAGAACCCCACGGCTCCTGCAGAGGGCCCCTCAGGACTCCTGCTGATCTCTGCTGCCCCCTCCTGGCACCCTGCAGCACTGCAGGACAGCCTGAGTCGTGGCCTCCAGCAGGAGTCCACTGAAGGTCCCACGGCCCTGGAGTTCTTCACAGATCCAGCTGCTGGATCTGAGCCCACACTGAGCCAGGAGAGGAATCACCAGCGAGCCATGGAGGTGAGCACAGCCAGATGTTTCCTCCTGATCAAAGACTATGACCCTAACTAGCTGTTTGGTTGCTTGCGGCCTTTCAACAGGCGACTCGACATTTCTTTGACGTTGTAACTTCTCAGTTGGAGCGTTGGTGCTACAGGAGGATCCTGGACGTGGAGCAGCAGTCAGAGCTCAGGGCTCAGGTGGACAGGAAGGAGCTTCTAGAGCGAATCGCAGACCTGGAGGAGGAACTTCACAGGCTGAGGACCAGAGAGATCAGAACAACTGACCTCCCAAAGGACAAGAGTTGAAGAGTCTTGTTGTGTCATAATATCTGTGAGATGTTTAAGGTCACATCATAAAAATAAGCTCAGAGTTTCCGTGAACTGAACCTGATTCTTTAAGTCCTGGCTTCCATTTCCAGAGATCTTATCACAAACACATCAAACTGCAACATCCTGATCATTTCTTACAGGTTTCCCACAAATGTGGAAGTTAAACTATTGTTTTTTTTTTGTTTGTTTGTTTTTTTTAAGAACTGATCAACAGCTGCACATCTTGAATTTGTTTCATGAAGGGAAACCTAAAGGATGATTCTGATGTGTAAATGCAAATATTAAAACTTGTAACAGCTTTATATCTAATTGATAGAACCAGCAGCAGATGATGGAGAAGCAGTGGATGACAGAAAGGTCATGGCCCATTTTAATTTTGTTTATTTTACAGTTGTTGTAAAAATGCAAGATTATTTTCTGCAGACGGTTGCAGCTTTTGCATGATCTGTGATAAGGTTAATGATTTGGATTTTTATTCTGTTGCTTGTTTCTTTTGTAATCCTGAACCACACAAACCTAATGTTTCCTCAGCATAACCTAATCATGTATTTCTAACTTGATATTTTCCTAAACAAAACTAACTTTACATTTTTATAAACCTATAAATATTTTCCTAAACATAACCAAATGTTTGTTGGTCAAACTGAACTTTAGCAATTGAAAAAGTTTTATCTCTAAGAGATTTTGTTTTTACTCCTCCTTCTTCCAAAAATCCTTTTTTTTTATTTGTTATAAAGAGGTTGTGAAGTGCAGCAGTACTTCAATTTTTTTACATTTCGAGACAAACGTTTATCAAAGTAAGATTTTTAAGGCATGAAAATGTAGCTGAACATGGTGAACTTATCTGCAAACCTGACCAGGTGTGTCAAAAGGCTCATTCACCTGAAGATTGATCTCCTCGGGCCTGGTTAAAATGCATATAATCAAAAAGTGTCAAAAACTAATGTGATAACGCACCTGCAGCTTGTGAGTGGAGTGTTCAGTTAACATCTGGATTAAAGATGCAGGTTAATTTGCTCAATCATCTGTGCAGCATCAAAACCAAATCAGGAAGAATTTACAGTACATGTATAGTAAAAACAAAAACAAAATCTGAGTGGTTCCTGTTTTTGGTTCATTAGTGACACCTGCTGGTCAGAGTGTAAACTGCAACTGGTAAACATTTTTAAATAGCTTTTTATTTTAGAGACACAGTTCAATTCATTTCAGTTTAAATCTTACAAATGCAATAGATAAACAATAAACAAAGAGCCATGGATTTGAAATAACAATCAGAAAAAACTTGAACATATATTTTAAGTTTTTTTGTTTGTTTGTTTGTTTGTTTTTGTTTGCTTGCTTGCTATTTGTTTTGGGAACACTGGATATTTTAAAATACTGTTTTGTTTTATTTATAAAACACTAGGATAGGGTATAAATTAGGAAAAACGAGACTTGTGAACCTGATATAAGGCACTAATATAAATAAATAAAAAAGTCTACCTCAGTAGCTGACTATAAAAATAAAAAAAAAGTATTTTCTCATGGAATAAAGCAAAATCAGGACAGTTGAAAAATAAAATAAATAGATTAATTAAATTGAACAGAAACCACAATAAAGTATACATTTTTTTCTTTCACAAGATTACATTTGGAACTCATCACTGTCTTTTATTATTATTATTATTATTATTATTATTATTATTATTATTATTATTATTATTATTATTATTATTTGGGACGTGTGTGGAATAAACAGTTTTTCAGTTACATTGAGTGGAATATCAAGACACAATTCTTTCTTTTTTTATGTTTTGGAGCACAAAGTGATGATAAAAACAACCTTCCCCTAGAGTTAATTTCATTCTTTTAAGAAAATAAAACTATTGTTTGTTGTTACTTAACTGCAGACACTGAATCATTAATTAGCATTTTGCTGTTTTTTTGTGGATTTATTTTTTAGGCTCTGGGTTTCTACCTCAGTCTTGCAGTGAATGCATCATGCACCTTTTACCTGAGGTTTGTGTGGTTCTCCTCTCATCTACATATGTTAGAATCTGTGCATTAACTATAAAACAAACTTTGCTTCAGACTAATTCATTAAAAATTTCCTTCCTTGTAAATATATATTTATATGAATTTTAAATATGTTAATAATTAGATCAGCAGAAGTAGAATGTTTAACCAAACAGAAGACTGTGCATATTTCTACATGGGTTGATGATGTAGAGCAGCATGTGGGCGGGGCGTGTTTCGGGTGGGCGGGGGCTCTGGTTGTGTAACCCAATGATCCTGATGTAACATCTGGTATTTGGCCTCAGCGACCACACAGCAGCTTCTGAAGGGAAAATCAAATCAATGCTGCATCGATTTCATGGGGGCGCGATGGAAACCTAATTACAGGCCCTGCAGGCACGGCTGGTCGCTTCACACAGTTCCAACCAGGGCCCGTAAAGAAGTAAAACCCCAGTTTAAGGAAACAACAGACGCTGCTAATGCAGGGAGTCCAAAATACACAAAGCCAGAATCACTGACAAGTGGAAAGACAATCACTGTAACAAACAACGTGAAGAAAATTAGGCGACGTGAAAACATCAGCAGCTGGAAACCAGTCTGTATATACAAGCCAGGTATGATGATGGTTGGTAAATATGAACCAGGTGTTCAGGTGAACACCTGAGACACCTGGTAAAAAACTCAGATAACCAGAGAAGAAATTAAGTAATAAAACAAGAAATTGAAAAACTTGATCCAATAAAGACTAAAAAACGTAAAAAAAAAAAAAAAAACACAGACTAACAACAATGATGCTTGGACCAGTTTTGACCTCTTCAAACTGGAATGGTCCCAGTGGAGCGGTGTACTGGCCAAGATGTCTTTTTAAAGTCGCTCAAATCCTCAACCTTAACATCATCACTCAACATTTTCCAGGACAGAAAGTTCACCTGCTGTCTGATAGAGCCCACCTACTGGTAGTCACCATGGTAACCATGTTAATGACCTGTGAGAGGTCATAATTTTATGGCTCATGACGCGCTTGGTCCCAGATAAGACAAACTGAAGTTATTGGCGTCACATTGTCGAGACTGTGAGGTGGTTCCTGGTTTGTTGGGTTAAAGTGACACTCGGACGTGAAAGTGGACAAAAGCCGTGTAACTTCACGCGTCAGAATGGATCTTCTGGAACAGTTTTATCTGGACACAGAACCCTGAAGTTCAGGTCTGAGCTCTCCTGGGTCTAAGTGAACAAACATTCTGCTCTGTCTCTGAGGCCCGTATCGACGGTCCTGGCTGGAGTTTGGCTCTCCTGGCATGGGTTGATGGAGCGAGGTGGGGGGGCAGTGTCCCAGCAGGAGCTGATCAATGTTCACATCCTGTGAACCCTGCATGTAACGCAGCAGAGCGTTCCCGACACACAGACACACACACCAACACAGCAGAGGGACGAGGACGGCCCCGGTGGGAGCCGAACGGAAACCAGGACGTCGAAGCAAAACGTCTCCATGGGGTAAAAACGAGGAGACGCCGTGATCGCCCATGATTCATCAACATGACGGCGTGCACGCTGAGGCCCAGAGGGACGGCCAACCTGTGACACATAAGGTGATGCTTGCATGTTTTTTATGTCACGGATGAGCGTGAACCTTTTAGTTCATGTGCAACGTCAAAACACAAGAACGCAGGAGATCTGATGAAGGTTGTCAAGATTTGTTTTCTCAGTCAGCAGCTTCACGGTTAAACTATTGACCCTGTCATGCTCTTTCCAAACAAACCCCACACTACGGTGGCCCTGAGGGCCAAAACGCAACAGCAATAAACACAACAGCAATACACGCACATCAAAACTCCAAATTCCTTTATGGTTATGTTCTCATCTGACATCTCTGAAACGCTGGATGAGACTGTGTTGACTTCTCCAGCTGTATGTTCTCAGCACACGTCTTAATGGAAGCTGAGGCAACAGATTGTACAACATCCAGCCGACACGCAGAAGGAACCAGATGTTCTAACATTTCTTGACAACCGTAGCTTTGGTTATCTGAGATGGGTTTACAAAAATGATCTCTCCGGGGGGGATTTTGTCTGATGTGGCTTATCTGAGCAGATCAATACAACTGTGTCCAAAGTGATAGTCTTCATCCTGGTATTACACGAAGACCAGATTAGGCAGATGGAGATCAAATTAAACCTGCCTTGAATCAGATGTAAACAAAAACAACTTTACCAACACAAGTCACCATCATCAAATCCATCCATCATCTTTTACCCAATTCTTCTTTTCTGGGTCACGGGGGTCACTTGTGCCCATGTCCAGCAGTCAATGTGCGAAAGACGGGGACAGGTCCATCACAGGGACACATAGAGACAAACGAGACAAAAAAAATTTCACTTTCTCACTCACATCTAGGGACAATTCAGAGGCTAACATGCATGTTTTTGATGTGTGGGAGGAAACCGGAGTACCCAGAGAAAACTCACGCATGCTCCACTCAGAAAAGCCCCCGACTGGGATTCGATCCGGTAAGCTTCTCGCTGAGAGGTGACAGCTGTGTTAGCTGCGCCACCATGTCGCCCTATCATCAAAACACAAAATTAAATTAACTTTCTAAAACAAATTAACACAAGTAAACTTAATTTATGTTAGAACTATTTAAGAAATGTATCAATTGGATGATCTGAAGAAACTGATTCAAGCTTTCAGGACAAAGACAAGGTCCCATGGTGTTCATTGTATCCACACA
>JARVGQ010000781.1:22281692-22294543 GCA_031762355.1 Hypsolebias martinsi
GATAGATAGATAGATAGATAGATAGATAGATAGATAGATAGATAGATAGATAGATGTACGTATATATTTAATTAAGATTATATACAGTAGGAAATACAGCTGAGGCCTTGACTGTTTCAGTTTTGAAGCATCAGACTCATCTGTTCTGCCTCTTTTGTTGCTTCAACAACAATCTGATTTTAAAAAATCTTGACTAATAAACAAGTTTTCAAACTTTTCCCCGCATACTAAATCAGATAAAGTGTGCTATTTTTGGAACTGGATGCTGTAGCTCATCTTACAGAGGAGTAGCTTGTTTCTTTTGTTGTTCGTGTGTTTCATTGATCCTAGCGCAGCTGCAGAAATAATGTGGACCCAGTAAACCTTGGTTTGCCATTCAAATGTGTCACCTTGTACCGCTGAGTCTAATGAGCTCTATCTGTGTCTCCTCAGTTCAGGTATGTGGCAGTGAGGTGGTGAAAAGCTGACCATGGGGGACTGGAACCTGCTGGGCAGCATCCTAGAAGAGGTCCACATCCATTCCACCATCGTGGGGAAGATCTGGCTCACCATCCTCTTCATCTTCCGCATGCTGATCCTGGGAGCAGCCGCAGAGGACGTCTGGGATGACGAGCAGTCGGAGTTTGTCTGCAACACCGACCAGCCGGGTTGCAAGACCGTCTGCTACGACCGAGCCTTCCCCATCTCGCTCATTCGCTTCTGGGTGCTGCAGGTCATCTTCGTGTCTGCACCCTCGCTGGTCTACATGGGCCACGCGCTCTACTGCATCCGAACGCTGGAGAAGGAGCGTCACCGGCGGCGGATCCAGCTGAAGGAGGAGCTAGACGATTCAGAGCAGGCGTTGGAGGAGCATAAACGCGTGGAGAGGGAGCTGAGGAGGCTGGAGGAGCAGAAGAAGGTGAAGAAAGCTCCTCTCAGAGGCTCCCTGCTGAGAACCTACATCATCCATATCCTTACTCGCTCTGTGGTGGAGGTCTCCTTCATCCTGGGCCAGTGCGTCCTGTATGGAGTCCACCTGGAGCCGCTGTATAAATGCGAGAGGCTGCCCTGCCCCAACAGCGTGGACTGCTACATCTCCAGGCCCACAGAGAAAACCATCTTCATGATCTTCATGATCATCATCGCGGGGGTGTCACTTTTCCTTAACATTCTGGAGATACTCCACCTGGGTGTGCGCAAAATCAAACAGACTCTGTATGGAGACAGGTACACGGAGGATGACAGCTTGATCTACAGGTCCAAGAAGAAGTCCTCCTTGCCGCAGCTCTGTGTGATGAGCAACGTTTCCCCTCACAACGGACCTTTGACTCAGACCTTCAAAGTGATTCAGGAGGCGGACATGAAGCCTCCTTACTACAGTGGTGGGCTCAAAGTGGGCCACGAGCCAGTGAGACACAACAGCTTGGCCCATCTGGGCCAGACCGGGTACATCTGCCCACAAGCAAGGATACCATTCAGGTCTGAGGACAGCTGTGTGACCCAAATCTTCCAAACCAGAGAGAATCCAGAGGTCCACACAGTCATGATGGACCACCATCCAGGCTGGAGTTCTGCCATGTCCACTGTAGAGGAGGACACAGCAAGCCAAGGAGAACCCCATGAGGAGGAGCGTTCCCAGCCAGGTCATTTGGACACACTATTGCCTGGCAGCACTTTAAGACCCGCAGCAATCAGGGACCCCCTTAAAGACAACAGACGAGAGTCCACAATCAGCCAGTTCCAAAACCCCAACCCCAGGAGGACCAGTTTCATGACCAGGCCTCCATCCGAGAGCCTGTCATCCATGACTGGCTCCACCAGCCCCTCCTTACACAGCTCGGAGGAGTCAGATGAGCTGTGCTCGCTGCAGGGAGACATGCCCATGATGCCGCCCGCCGGAGGCCGAAGGATGTCCATGGTAGGTACAGATCCTGGTCCTGAACCACAGGAGGTGACGCTGGCTCATCCGAGAGCACTTTATCCTGCAGGAGAGCTTTAATCAGGGCTGGGAAATAAAGTTTTGCATCGGTTAGGCATAAATACAACATGCAGTCAATCTGAACTTCACCGTCAGCTCTGAACAGAAACCTCACATCATATTTAGAGGGTCTCAGTAGGTTAGGCGAGGACATGAAACTCCTCTCCTCTGTGGGGTTTGTGTGCTTCACACAAATTCTCCATCAGGTTGCATCATGGGCTGTGACTATCAGAGACTACCTGGTGGCTCAAACTTGACTCAGCATTGTGATATATTATGCAAACAATCCGTTGCAACAATCAGCTCATTAAACTACATTCTTGGCCGTGCACATTATTTCATTAAACTCCGCCCACATCAACAAACTTTATACCCACTGTGACAGCATCCCAGGCAGATTTGGATCTTGTTTTAAATAATTACTTATCGGTGTGGGTTTTTAACGTAGATATTCTATAACCTCAGACGTTTAGCATCAGAAGAGCTCTCTGCAAGTGTCGAAATGCAGCTATAGCGCTCAAGACGGTTTGGAAACGCCCACGATGAAATCCAGAAGGGTTCAAGACCCTTCAGAAAGCTCAAAAAAAAAAAAGCTGGAAATTTAATCAGCCCTGCAAAATGTGTCTCACCGATCACTTGACAATCGCAGAATGAAGCAAAACTGCAACTTTATTTTCTCACAATGCTGAGTCCAATTTGAGTCTCCAGCCAGTCCCTAACAGTTGTGATATTCTGGATCCTTCAATATTCAGCTCAACCTCTTCAAACTGCAACACTGATTAAAACAAGCTCAGATTTAATCTCTTGATTCAATCTTTTAGCAACCGTCTGGTCACGGGTCCCATGCAGAACTGGTCCAGGACAGTAAAACACTGTAGATAAGGAGGACGAACAGCCAATCAGGTGTGAGATAACGCACCTGCAATTTCGCCACGTCTGCAAAAACCTCTTATATTAGTTTTTAGAGTGACATTAAAACAGATCCCGATATAGACAACAGTTCAAAACAAAAACATCTGTTCTCTGAGCTCCTGTTTGACAATCAGAAAACATGGAGAGGACTTCCCCGAATAGTTATAACATTTATCTGTGATCCAAAAGCACTTTTGCTGGTCCTGTTCATCTCCATTTATTTTAATTTTACATTTCTTTAAGGGGAAAGGGGCTGCTAAAATGCATTTTCATAGACTATGAGTTAATAAATCTGCTCACGAGGTGTTAAAATCAGTCGTATAATCTGTTTGTCTCTTCCAGAGCATGTTCCTGGACATCTCCTCCATCATGAAGAAGTGAGGCGCTGGGTCCTTCAGCAGCTCGGACACAAACAGAGAAACTGTATCAGTGATACGTCGATTCTCCGAGCGAGTCACATGGGGTCAGGATCAATCGCGCAGCCAGGATCAATCGGGCAGCCATGATGAGGCAGTCCACTCTCAGCCGAGTTTCAAAGCACCTCACAGCGGCTGCACGAGCCTTTCAATGCCAAACGGACGGTTTTACGAAACCAGACACACAAAGCTGTGAAATTTTTAAAGACTCTGCAAATCTGACTCAGATTTCAGTCTCTGTAAAGCAGTTTTTATGAGAACCTTGCTGTTTTATTCAGATTTTTTTTAATTATTTACAAAACAACCAACTTGAATATATTTAACAGAACACCAGCGACACACTGTAAAGTCCTCATGCTTTATTTCTCAACAAAAACTGTTTTTTTTTTCTTGCCCAGAATGTTTTCTTATCAAATAAACAGGATGTGACATGTTGCTCAGTTTTTACAAAACCCAGAAAAAGACCTCCATTCAAAGATTTTAAAAAAGAAAGAAATGCTAAAACTACAGATAACGATCAGCTTTCAGTTCCACAAAACATGTAAAAAAAAATACAAAAAAACCTGCAAATATAAAGACGTTTAGAAGTTAGACAGAGTCTGTTACACAGGAAGAATGCTGAGGTTTGTACGTTAGTCGGTTCTGAAAGGTCCGTTCAGCTGCAGAATCCAAACCTGATATTCAGAACATCAGTCAGTGTTTTGTTTTAATCTGTTGTGTCTCTGATGATCATTGCTTTCCCGTTTGAATTTCCCTGAAATATCTAGTTTCATCAAAGGATCTGGGCTCTGGGGCTACAGGATGACCAAAAGTGAGTCAAATCACTGACTCATTCAGTGAGATGAATCACTGACTCATTCAGTGAGCCGAATCACCAACCCATTCAGTGAGCCGTCTCACTGACTCATTCAGTGAACTCAGTCACCGACTCATTAGTGAGCCAAATCACCAACTCGTTCAGTAAGCTGCATCACTGAGTCATTCAGTGAATCGAATCACTGACTCGTTCAGTGAACCGAATCACCGACTTGTTCAGTGAGCTGAATCGCCAACTCATTCAGTGAGCCGACTCACTGACTCATTCAGTGAGCTAACTCACTGATTCATTAGTGAGCCGACTCAATGAATCATTCAGTAAGCTGAATAACCAAATCATTCAGTGAACTGAATCAGTGACTCATTCAGTGAGCTGAATTACTGACTCATTCTGTGAGCTGAATCACTGACTCATTCAGCGAGCTGAATCATGACTCATTCAGTGAACTGAATCGCCGACTCATTAGTGAGCCGAATCACCGACTCATTAGTGAGCCAAATCACCGACTCATTCAGCGAGTTGAATCACGACTAATTCAGTGAGCCGAATCACCGACTCATTCAGTCATTACTCTGAGGTTTATTCAGTCATGTGGCACAATCGGGCGACGCAATTCTTTCAGTCATGACACTGCTGGTTTACTCAAGTAATGACATCATGTAATGCCGTCTTGTGTGATTTTAACTCTGTTCCGTGACTTTGTCTTTTTTTAGAAGAATCAGAGCCCAGCAGAAAACCATCAGTTTGGTTTTATATTGACCTTTAAAATCTTTTTTTAAACGACGCATAGCATCAATTTAGTCCCAAACACAAAAAATACAGATCAAATAAACAAAAGGTGGTTTTCTTTGACTTCTTATTGCTTTAACAGTTTTAAGCCTTAAATAAATCCAACATATCAATCAAATCAATACAATTCTTATTTCTGTAAGGCCAAAAACTGATCCAAGACTTACAGATTTATAAACTGTGTACATGAGTGGATTTCATTTCTAATCCCTTTTATGTGTATTTTTAGAAGATTTTAGGTTTTCATTAAGTATTTAGTTTGTATTTTAATGATAATTAATGTATGTGACAGTAGTTTCTGTGTTTACGGGGTGTGTGTGCTTTGGTTGTTAGAGCTGCAGCATCATTCCCAGTCAATCACATCGCCGCTTACATCACTCAGCAGCTGGCCTAAAATAACCTGGAAGGCAGAAACGTTAGCTGCACCTTGAAGATTTTCATTTGTTCTCAATGAACAAGTGAAAACAGCTTTTAGACTGAAATGTTCAGCTTTTAAAAAATAAAAAAAATAAACCACACACATTAAACCACTAAACTGTAAACATCCTCACAGCCACAGAACATTAAAACGCATTAACAAAAGCTTATTTTCATAAAGTTGTCAACAACAATGATGCAACGTCAAAGAATAATGTCCATAAAAATCAACGTTTTTTTTTTTTACTCTCGGTTCAACGAGAGTCAGAATAAATAAAAACGAGCTGAAGAGCTCATCTGTTAACAATCTCATCTCAGATCTCCGCTGATATGTGAGCTGATGAAGGCGTCCATGGTGACCTTGTGACCCCGCGGCGGGCACCAGGGACACGTTGCAGCGTGGATCTGACAGAACAGCAGGGGCACTCTCCGCAGCCACGTGCCCCCTCATCGACGTTTCAACACATGAATTTGGCATCTCGGCGATCAATAATGTGCCCGAGCATTTGTTTGGAGCTTGGACCTCAAACTGTACTCCATTAGAGGAACAGGTTTGTCAGAAAGAATTGATTTTCTGCTCAGGGTTCCAACAAATTTACACCATATGAGAATCATAAAGTGAAGTGGTGTCAGACCAGCAAAGAGTTTGTTTTAGATTCAAATCAGCGTAATCAATTCAGATGGGAAAACAGATTCCAGGCTGAACTAAGAACAGAGACCAGAATCCACTCAGATCTGATACCAGTTTTCCCATATTTTGATGCCAGATTCTACTCAGATCTGACACTTAGAATTCAGTGGTTCCGAACCCTGGTCCCTGAGGAATACCATCCTGTATGTTTTAGTTGTTCCTTTGCTCGTGATTAACAGGCTTCTGCCTAACTTAAGGAAGTAATTAAACCACAGAATCAGGTGTGTTGGAGCAGAGAAACAACTAAAACAAGCAGGATGGTGTTCCTCAAGGACCAGGGTTCGGAACCATTGAATTCACTTTGCTCTGACACCTGAATCTATTCAGATCTGAGACCAGATTCAACTCTGAACTGGACCAGTAGTCACGTCAAACTGAAAGTAGATTCTGCTGATTAGGAATATTTGAGCAAATTCATTACTGCCCTTTTGCCTTCAGCTGCTGGCGATAACAAGCATTGAATAACTAATTACAACTAAACATATTAGAAAATGGAGATTTAAACATACAAGAGAGGTAAGAACCACGAAAATCATTAGAGCTACTTGGGAAAATATCTGATTTGTGGTTTTTTATTTGTTTTAATCAGCTTGAACTGAAACTTGTCCTGTAGGGGGCGCTCCTTTTGTTTTGGCTTCAACTTCCACGTTCCGTTCTTGTGTCTAGTTATTAATGTGTTGATGGTTTCGATCTAACAAGTTTTCTGTCTGTAATGAGAAGCTTCTCCCTCTGATAAACTGAATAAAAACACTTTCTGGGTGTCGCCACAGAAGATTAAACCACTTAACAGAATTTTTGTTAAAAACTTAAACAAATGAGGCGATACAGGGCGTGACGGAACCGTTCCAGAACTTTAAAAAGTCCCCCTCACCCCCTAAAGCTCTGTCGTGGTTCTGATGTTAAACAGTTCCTGCTAAACCCAGGAAAGGAACGGCGGAAAAGCCAGGTGGACCCAAAATTTACAACAAGAAACTAAAGGCAGAGCTGAAAGTTCTGTGTTAAAAAGGAGAAGACGGAACGTTTTGTACAGTTCCTGAGTTAAAACTCCGAGAAGCAGCAGAACTGGAGACGAAAACGTCCCAGAAGCTGCCAGAGGTGGTGAACCAAAACCCGACCAGTCCGGATCCCCTGGTCCGAGACTCTCCTGCCCTCCAGTATTGCTGATGAATCAAAAAGTGTGTCAGTGATTTAAAAAAAGGAGGAAATACTCGAAAGTTTACAGAAACTGAGGAAGAGTTCTGGTTTAGGACGGGTCCGATGAGTTCGGTTCCTCCGTTCTGCACTTCTGAGTCATTTCCTGACAGAAATCCATCGTCACTGTGGGGCTACAGACTTCCTCAGTGGATCCCAGAACCAGTTTCTGGTTCACCTTACCCCGACCTGGCAGCTCCAGACCCGGCTGCCTGTCACCCAGACACTCAGAGCCCTTCCTGGTCTTGCCAAGCTGTGACAGGAGTGGCCCGGCCCGGACAGAGTTCTGATCCGAACAGGCCGACGGTGACTCAGACGTCAGGTCAATGCTGGTGGAGACAGATGGAGGCTGGCCGCCCCGGACCTCCTTGCAGACCTGCTGCGAGAGGAAGGAGAGGTTCTGCCACAACTCCGACATGCAGAGCTGCAGCTGGTTCCGCTCGCTCAGCAGCTTCTCCTTCTCCAACACCTGCATTCACGAGAAGCACAGAGTCAGGTTCTGCACAGAGGGGTGTTTGGGTCTGACTGTCACAAACAGGTTCTGACTGTCAAACGGCGTTCTGGCTTTCAACCAGGAGGTTCTGAAGTTCAACCAGGAGGTTCTGGCTTTAACTCAGGAGGTTCTGAAGTTCAACCAGGAGGTTCTGGCTTTAACTCAGGAGGTTCTGAAGTTCAACCAGGATGTTCTGGCTTTAACTCAGGAGGTTCTCAAGTACAATCAGGAGGTTATTTTATTCTTGAGGTTCTAAGTTTCATTAAGGAGGTTCTGGAGTTCAACTAGGAGGTTCTGGCTTTAACTCAGGAGGTTCTGGAGTTCAACTAGGAGGTTCTGGAGTTCAACCAGAAGGTTCTGGCTTTAACTCAGGAGGTTCTCAAGTATAACCAGGAGGTTATTTTACTCTTGATGTTCTAAGTTTCATTAAGGAGGTTCTAGAGTTCAACCAGGAGGTTCTAAAGTCCACCAAGGAAGTTCTTGGTTTACTCAGAAGGTTCTGAAGTTCCAGCAGGTGGTTCTGGACCCTCTGTCAACTTTTACTGCATCTGTGATTCTGACAGAACGACTGAATGGAGCGTTGCTGTGAACGTTGATGCAGCTGCAATGACTTGTGGGACAGACTTGTCTCCTTTCCTAAAGGACCCTCCAGCATTTCCTCAAGGAGACCATGAAGCTCCTTCCCTCAGCAGCTCTCATCACGGCTGCTACTCAGAACCATCTGGACCGTCTGTATCACAGAAGAACCTTTCTGAGGATCTTAACCAGAACTGTGTGCTCACCTCTGGTGTTGGTGTGAGTGTGTGTTTTTAAACCGCACCAGCTTCCGGATCTCGCCCTCCAGGTTCTGGATGCAGTCCAGTTTCCTCTTGCGGCAGCGCTGGGCAGCGATGCGGTTTTTGCTCCGCCGCCGGATGTCGTGGATGAACTCCAGCTGCTCCGAGGTCAGTTTGTGCATCTTCACGAGGATCTGGAAGTCGTTGCGCGGCAGGTTGGTGATCTGAGCCACGGGGAAGGGCAGCTTCACCTGAAAAGGACCGCACAGGTGCAAACTTTATGGGTTCCTGGACTTCGAGAGGAACAATGTTTAAAACAAACACGTACAGTTAGCTCAATTAGCTTCAGGTCTGTAGGAACTTTAAATCCTGTTGGTCCTTAAAGAAAGGTGGGCTGTATTGTGGATTTTAAAAGCTAAAACCAGTGTAAACATGTCTGTTTAACTTGAGAAGGTGACATCAGATGAGGCAGGTGTGTGTAATGTGGCATTACATCCAGCAGAGGGCAGTATTAGACTGTTACTGTTTATTGTTTGGGCTGTCATTTATTTGCAACCTCTATCAAAAGAGTCACCTCTGCTCCTTCTCCTGCTCAATTAAACTTATCCAGAGTTTCAAAACCTTCTTGAAGTTTTACATTAATTTAGCACGACTCATTTCTTAAAAGGTACTATAAACGAAATTAACAGAATAAAGCTCTGTAATAAATTGTTCATATTTATTGTAGTTTTACCTGCTAGAAAAAAAAAGACCAAACTTCTACTTGTCTGTCTTATCGTGAAAAATAAATAATAAATAATAAAGCACTCACATAAACCGTTTTTAAGCTGTTTTGTTGGACAAAAACTTTAATTTGCTCAGACGTTTATTTATTTTTAACCTTTACCACCATTGCATAATTCCAGTGGCTCGTAATATAATATAATAGTTATTTTTTTTCCCTCATTAACTTGCTTCAACTGTGTTAATAGTGATTAGGTTTGCCTGAAAGTTGGGATTAAAGGCCAACAAACTACGGGTGCAAACTGACAGATGTTTTTCTTGTCGCATTAATTTGTTACAGATGTTTTACCATGTTGCATCAAACTGAATGGAGACTGGCCTTTTTGTACTGTAGTTATGATTGTAAATATTATTTACTGTATATCCATGTTGGTTTTGCTCAAGAGCAGCTTGGTGGGGACTAAAGAGCCTCATGTGGCACCAGAACCACAGGTTGCAAACCCCTGCCTAAGGAGACAAGAGCACTGGTATGTTTTGATGTACAAACCTTCCGTACTTTATCAATAATGTTAGACCTGCATTAATATGTAATCCCTACAGTCAGCTCCAGAGTTATTAGAATTTTTTTAAACTTGGAAGAACAACGTTTACTTGCTTGGTCGTGGAGCAATCATCAGACCAAACCAAACCTTTAAGCTTTTCCAGTAATGGTCAATCAGGTCATCTGGACAGTTTCTTTTTGTGGAAAGATGTTTCGCCCTCTATCTGGAGGGCTTCATCAGTCTGAGGAGGCCCAAGTAAACTGTAAGCAGTGCACTCCTTTAGTGGACCAACCAGTTTGCTGGTGCGGTAAAACGTCTTTCCACAAAAATGAACTGTCCAGATGACTTGATTGATCATTATTGGATTTTGTACCTGAATCATTGAGCATGAACTTTGATGTTTTTAAGCTTTTGTTTTTGGTGTGGAGTTTAAAACTGATAAAGTTTGTAACCAAAGAATACAGCTGCTGTTCTTAGGCTGGACTTTGATTTTATGTTATAATTATCCTGACTTGTTTAATTTTGTTTGTGTATTTTGATATTAATTGTAGGTTTTAGCTTGTTTCTTTGTAATGCTGTGCAAGCCACATAAAGTTATCCTACTTTTTTTAATTTATGTTTATTTGAGCATATACCTGTACTCCTATATTTGGACTGTCTACACCAGTGGTGCCTGACCAATAGAGGGCGCTAGCGCGTTTGTGGAACAGATAGTGGACACAACCAGGTGTGTGAGAGCGGCTAGGCTAGCTGCTGCAGGTAAGATTTAAGCCACTGAAAGCTCTTTATCTAATGTCTGTGTTGCAATTTCTGATGGGTCTCTCAACTTTAAGATGTCTCTGTTTGTGGAAAAAACCTTCAGCTGATTGTGTATTCTAAAAGTGGGAACTGGTGAGTTTGTTTGTTTCTGGAGCTAGCATGCTAGCGCTAGCCTCCAGGTTATTGTAATGGGGTCTGTGCTAAAACAGCATTTCCACATTACAGTAATAGTTATTGTACGACATCAGCAAAGTGACTGACTGGTGGTTGTAGTTTCAACCTTCGTTGACAGTCTTTCCTTTAGAATGAAATATATACGTACACACATCCAACTGGCCTTCCCTGCTCTTCATTAATATTCATAACTCATGTGGAATGAAGTGATTTGAGATCATTAAACGTGCATGAATGTTTGTCGGATGAAAGTTTAATTAAGCCATTCCTCTTTGACGGCGTGATGTCACAGAGCAGATCCCCATTCAGTGCATCCACAGCATACAGCTTAATGGCCTGTGCCTCTTAAAGTGCTGCGCAGAGCTTCTCCAGCTACAGCCTCCACTGATACGCAGTCTAACTTTACAACCATTGAGTTGATATTTGATAGAACCAATTGATAGGCATAGCATTCGAGCGGTTCTGTTGTTCCAGTGGCAATACGGGGATCAATCAGACGTAATTTGGTGCAGCAGGCGAACGACTTTTGTGGTGGATGTCATTTATTATTCAGGACTGCGGACTTATATATAGCCCATAGGCTCAGGTTTAGATGGGAAGTGGCACATACTGCAGCAACAGTATAGAGTGCTATACTTAGTAAAACTCTGCTCTAACAGTATTTTCTCATATAAAATATTATTAAAATACAACAAACCAGGGAAGAAAAGTTATTTTGCACATTGAGACACAAATAAAGAATCACACCACTTTTTGCAATGCAATACAGTACAATTATTTTCAGCAAATCAGTTTCATCTTTTTTTGTGTGTTTGTTTGTTTGTTTTTTTCTCCCTAGAATAAGTATTAAAGTTTGAGGGTTGTTTTCAGCAGCCTCTGGAGACAAATACATTCAAAAATCTAACGATGAGCGTCTACGCCACTTCTGTCCTTCAGTGTCTGTTCTCCTTCTGAAGTGCTTGTTATCGTAATAGCAGTGCTGCGTGTTGCCTCTGACATACTGGGGCTTCATTTTTCGCTCCCCTGATACACACACACACACACACACACACACACACACACACACACACACACACACACACACACACACACACACACACACACAGTCAAATGTATGATTGCTTATAGGCGGTGTGTGATATTAAGACATTGGTAGAGAATAAAATATATAGGAAAATTATAACTAAAATATATCTGAAACATTTAACAGGATTTTTTTTCTTTTTGCCTGAGCTTCACCTCTCCCCCAAGTTTAATTAATGTTGCCTTTATGACTTGATCTAAGGTTTGCTGACAGACAGAAGCACCTGATAATGATCACATCATTTCGCCTCAGCTCTCAGAATGAAGACACTGTCTTGTTTTATTGTCTGCTAATCTTAATCTTTTTGACTACAAATCAATGTTGTTTCTTTCTTAATGATAACATTGTTGCCCATCAAGGCCATAATAATCTGTCTTCCATCTCACTGAGTTGGTGTAATGATTTCTCAACTGAGCTGTTAATAATGGAGATCACAGCCTCCCTTTCCTGTTCTGGACACGTAGCTGTAGGTTAATGTGCCAAGAGTCTGGTCCATGTAATTATCCACCATGTGAGGGACAGCTTCTTTCTTCTGAAGTGAAAACGCTGGGTTTTGGTCTATTTTAAGCTCAACGTTTGTAGTCAGAATCACCAGTGGAGGATTTCTTTCTTTCTTTTATTTTTTTATTCAGTTATTTCCATTTGCTCATGTCCTGTAAATGACATTCTTATTGTTTTGTAATTGGAGCACATATTTTTAATTCAAAAATGTGAACAAGAAATTCTCCATCAATCAAGTTTCAGGAAACAACACAGCACAATGACTGCTTCACTGAAGGTTCTTAATAACGTTGTTGAAGCATTGATGCTAAGGATTATTGTGCCACATTTTTCTTAGACCCGTCTAAAGCTTTTGACACTGTGGATCATAACATATTGTGTCATAGCTCTCAGAAATTGGTTTCTCAGATCCCACCATTGGTTGGTTTTCTAACTATATTTCCGATCAGAGGCAATGTGTTCCACATAATGGTACTTCTTCCAGTTATTTAACAGTCAACAATGGTATACCACAAGGCTCAGTCTTAAGACCCACCCTCTTTACAATCTACATAGGTAATGTAGATCAGAGCATCCCTGAAGCATATTTAAATTTCTATGCTGATGACA
>JARVGQ010000781.1:22294643-22304659 GCA_031762355.1 Hypsolebias martinsi
TATATGTGTGTGTGTCAATTTTGGAGTTCCCCCCTACCCTCCGGAGAAAACTCCACCAATCGCCACTGGTCTACACAGCGGTAGAGGGATCTTCTTCCAATCAAAAAGTCACGGGTTCAATCCCCTTCCCTTGCAGCATGCTAATTGCCCTTAGGCTAGACACCAAACCCCTTCACTGCCCTTGAAACACTTATTGTCCATACTGTATACAATGTGTAAATTATATATAATAGAATGTGCTGTTAGAGAATTGGTCTGTAAAAATACTTTGCCAAGCGCTTTGCAGAACCTGAAGAGGTTACGGTGGCACCACAAAGCGTGGAACGTTTAATTCTTTAGGAGAAGTCGTTCGGCACTCACATTAATTTTTAACAGAAAATGTGTTTTTTTTTTTTATATTTGAAATAATTGCTACAAAAAATGAGGAAGAAAGCCACTGTTTCCCTGGACCCACTGAAGGGATGCTGGGTCAGTTCCTGACAAATGGCAAGGGGAACGTGGACAGAACACCTACCACCTGCCTGCAGGGAACCAGGGTGTTCTAACTGGGTCAAGCACACAGAAACACTGAACAGATGATGTAGCGACAGTGCGACACACTTTAAATACAACAGAACTAAAAGAGAGTTCTGATCTGCAGGACAGAAGGAAGCCTACGCTGCTCTTCCTGTGATTTGTAAAGAATAAAACCATTAGGGACCGGACACAGTCAGTGTTTGGAGGAATCTGACCTTAACGCCAACACAGAAAATAAAGATGAAGAACCAAACTGACCTCGGGACCAGACACTCTGGCACCCCCTTCACTGTCGCCCTCTGAGAACGAGCCAGACTCGTCACTGGAGTTTCCACCACTGGTACCAAAACCCTGCTCGCTTTTGATCTTGGTGCAGTCCTGAGAGAAAACCAGCTCTCTGCTGAGCGGGGTCCGGGCCTCGACCATCTGAACCAGGCTGCGAGGCGGGTGTTCGAATGAGGCGAGGTCAAAGGGCAGGCTGGACAGTGAGCTACCGTTGGCTGCTTCATCTGGATAAGAGACTGAGGAGCAGGAGCTGGAAGACTGGGTTCTGGGTTCAGATGGTACTGGAGAGTTAATGGCAACGGGGCATCTGCTAAGAGATGTTGGACCAGAGGGTGGAGTCTCCTCCTGCATCAGGGTGGACACTTCGTCTTGAATCTTCTCGTCCACGTAAGGACGAGCCGAGGAGTGTCGATCACCGGCGGCAGAGAAAATGACGGAGCATCTGTCGAGCTCCCCTTCCTGCTGGCAGGAGGAGGTCTTGGACCAGTCCATGTCCCTGTTGTTGGTCTTGAAGTCAGCCTGACTCAGGAAGTCCCCCTTACTCCACAGCCGGTTGGTGAGCAGCTCCTGAATGGTTCTGCTGGACATGTTGTTGAGATCCAGACCACCTTGCTGAAGGTAAGAACGCAGGCAGGACGAGGCTAAATCCTGGCCTGCAGAGGGCTCAGCTAGCACCGGAACGCCTTCCACCTCCAGCTCCATCTCCAGAACCTCCTCTGTGCCAAACTCTGGGTTGGAGCCGTTCCTCTCGTGAGCTGCACTCTCAAACAGAAAGGGTTCCTCCTTGATCCTGGAGGGGGTGAGGAGCGTCTGGGAAGCAGCACTGCCGTCTTCTGGTTCTGAGCTGACCAATGACGGGTTGGCATGTTGAGGCTCTTCAGTGCGTTTGTCGTCACAGTCCTGGTACTTCCAGGATTTGGGACACCCTGGAGGCTCATCGGGCGGTGGTGTGTCGTCGCCGTCACTGGGCCGCTGCTTCACCTCTGAAGAGCAAACGTCCTCAGAAAAGACCGTGTCCTCGTCACTGTATTCCACCTCACCGTTGTTGACGTCTTGTCCGTCGTTCTGTAGCTGAGCTTGGAGAAACTGAAAGCAGGAATCCTCCAAATTGTGCACGCCAAGTAAGTCGGCGCACAGCATGACCTCGTGGATGTTTTCTCTGTTCAACACCAGCTTGGCCGTGTAGGCAAACTGAAGCAGCGGAGCAAAACCTCTGGCTGTCACCTGCAGAGGAAGCAAGTTTCAACATCAGCCGTTACGGACGTGATAACTCAGAATAAATCGTTTATTTACAGGTGAGTAAATGCTGCATCGTCAACCCTAAACTCAGAGCAGATGGTTTATAATCGCATTGTTTCTGCTAAGGATGAGAAATGATTTGGAGATATTTGACGTCTATTGACAAACACAATTTCAAAATTTGGGCTGTGTAAAATGTAAACAAAAACTGAATGAAGCATCCCCTCTTCTTTTAACAACAGTCTGTAAATGTCCAGGACCTGAGGAGACCGGTTGGTGGAAGTTTAAGAGGGAACATTCTCCAATTCTGGTCTGATGGAGGACTCTAGCTGTCCTTCAGTCCTGGATCTTCTCTGCTGGATGGGAGCAGATATTCTAAAATTCATGGATACTTTTCTGCACTGATGAAGTCTGTCCAGATGTGTAAGTTGCTCATGTTGGAGGCACTAATGCACCCACATACCATCAGAGAGGCAAACCTTTGACCTGTGAGCTGCAAGCTGGGTGGTTCCTCTACTCTTGCACACGATGTTGGTGGTTTCTAAACAGAACTTCAGGTTTGGACTCGTCTGAACACAGAACAGTTCTGCACTTTTACTTCAGTCCATTTGAAAAAAAAAAAAGTTCTGGTCCAGAGAAGCCAGTTCTGGATGGTGTTCACATCTGGCTTCTTCTTTGCCTGATAGAGCTTTAAGCAGTATTTGATGATGGTAGGGTGAACTGTGTTTACAGACAAGGATCTGTGGAAGTGTTCCTGAGCCCAGAACAGAACCAGGCCTGTTTTAATGCAGTGGCCCCTGAGGGCCCAACGATCACAACCATCCATTATTGACCTTCAGCCTCGTTCTTTGAGCTCAGTTTTCTACAGCGTCTTCTAATCTGTTGTTGAGATTATGAATTGGAGAAGATGGAGATTAAAAGTGTTTCGTTGAGAAACTTTATTCTGAAATTGTTCCACTAGTTTTAGACAAACTGCTGAACCTCAGATCCAGCCTCTCTAAAAGTCTTTATGCACTGGAAGGACTGAAACTATTAATCTGTTCTCTTGTGCTTCACTGTGAATAAAATATGAGTTCATGAGATTTATTGTTTTCTGTTTTTATTTACATTTCACACGTCCCAACACTTTTTAGACTCTCTTTAGAATTGGTCAACCGGTACTACAGTTTGTTTGTTTGTTTGTTTTCTGCTTAGCAGTGACACAAAGGACATGGAGCATGTGAGGGTTCTGTAAAACTCATATCGATCCTTACCGAGCAGACACAAGAGCCAGTTTGTTCTTATGTTTTATATGATGGTGAGATATTTTATATAAAATAAAAACATATAATAATAAGATCCTCCACATATATAACCTCAGTTTAAACAGAAAAGCACAATCCTTTCTCTGTTACATACCGTGTTCGCTCATTAAAACATTACTGCGCACACTGTATTTTACATGGGGAATACTTTATTACTAATATTTTCATTTTAGTTTGTTTTGTTTTTGCATATATTCTTACATTATTTCACATTTGCTGCTACTCAGAACTGTTTAGTGTCATTCCACTCACTTTATTCTATTTTGTTTATCTTCTTTGTTTCCACGTCACAAGTTAGAAAAATGCAGTTTAACGTGATGTGTGACATTGTCTCTCTGCCTTCATCGCCTCTCCTCCTCCTCAGCTTCCTGCTCCTTCCCTGCAGTCAGCGGTATGTGTGCACATGTGTGTGTCTGTGTGTAACCTAAGTGTGTTTGTGCTAACATCAGCAACCTGCATGTTTCCAGACACACAAACAGCAGCTCTGCAGGATCCGCTGCAGCAGTTTCAGTCCTGCACGTTTTCCTGCCTCCGTGTGAACTCGAACACACAGGTGAGCTGCAGGGTGATGTCACTGCCCTCGCGGATTGTTGCAACCTCCAGAAGACGACGTTCTGGATTTCAACAGACGATCGGCGACATGAGGAAACTGTAAAACATCCCTGAACCTAATCATTAGTCGTTAAGCATTCCCAGAAGGAAAGCAGATTAGCCGCCACTTTGCTCGTCACAGTTTTAAACAAAGCCCTTGCACAATCTGTTAGCGCTCAAATCAACTGTTGGGGATGACTCCCAGCTACTACCACACCAATCTGAGCTCAGTATCTGTAAAATGGACCGACTTGCAGCCAGTCTTGTGTTTGGTACAAATCCCTTTATTGATTATGTTTTAACAGCAAATGAAACCTAATCAAATCTGAGAAATATTCAAGCTACAACATGTTGGCTCTTTAAACAGATCTCTAACAGCTGGAAGGTCAGATTCCCTCAGCAGAACTCAGAATTTACATCCTGCTGCCAAAGTAAAAATAATAAATACTAACATTTTATCATGGAACCTGTGAACTCTTTGTTCAGTCCAGTTCCACCGATTCTGCACCCAGAACAGAGCCGAGCTGCGGCGCTGCGTCCTTCTGGTCCTGAGACTCATTAATCAATACGACAGATTTGGGTCGAACGGCAGATGAAGATCAGCTTCAGAGCTGAAAACTGGGCCATCATCATCATCATTACAGACCCCTGAGTCCTGCTCTGTGGGGCACAAACACCCTGCAGAGTCCAGCTGTGGAACACCAGGTCCAGTTCTAACAGGTCAGAACTGAAACTGAGCTAAAAGGATCAACAGCTCATTTCTGATCAGCATGAGAGTCTGAGGTTCTGACCCGCTCCTGGTAACAGTTCCAGTCTTCCAGAACAAAACAGTGAACAAAGACAGCGACCTGAATGTTGTGAGTGAGGGTCATTGTGCCCTGTACCTTGTCTGGCAGGCTGATGATGGGTTCGGTGTCTCCTGGTGACCCGCCATGGCCCAGCAGAACCTGCAGAAAGTAGCTGCTGCTGGCGGCGAGGACGGCCCGGTGCGCCCGGACCTCTCGGCCCTCCACCAGCAGGGTGACATCACAGAGGATGCCCCGCCTCCGCTGCTCCTCCAGGCTCAGCAGCACGTTGGCGCAGTGCACCTTGGACTCGTACACATACATGGGCGCCGCCGCCGCCGCCTCCCCGTCCTGCCGCTCTGACATCACTTCCTTCAACGCCCTGCGCAAGAGGACAGGAGGGGGACAGAGTCAGGTCTCACCTGGACTCAGACAGGGGGCGACTACACACAATACACACAAAACACACAATACTAATAGCTTTGGTAGCCATCTTGAATTGTGTTGACTCCAAAAGTAATTCAGCTGTAGGTGCACATCCATGGATTACTTTCTGAGAGCTTTATTCAGACCTGCTGGTTTGTGAGATATTTTGCTGACAGACACATTACCACACACACAGACTCTGACAAAAACATTATCACCTGCCTTGTGACAGCATAGATGGGGTTATTAAAGCCAGCTCTTCTTTCCACAGTATTCAGCGTGTAAAATAAGATGGAAATGACTGAGACAACTGTCCAGAAGAATAAGAATAAAGATGATAGACAGAACCAGAACTTCAGAGCTGCTTCTTTATGATTCATTAATACTGCACAGACAGCTGAGAGAGCACTCCGTCTGTCTGGGGTGTGTGTGTGTGTGTGTGTGTGTGTGTGTGTGTGTGTGTGTGTGTGTATGTGAGGGGTGGGGGGGTCGCAGCAGCTCTACTGAGTCAGATTTGCTCAACCAATCAGAGGGAACCACCTCTATCATCTTCCTCACTCTGTAGATGATCTGCTGCCTTTCTCGGGCCGTCAGTTTACTCCATTGAAACTGAAGAAGCAAAATAACAAACTTCACGTCTTCATTGATAATCACATGACCGGTCACGTGACCAATCAGCTGTTTCTGCTTCCATCAAAACGTTTGGCTTCCGACTTACAAAACGATGATGACAAAGTCTTCTGACCCCATCTATTTCTATTACGAACTTCACTAATAACCATATTAGCAATCATTTAAAAAAGTAAGTTGATATTTGGAGGTATTTAAAGGCTCCCACGTGGTGTTTCATGAGTGTTTTTTTTTTATATCCTCTGTTTCATAAAATAAACTCAGGCAGTAATTATTGACAATGCAGTAAAAATAATTTCTATAGTCGTTTCTCAGTGTTTTATCTGCACTAAAACAGCTTGTTTAAAAGTTTTGTATCAAAGAGTAATCAGCTGATTTCTGTGTGTGTTTGTTCTTTGAATTAATAAATAAAAGTTTATTTAAAATTGCTTTTATGTGCATCAGCATACAGCGAGTCAATGAATGATTGGCATCACGGTTTGAGGCACACATCTCCCTTTGTGAGAGCTTGATAATCAGATTATTTTTGTCCCGGCTGTTTCTTTATATAAATATAGGCAAGTTTGTCCACTAATTGTGTGATTTTACCCTGATTTAAATTAATTTTCTGTGCCTCAGCATGCAGAGAGACAGTGATTGGTTGGCAGCACAGTTTGAGGCACACATCTCCCTTTGTGAGCTCTCCCTTTGTGAGAGCTTGATAATAAGATTATTTTTATCCCGGCTGTTCATTTATATAAATATAGGCAAGTTTGCTCTCTAAATAAGTGGATAAAACTTGATTCAAGGTTGATTTTAAGTGCATCAGTGTGCAGCGAGAGGATATTTGGTTAGCAGTGCAATTCTATGCGCATGTCTGCCTTTGTGAGAATTTGTGAGATGGGTGCAAAAAAAAAAATTTTCGCTCCTGATTTTTTAAAAAAGCCACACGGTCCTTTGTTGAGTCTTCTTCTGCTTTCTCCTCTTGCAGTTATGAACATGAGATTTTTCTAACCGACATGTTGCGGGTGGTTTCATCATCCTGTGGTCTGTTTTAGTCTGTGCTGTCTGAGGCAAATAAAGTCCAGCAGCGCACAGACCAACTGACCAGTTGCTGCAGGATGGACTGCAGATTTCTAGTATAACATTCAATGAAACTCAACTGGATAAACACAAAATGTCTTTTAAGCTTAAACTAAAACATATCTTCTATGCACACTCAATGAAAAATGGAGAAATGTGGAGAATTAACGCTAAAAAGTAGAATTTTGTAAAGGAATGCATATAAATCTCAATATGCATTCCTTTCAAGACAGCTGGACTTTCAATTCTTCCTGACATCAGCTGGTTGAACTTCTCCAAACAAGCAGACGTGAAACAACATCTATTAGCTGCTCCTCCCTCAGGAGATCCTGACGAACACCATCACATCAGGGTCTCCTCTTTGTTCAGAGATGCTCTCTCAGAGATCCTGATACCTAAACTCTCAGGTCACTGAGAACCTTCATCCTTCCGACAGCTCCGCAGAGGAGTCCGGACTGACCCGACGGGTTGGGTTTCACCTCGGTGTTGGGTGGATTTGGCTCAGTAAACCCAATCTGACATCCCTTCAGGCTGCTCAGGAAGCAGAAAGTGGATCAGGCTCGTCGGGTTTCAGGAGAAAGTGACGCAAAATGAGTCGCGATTGGTGATTCTGAAGAATACCCTGATGCGTGCTCAATAATCCAGGTAGAAAAATCTAAAGAAAAAAGCTAAGTCTGGTCCTCTGGACATTCAAAAAAACAAAGAAAAAAATTGTAGCAACGTTTCGTCTTTCATTTGAAAGACTTCCTCAGTCTGAGAGTGACTCAGTGAGAGGGTGCTATTTATAAGACTGAGCTGAAGACAGCATCTCAGACTGAGGAAGTCTTTCGGATGAAGGACGAAACGTTTCTTTTTTTTTTCTTTTTTTTTTTGAATGTCCAGAGGACCAGACTTAGCTTTTTTTTAGATGAATCTGAAGAAATTTGAACAGAAGTGTGTCAACCCTGTCCGTTATCAAAATATCTCAAGCTACAGGACAAATTGTGATGTTCTCAGGTCACTGGATGCGCACTTGAAATTGAATTTTTGGAGTCAACCAGCATATTAACACAAAAATGGCTATAACTCTGAACTTTATTGATCTAAAGTTTTGAATGGTAGTAGCTGAGAGTCATCTACAACACATACTCTAGCTCTAACAAATGAGATATCACAACAGTGTGTTCTTCACTTTAAAATGCATTTTAAAGATCCTAAATTGCTTTTTTTTTTTTATTGTTAAATGCAGCTAAGCTGAGAAGCTAAGCTACGAGCTAAGCTAACAGGCAGACCTCGGGGAAACAAAATTTGTCTTGTCGAAGTTCCAGAATTCACGGTTGAACCCCGCGCCTTCGTGTAAAAAGTTCTTTGCTGCAAAAAGAAGCTGAGAACTTGTTTATTGATTTTTTTTTTTTATTAAAAGCTTTGTGTGAAAAATGCTATGCTAAAGACAAGAATGCTATGCTAAAGAGCTCAAACCACACCAAGCGTCCGCCATTTTGAGAACAGAAGACACAGCCCATGTCACCTCAAGGGGCCTCCCTCCCATTTTTCTTAAAGAGACATGCTGCTCGCTCACTCACTATCCATCCTTCGGTTCAAACTGTCTTATACTGCCATCTGGTGGTCAAAAAGTACTACACGCAAAATAAATTAACCAATATTTCTTCTTAAATTTGACAATAATTACTAATTATTGTCAAATTTCAAACAATATTATCGTTTAGCGCAATAATTTCTGAGACAATTAATCGCTAAGCAAAATTTGTTATTGTGACAGGCCTAGAAATTAGCGTATGGAAACAGGCCCTGATCTAATCTGGGTCCAGCCTGGATGTCGAGCTGTGATTGGGTCAGCATGTACCGGTACCTGCCCAGGTGAGAACATTCTCACACTTGTTTCATTGCAAAATCTTATAGACAGGATTAAAAAAAATTAAGTCATTAATCAAATTCACCGGATTTTTGTTTTTATGCTGATGTGTCATAAAAAAATGGAAGATCATTAAGTTAAGTGAGAATGAAATGAAGGTCATTTGTGTCCAGATGCAAACAAGTGATTGAAAACGGGTCAAACTTTAATACAGGGTATTATCCGTTTAGTACAAGCCGCAAGGGCTTGAAAGCTGGGGTTTGTCGGCGCTCCCCCTGCTACATCCTTGATATTTATTCCTCACTGTCGTCGTTCACTTTCTTTTTCTTTCACGTTCAGCAGCAGAGTCTCCAAAACTCCGACTGTTCGATTCCGACATACTGTAGTAGTAAATTTACACAGCCTAAACCAGTCATGTGACTCAAGCTTCCACATGCAGATTCAGCCAAATGCTTTGTTTACGTTCAGTGCGTACCCCCATTTCTGAATTGCACATCAACATATCTGTAAAACCAGGGGGTGTGAACTCCTTCAAACGACACATGAGGTCCAGGATCTTGTTTTTAATGTTTGGTTTCATGTTTGGCAGTGAGCGCCTTTAAAGCAGTTTTCAGACACTTTAAGCTGGAGGTGTTTCCAGAAGATGGAGGAGTTTCTGCTCAAAGGAGGAAACAAAGAGCTCATGCGTTCACGGCAATGTGCGTGCACGACACGCGCACGCCTCCACATCTGAGTCTTTAAATAAGAAGCTTGATGCTGAGCAGAGAATCTCAATGGTTCTGCGGTTCTGGTTCCGTCAGACCTGCAGCCGCGCTCGGCGCTTTGTTCCCGGGCTGAGGGTGGAGCGGCGGCCGCCTCCTTTGTCCTCACGTCCGGGAGCAGAGGCTCGAGTCCCGGCTGAAAGAGACCAGGTCCACCGCGTTTACTGGACCCGCAGCTGCCATGCACGGTGACCGTAAGCGCGTGCACGGCCCCGTGCCCGGCTCGGGGACGTAAACACACCGACCCACACGCAGCAGCGGCGGCGCCGAACCGCCTCACCCTCTCCAGAACACATGCAGCTGCAGCTGCCGCTCCCAGAACTCACCGGATCCTCCAGAGAGTCCTCGGTCCCGGTCCGGTCACTGGTCCCAGCCGGTCTGCATGGTGGTCCCGAACAGGGGGTCCGACGGTGCTGATGAAGCTCCTTTAACTGGTCCAGGAGCTGCAGCACTGTTGACATCGGCTTAATGACGTCATGCTGCCCCCTCATTCACAACAACACCCCCCCATCCCACACCCCACCCCCACCCTCCACTGAGCTCATCTCTGAAGCGCAAAACGAGA
>JARVGQ010000781.1:22313284-22323343 GCA_031762355.1 Hypsolebias martinsi
CGTTTTAAATCGCAATTGCAATTTATAGAAAAAAAATTGCAATTAGATTATTTTCCAAAATCGTTCAGCCCTAGTCCTATGACACAAAAACACTGACCTACAACACAAAAACACTGACCTACAACACAAAAACACTGTCCTACGTCCTGTGACACAAAAACACTGACCTACGACACAAAAACACTGACCTACAATACAAAAACACTGACCTACAATACAAAAACACTGTCCTATGTCCTATGACACAAAAACACTGACCTACGACACAAAAACACTGACCTACAATACAAAAACATTGTCCTACAATACAAAAACACTGACCTACAATACAAAAATACTGTCCTATGTCCTATGACACAAAAACACTGACCTACAATACAAAAACACTGACCTACAATACAAAAACACTGTCCTACAATACAAAAACACTGTCCTATGACACAAAAACACTGACCTACGACACAAAAACACTGACCTACAATACAAAAACACTGTCCTATGTCCTATGACACAAAAAACACTGACCTACGACAGAAAAACACTGACCTACTACAACACACAATCATAGACCTATGTCAGAAAAGCACACACCTAAAACACAAAGATACTGACCCACAACATAAAAACAGACCAAAGACACAAATTAAAGACCTAGGACACAAAAACACAAACCTACGACACCAAGACTCAGCCCTTGACATTAAAACACAGAACCAAGATACAACAAATCAAACCTAGTGGACCAAAGCTCAGACAAGACAGAAAAAGACCGACCTAACACACAAAATAAAAGCACACACCTACAGCCAAATAAAGCTGACCTTCAGAATGTTACACAAACCCATACTCCTGTTAGAATAACACAAACCTTCGACACAGAAAACTGACCGACAACTAGACGGACACGCAACCTGTGCAGGTGAAGCGGCAGCGCTCTTACTTTGGCGGTTTGAGGTCTCTGTGGATCAAAGCCTTCGGCTTCATGGCGTGCAGATAAGCCACGCCGTCCGCGCACTGCAGACACCAGCTCATGGCGTGTGCAGCTGTGTAGTGGGGCAGCGGGTCGGCGTTGTGTAGAACTGACACACAACAGGAGACTGAAGCTGTTCATTCTATGAATCATGACTGATCAACGAGACGACACGAGGACACTTACGGTTGTATAAAGAGCCACACTCGGCGTACTCCATGACCAGGCACACCTGGCAACACAAAGAGTGCACGTTCAGACTCACTGTCCATCATCAGTGGACAGGTCCGGGGTCGAGTACTCACCGGGTCGTCACAGGAGCCGTACAGCTTCACGATGTTGGGATGACTGACCCGCGACAGCTGCCGGAGCTGCACACACAAACAGAGTCGAGTTAGGATGTGTCGATCTGGATCAAGTAAACCTGAACTTCCTTTCAGAGCCACATCTGGAAAATAAAACTCCCAACATGACGAACATGATCTGGTCTTCACCAGGTTCCAAGGTCAGAAGCTGCTGATCAACTGATCATCAGTGGGATCGCCTCTAACCTGGAGCATACAGGTGTGTTAACACAACTCCAAGATGGAAGGACATCAGCAATGATCTTAGAGAAGCAGCTGTTGCTGCCCATCAATATGGGAAGGGTCAAAGGTCATTTGGAGTCCATTACACTACACAGAGAACGACTATTCACACGTGAGAAAACATTTAAGGCAGTAAATTCACCCCAAAGGGCAGACTGTGCAATGCTGGAGCAAAATGAGCTCCATCTCACTCTACAGGACTCAGTTATCAGGTGAAAGGTCATGACCTCTTCTCTCTCTTAAAAAAAACATGGCAGCTCAGCTTAGATTTGGAAAGTTTCATCTGAAGGAACCGCACAATTTTTGGACCAGAACCAGACCAGAGGACAGATGTTTACCCAGAATGCACTGCAGCAATCAGCTCCTCCCAGCTGTCAGCACGGTGGTGGAGGAATGACGGTTTGGACACCTGTCAGTCACTGAGTGGACCAGGAACTCCTCTGTAGACCAAAAGGTTCTAGCAGTTGATCTACAGCAGAATGGGTCAGAGAGAACAAGGTGCTGCGACCGTCTGGTCAGAGTCCAGAACCTCAACCTGACTGAAATGCTGTGGTGGACCCATCAGGGAGATGAGCAGAAACCTCAATAATGGAAAGAAGAGTGGGACAAAATTCCTCCACAGCCACGAGCGACTGATACAGAGAACCACTGAGGTTCCGCAGCTGATGGATGGACCTGGAACCAGTTTATCCTCACAGGTCTGACATTTTGCGTCACACGTTTTACGTTTCTGTGGACCTGAGATCAGATCTGAACCCGGGTAGGTTCGGTTCTGGGTTGACCCAGTCCTCGGCCCTCGGAAGTCCTCACCTCCACCAGGAAGGCGTTCCTCTCCGCGTCGCTCTCGATGGTCTTGATGGCCACATCTTTTCCTTTCCAAACCGCCTTGAACACAACTCCAAACGTCCCTCTGCCGACAGCCTGGACAAACAAACAGGACGTGAGCCCCGAGGAAGGACACGGTCCTCTTCCTCTGGTCCGGACCTCGGCCCAGTTGCTCTGCTCCAGAACCGAACTTACCGCCTCGAACTGGATGTCATCGTACCGAATGTCCTCGAACACCATAGTTCCTGAACCGAAACCCGGAGCCGCTCGGCCGCTGATCTTAACAAAACTTGCCGAGGACGAGGACTGATTGAGGAAGTGGCGTTCTGCAGCGATTCCTTAAAGCCCGAGCGCACTTGAACGCATCGCCGTGGCGGAAGAGCGGCGCCAGCCCTTCACACGCACGCACATCTTGCATACCCGCGCGTATTAATCATCAAGACCACGTTAGAACTCGCTTCACTGCGATGGTTTAATTTACGCAATTTAATTTTAGCTCTTGAACGCATCATGTCGTTGTTGTAGTGATGTGTTTCCAGCAGGGGGCGCCAAAAACAACAGAACGCTGCAGAACCCTCAGCAACCAGGAGGGAATAAAAGCATGTCATACTGAAAAAAAATGCTAAAAACAAACAAATACCAACATAAGAAATAATAGTGAATATAAAATATATGCTGTCATGACTTTTGCCACGTTTCATCTTAGTTACAGCAACAAACTTCAATGTATTTTACTGGGATTTTATGTGACAGACCAAAACAAAAGTTGTAAATAATAAAAAAAAATAATTACAATCTGAAAACGGTGGCATGTGTTTGTTTTTAGCTCTCTTTACTTGGCTACTAAATTCCAGTTCAATCATTTGCATTTATGATGCGGCTGACTAAGCAAAAAAGACAAAAGTTTAATTTTTTTTATTGTTTTTAATCCCAGAAATCATCTGAAGTGAAAATAAAGGTGTGCATACATTCATAAACACTTTATTTAGTTCAAATATACACAATTACAATTCTTTGTTTTTCCAAATAAAAGGCTAGAAAACCATCGCGTCAAAATATTTCTTTAAACAGCTGGTTGTATTAATAGGAAAAAAGCTTGCTTTTATTGCTTTATTTATTTTTAAATCACTTTATGACTTCAACAAAGTGGTTGAAAAGGAGTTTTATCAACAGAAATACAAATTTAATGTGTATTTATTTTACAATAGAAAAGACAGATGGATGTTCCACTTTGACAAGTTTACAGTTTGTTTCTGGGAACTGAAGTTGTGTTCCCACCAAACTGAAACGAGGTTGGGTTGTTGTTGTGAAGAACAGAAACAGAAGCTGCAGAAATACTTCAGGTTTTAAATATATTTATGATTTTAACACTGACTGGATAGATAAATGTTGTGTTCATCCCAGATTCTTGTGATTTTTCCAATAAAGTGCTGCAAAAATTAACTGGTGAATGAGCTTGACCTGTGCAGGTGTGAGAGTACAAAAACCACCAGGTGAAGAATTTACTGTTTACGTTTCATCTGAATTTGAACTTTGTTGCCAGTGAGGGGTTTCTGTGTGTCAGGTCACTGTTCTGGATGTACCAGAAACATTTCAGCTCCTTTACCTACCATGTGTGGGAGTTTACAGCCAAACAGTTATGAGCACAGTTTCCTGTTTACATACAGGAAGTTGTTCAGATTTTATTTTTCTGTGAAAATAACAGAACCATGAATCTGCACAAATGGGGAACTGTGGGAAAAAACAGGAAGCTGTAAAAGAAAACAGGAAACAAACACACAAAAAACTGGAAAAACAACAGCACACGAAGACAACAGAAACAGAAAACATAGTAATTATGTAGAATATTTGATAAATAGTTCTGTGTTTTGATTTTGCTAATTTTCTGATAATAATAATAATATTACTTAAACTTAAATGTATTATGTTTAATATGTTAATTTGTTTAAGCATATGTTGACCTTAGGAGCTATGACAGAAGATATTTTAGGTGTTCATATGTATCATTGTAATTTGAGATTGTCATTTGTTATTCTGTTCTTGTGTTCCTTTGTTCTATATGTTTAAAAGTTCAATAAAGTTAAAAAAAATAGAATAGACAAAAATGACAGAAAACAAAGATGGGAAAACAACAAGATGCAGGAAGTAAAAATGAATTGTTAGGAAACAGAAAATTAAAGAAATCCAAAACTACGGGAAACAAAAAACAGGAAGTGACATAAAACCGCAAGAAACAGGAGAAAAAAAGAAAACAACAAGCAATGACAGGAAACAGCGGAAAACAACAGGAAAGACAAGAAACAGCTAAACAAACTACAGGAAACTACAGAAAATGGACAAAAAACAAGAAGAAACAAAAGTAAATGACAGGAAACCAAAAAAGAAGACACAATGACAACAGAAACAGAAAACGTATTTAAAAAATAAAGAAAACAAGAAAAAAACAACAACAGGCAACAACATAAAACAGGACTTGAAGGAAAACTATAGGAAATGACTAGAAACTACAGGAAACAGCTTCCTGCAGTGTTCACTGACCGACAGCTAACTGGAATCATGTCAGATGGCTCCTGAACACCAAACTAAAGTTCACCTTTATTCTCCTGCTTTTAGTTTCTGAGCTGTTACACATTAACAGTTCCACGTTTAAGTTCAGATGCTTTGTATGAATCTGCCCTCAGGTCCCAAAATCTTCCAGTTTTTGTAAATGTAGTGGTTCTACTGGACATTTATATCTGTGACTCAGTTTGTGTGATGAGGTTTGGTTTCTTGGCTGTTTCAGTCCCATTGAGCTGTTGTGGGTCACAGACTGACCCAGAATTGGTTGAGTTTCAAAGACCGTCAGATTCAGGTTCAGTTTTTCGGTCTGTCCTAGTACTGGTTCAGTTTCCTCGGCTGTCTTTCTCGGCTGCTGTTGACCTCTTTGTGTCTGCGCTGCTTCCTGTTGCTCAGTCCGGACATACTCTCAAACACTTCGCCTGAGCGCAGGGCGGACACCAGGTCGTCAAACTCTCCACCCTCCTCCTCGTCGTCCACCATGGCCTTCCTCACCCTCTGCTCTCGTTCCTTCCTCATCTGCAGACAGAAGCATGGAGACCAGGACCACAGGAGGTGCTCGGGTTTTCTTCAAAGAACTTATCTGTGCACGGTTCTGACCTGAGCCTCCATGAGCGCCCGTTTCTCCTCCTCCTCCCGCCGCCGGACCATGTCCTCGTTGTCCTGCTGGGCCTCTGAGAACATCGTGAGGAACGTGTTGAAGATGCCGAAGAAGTCGTCCGGTTGCGGGTTGGACGTGTCTTCTCCGAAATGTCTCAGCGCCTTTAAAAACTTCAGCAGAGACCCAGGAATGAGTAGAAAAAGCAGCTAAAGTCCAAAGAAAAGCTCATAAGAAGAAATTTTATTAAGATTGCTCAAATTCTGGCTTCTTGGAAGGAAAAGGTGAAGAAGAACTGGATGAAGCGAGATGCTTCCCAGTAAACCCACCTCGTTAGGAACTCACCAGGTCTTTGGCTTCTTGCAGCGAGTCCTCCACCTCAGAGAAGCTGAAGGACGCCACGGTGATGAACTGACTCACCACGGGAACAAACTTATCGATAGGACGCCGAGAGGACTGGGCCTGCTGGTACTGCAGCTCCTGCAGACATGCACAGAAATGCACACGTGTAATGTAATCTCAGTGTTTCTGTCAGTTCCTAAACCTTTGCTGAGCGTGCTCACCGCCTCGATGCTCTTCAGTCCAGACCTGAGAACGCCAATCTCCTTCTCGAGCTCCGTCATACTGTAGAGACGGACATACTTCGCGTCATCAACGTGATTAAATCACAGGATAAACATCTGGATAAACAAAAAAATGCTTGTGCTCCATCTTACTTGACTTTAGAAGCTTCTGGGATGTTCTGCAGCTCCTCGCTGAAGGCAGCAGCTTTAGGGAACTTCTTCTCCAGCACAGAGATCAAGTAGTGCAGCAGAGTGACGTTCCTACAAACAATAAGAGTCCGTTACCTGGATCAGGGGATCTACTGTAAACCACATTGAGCTGGGATTCAGGTCTACAAAACCAAGAAGGGCTGAGAAGACCAAGGTCCACGTCACTTCCACCACAAGGGTTGACATTTTTCAGCAGGATCCCATCGTACCTGTCGTTACTAGATTTGGTGTCGGCTATCTTGTTGAGGCTGGACACTCTGAACCCGTAAGCGTTTCCTCGTTGACCTTTGTTCATGTAGTTTCCAAAGGCCAGAACCACCTGGAGGAGCTGATGGAGCGCTTGGCTCTGGATCACCTCCTTGGACGCAAGCCTGAGAGCTGAAAGCAGAGGAGCACGAGGAGGAACGTGAAGTGGAGCCTGCAGTAACGTTCCTTCGATGGCTCCCTGGGTGTCTGGAACTGAACCAGTACCTTTGATTTTAGGTTTGACCTCACCCACTCGGTCATTAAACTTCTTCTTGAAGTAGAGAGTCTGCAGTCTCTGTTGGTAGTGGTTGATTCTGGATAAAGGACAGATCACTGAGAGGATGCAGGAACATCTGGATAAACATCTACTGAACACTATTGGGTTTTCCTAACGTTATGAACTAAACCGGTTCCTTAAAAGAAGGTGATCCAGTTTTTTTTTTGTTTTGTTTGTTTGTTTGTTTGTTTCTGAATACCAGATCCTGCATCTGTCCAACCAAACCCAGTTCCAGTCCAAAACCAGCTGACACACACACCTTAGCTGATGCCCAAACTGGTCATGTTTTAGGACCAGATGACGCCCCATCTTGTTCCAAACCAGAATCAGCTGATGTCCAGCAGGATCTGGTCCCAGAACCAGCTGACATGCAAGGTATCTCTCCACTCCTGGAACATCTGCAGAATTCTTCAGTCCCACTTTCTCATCTGCCATCTGGTCAACCCTCAGAGAAGTCTTTGTCCCAGATCATTTCAAACATCCTGGACCTTCTGTCTGACCTCCTGACCCCTGAATGCCTCAGCATTACTTTCTGTAGTTTGTTTCAGCCTTCACACATTTCAAATTAAAGTTCTTGGGTTCTGTTTTAAAAACCTGCTGGATCTGGTTTTAGTAAAAGTTTTAAATGTGTCCAGGAGACTGGAAGAAGACAAGAATCTGGCAGCAGATTAGGATTATACCTTTCCCTTTACGTTTAGAGTTGTGTGCTTTGTTGTGTACCTGCTCATGTCGTACAGGAAGCGGTCAACTATAGCCATGCGTTCCAGCTCGTGTTTGTGCTCCTCTAAAAGTTCAATGTCACTCTTCTCAGGAACAAACTTTAAGAGCTAAAACATAAAATTAGACAACCGTTCATGTGGTTTGTTGGCCAAAAAAAGTGACTTTTTAGTGTGAACATAAAAAATATCAAGTGGCAGTACCGTTTTACCTCAACATGTTCCACCCATGTCCTGTGTTGTGTTTGTTACCTGCTCCAGCATGTCTTTTGGCAGCTCCTCGTGTTCATCCATGGTCAGGATGGCGTGACAGATCTCCTCATTGGTCATCTTCAGTCTGTCACACAAAAACATTTGTATCTTACTGTAGGTCACACGGGGCTTTTAAAATCACATGGTTCTGTGTTTGCACACACTGCAAACAGTAAATATTGTATAATGAACCAAACACACTGCAGACTAGAGCTGAACAATTAAGTGCATTTACAATAATATTGCGATAAATGGATTTTCTAATCGCAAAGGCTGCAACTTGACTACGTGACCTGGTTACGTGGCTTGAGTGAGCGGAGCAGAGCAGGGAGTGGGAGAATTCAACACTGGGTTTTAACCGGTTGCATAATGACGTTAGGCTCGATAGAAGCTGATACATCTGAAAGTTTAGTACCAAAGAGGGGCAGCATGTCCGTTTGGAATTATTTTGGCTATATCAAAGAAAACGCTGTGCAATAACGTTTTGTGCAGAACCTGCCTTGCTGCTGTTGCCACCTCTCGAGGTAACGCCACAAATTTTTATCAACACTTTAAATCAGAATCGGAATAAACTTTATTTTCATTGCACTGAGACATAACAAGAACATGTACGTACAGTCATCCGAAAGATGGACGGAGTGCACGAAGCTGCATCTATAAAGCGCGGCCTTCTTATTCTTATTCAGAATACATTTTTTTAGATATAAAAAGGGAAAAAGTCATGAGGAGAGGTGATAGTGGCATTACAAAAAAGATCTCCTCACACCTCGTCCTTACAGGGCAAGATTTAAGACATCAAAAATAAAAAACACTGCCTGCTAAAAGCACATTTATGAACACGTACATATGCATTTGATGACGAGGTGGTCCATGAAGCACTAGATAGTCCGTTGTCCTGAGAAGATGATGGTCAGCTGGCACTGTTCTAATGAGACTCCACAGAAGTGTGTGTGTGGGGGGGATTGCGATAGACAAAGCTTTTCCTTAGTTTACACATTTCCCAGGAGAAATAGATAAGTCGGCCTGTTCCGAGGCCAGCTGGGGAGAGATTCAGATAACCACAATTGTTGATTTATTCAGGCAGACTATTTTCCGTCAGCCTTGAATCTGTAGTGAGAACTTTCCAAGGTCTGAAATGTCCAGATTAGGATGCATTGTACTGGTCCGTGCTTGCAAGCCTCTTCAAGGTTATTTTCCTGCTGACGAGTCCCAAAGCCACAGGTGGCCTATGATTCAAATCACTTCCAACTTACAGTTTCACTCGTAAGTCAGCTAATTTGAGTCCTCCAGCAGGAACCAAACCTTCACATAGAGAGCAACAGGACGAGGTCCAAATTAGCTGCAGCCGTCTTCTTTGTATGTTGATAAACCAGGATCCAAACTATTCCAGAAACAGGAAACCTGTCATCACAAATCCAATTATTGGCAATTTCAGCATCCTCGGTCGATAGCAGAGGTAGACACATCTCCTCCCCCCGAGATATATCCAGCTACGTCTCATCCGAGCAGATGAGGGTTCTCCAGGACCCTATCGCTTTGTTGGTCGAAAGTCCAGCTGGTCAGATCCAAAACAGTAGTTCCCATTTCGAGAGATGCGTAAAAAATAGGAGCTGCTCCAATACACAGACAGAGAGCAACAAAAAAAGGCAGGAGGAAAACAGGGAGCGGGAAGGAATGCGTGCACCTCGCTAGTGAAGAAAAACAAACACCACAAAGCCATTTACAATAGTTGCATGGCTAGAATGCCACCGACCAGTGCTTCAACCTCAAGTAAGCAAAGTACCAGCTGACAGGGATCACTGACAGAACTGTTCGAATAAGCGAACTCATTGCGAAAGACATGATGCCCATTAATATAGCGACCAAGGCTGGGTTTACAGCTTTGGTAAACACAATGGATAAACAGTACAGATTGCCTTCGCACACACACACTTTAGCCAAGTTGCAATGCCAGAGCTGTACAAAATAAATGCAGAAACAGTGTTGCAGTGGAGCTGAAAACAGTGGAGTTTTACTGAAGCAGACTGATTCATTGCTTGTGTTCAATGAAAAATACATAAGAAGACATTGGAAAATAATCTCACATTAAATCGCAATCACAATATTGAGGTTAAAAAAAAATCGCACTTAGAAAATTTTCCAAAATCGTTCAGCCCTACTACAGACAATGAGCATCTTACAGTTAAAACACACTGCAGACAGTGTTGTACAGTTAAAACACACTGCAGACAGTGTTGTATATTTAAAACACACTGCAGA
>JARVGQ010000781.1:22344735-22355860 GCA_031762355.1 Hypsolebias martinsi
CAGCGGCTCTACTCTGAGTCCCTCCCGGATGACTGAGCTTCTCACCCTATCTCTAAGGGAGAGTCCAGACACCCTGCAGAGAAAACTCATTTCTGCCGCTTGTATCCAAGATCTCGTTCTTTCGGTCACAACCCAAAGCTCATGACCATAGATGAGGGTGGGAACGTAGACAGATCGATAAATTGAGAGTTCACCTTTTGACTCAGCTCTCTCTTCACCACGACAGACCGGTACAACGCCCGCTTCACTGCCAACGCTACATCTATCCGCTTGTCGATCTCTCACTCCATTTCCACCCCCATTCATGAACAAGACCACGAGATACTTGGGGCAGAACCTCCTCCCCGACCCGGAGAAGTCACTCTACTCTTTTCCAGCTCCATGGCCTCAGATTTGGAGGAGCTGATCCTCATCCCAGACTTTATGTTCTTTATGATCAGTTAGCTGCACTGATTGTTGCTGTGTCGGTCTTAATTAAAAAAGCAGTTTTGTTTTACGTCATCTTGAACGGTCTCTTCAAAGTTCTTTCCAGCTTTGTCTTTCTTCTGTTTTGCTCTGTTTGGGGTCATGGGGGGTACAGCCTGGACAGGACCAGGTTTACTGCAGGTCCCTTCAGGTTGTGTTACACAACAGAAACCTTAGCCTTTTTGTTTGTTTGTTTGTTTGTTTGTTTGAAGCAGACTAATAACTGAACCCATCAGAAACAGTGTAACATATTTACCACAAGCACAAGATCTGAGTTCAGATATGGTTGTTTAAAGCACGTAAACTTGCATCATCTTGTCATCTGAAACGTACCTGTCACTGACTCTTATCAGAGAGAAGGACAAACAAACAGAATGTTGCTTCATAACATCCACCTGTGATTCCCCCAAACACTAACCCCAACAGGTTTATATTCACGATGTAAACTCTACGTGTAGCGTCATAAATCTGCTGTCTGGCGTCGACATTAAAGCAGTTTGACACATAAAGCTGTGTGCGTGCACGCGTGCACGAGTCTGGCCTCTTTAAAGTGAAGCCCGTCAGAAGCAGAAGCTCAGACAGGGGAGGAAAAGCGAGTCTTCAAAGAAATAATTAGGACCCACCCAGCAGCTTTTAACTGAGCTTCAGCTGCACAGGGCTGAGGTGTGAGCGTGAGGAAGGAGCAAAGGTAAAACGTGTCTGCCAAGAAGAGAATAAATGGACGTCTTAAACGATCACGAATAAAAAGACAGGATGTGCAACACGAAAAGATGACAGGAGATTTGAAAAGACAAGTAAACAACATGTGTGTTAATGGGACAGTATGAGGAGAGGTGAAGCTCACCAGTTTAAACCACTAGATGGCAACAAAGAGAATGGGGGGGGGGGGGTGATCTGACCACATCCTCTGCTGAAAATCTTCCACACAGTGAAATGTCTACTTCATTCTAATGATTCAAAGAAAATGATTAAAAACTTTATAAAGTCCTTTCCCACCCTTAACACAATAAAAACACCACAGTCGTAATAAAACTGAGGCACATCGTCTACTTCATGTCCTGACGCTGTACTTCAGTTTAGGAATCACCCTTTTCATTCAGCCTTTATTTAGACAGGTTAATCCCACTGAGCCTCGGGGACTCATTTACAAGAGAGACCTGGTTTTAACAGAGTGATGACAACCCTAGCAGGGATCTGCAACATTTACGATCAAAACAGCCGTTTTCGCACCTTCATTCAGTAAATTAAACGTGTAAAAGCCACAACAACCTGCTACAACTGTCATTCAGTTCAATTCAAATCAAAAATACTTTATTAATCCCAGAAGGAAATTAAATGATGTAACTCATCATACTGGTTTCGTTAAAGAGTTGTTCCAGATGCTGATGGTGTGGGCAGGGAGGATCTCTTGTAGTGGTTTGTCCTACAACGGATCTGAAGAAGCCTCTGACTGAAGACACTCTGGTGTTGCATGACAGTCTGATGAAGGATTGCTGATTTTCAACTGGTGGCCCATGGGCCACTTTCAGTTTGTTGGAGGAGACTTTTGTGGCCAGTAGGGGGTGACATGATGAAGCTAAAAATGTCTAATTGTTTTTAACATTTATTGATATTTTTACAATTTACGAGAAATAAAAACACCAGATTCGTGTGGGATAGTTTTTTTTTTTTAATCTTCTTCTTTCAGCTTTTCCATCTTCAGGGGTCGCCACAGGGCGTCATCCTTCTCCAATGTCACTCTGTCCTCTGCACCTCCATGTCCTCTCTAACTGCATCCATACATCTCCTCTTTGTCTTTTTCCTGGCAGCTGCATTTCTAACATTCTTCCACCAGTATACCCACTGTCCCTCCTCTGGACATGTCCAAACCATCTCAGTCTGTCCTCTCTAACTTTATCTCCCAGTCCTTTGCTGATCTCATTCCTAATCTTATCCATCCTTGTCACTTCTAAGGAGAACCTCAACATCTTCATTTCTGCCACTTCCATTTTTGTCTCGTCGTTTTTTCCATGTCCACTGTCTCCAGACCATACAACATATTGTTGGTCTCACCACTGTCTTGTAAACTTATCCTTTAACTTGTGCTGACACATTTTTGTCACAAATCACTCCTGATTTTTTTTCTCCATCCTGCCTGGCTCTGTTTTTCCAGAGGACAGTTGGATAGCTCTGTTTATCAGAGGGTGAGAGGACAGCTCTGTCAGCTAAATGCAGATTGGACAGTTTGGTTTTTTGGGAGGTCAGTTGGACAGCTTGGTCCCTTGGAGGTTGATCCTGATAATATTTTTCTTTGACACCAAATAAGGATGAAAGGAAAGGTCAAAGGCTAAACAACAAATCCAGCTGGGCTCACCACACTTTTCTAACTCATGTTCAAATTCTCCCACAGGGGGGTGCTGTGGTACAAAGTTCATTAACCTTTACACTTTTTTTTTTTTTTTTCTTGTCTTACTATTTTACAACTTATGTTTTAAAAAATAAAGAATGATTATAATTTGGTGAACTTGGCTCAAGTGATGTCTGCAACAGGTAATCACAGGTAAAACAATTAGGAAATAATCTATTTAATATAAAAAAAAAATTAAAATGCAAATGAAACTAAGAAAACCAACTAAATTACTCTATTTTTTGTAAAAATTCATTTCACTTTCTGTTAGTTAAATTTTTTTAAACATCATTTTCTGTGTGATTTTTAAAGTACGGTGTATTGTATCTTTACAACCATGACAAAAACAAAAAGTGAACAGTGAAGATAAAATAATACATTTTATTATAACCTTAAATATTTAAATGAATCACAAAATGTTTAAAATCAGGAGATGTGTCAAATCGCCAGATTTTAGCTCATTATCTGTAAAAACATGAGTCATTCTTATGTTTGCTGACTGTGGCAGCCATCTTGAGTTATGTGTACTCTACATAATAATTAGCTGTAGATGTTTCCTGATGCATGCTCAATAACCCTGTAGATGTTCAACCAATGCTTTTTGAGAGATCCAGTAAAATCCATTCATTGGTCTTTGATCAGTTTTGCTAACAGACAGACAAACGGCAGATAATAATAATAATGAAGGTTCTGTCCAGTGTGAACGCTCCCTGAGCTACATTCTGCCCTGATACGAACTTCAGATGTTTCTTTTTTAGCTTTCTGAGGATGACTAATTTAACTTCTACACATTTTAACATGTAAACAAACAAAGTTACTTTTCTGTGTAGGATTGATTTTAAAAGAATAAATGAACCTTCTTTGGGTCCACGTGGTTCATTTTAGACAAACGTTCCGGTTAAAGTCTGGAGCTGGTCGTACAAAAGCTGCTCAAAAGCATCTGAACGTTGGAGTCCATCAGAGTACGGTCAAAACAAACAGCGATCTGACAAACAGATCAGGTAAAAACAAGCGACGCCTCACAGGCTGGTATCCGCCGTCTTGGTCTTCACCTCAGCGCCGGTGTTGGCCGGCGTCATGGTGTCAAGCCGAGTGTCTCTGCAGAAGAACACAGCAGGGTTCCTACAGGCCCACATGGCTACTTCTCCTCCCGTTTTCCCGGGACTGGAGCTCGACAGCCGGCTGTTGTTCATCCCCGCTCGGCTCACGTAGCGGTCCCTGATCCTCTCCGTCTGGTTATGCCGGACCTCTCGGTTGCGGCTCTGGCTGGAGAGGTACGCAGCAATGTTTCTGGTCCGATATCCTTCCTCCCTGCTGCGGCCCAGTAACATGGCGATATTTGGGTTCCTCAGGGCATAGATCAAAGGCTTGATGGCTCCGTTGGACCAGGCCAGCCAGATGGCCACTGTGTCCATGGCCGGGTTGAACCTGTAGTTCCCGATGGCCGTGACCAAGCCCATTAAACAGTACGGACCCCAGCAGCAGATGATGAACACTATCATGATCAGTACTGTGGTGGCGGTTCGCATCTCGCTGTAGAACCGCAGTAAGTAGGCGTACGTGGTGACGGGTCGGACTCGGATCTCCGACAGTCTGACGGTCTTACAGATGTTGTAATGGCAAAAGCACATAAGGGAAAATGGCACCAGGTAGCACACCACAATAAGGCAGACGCTGTACGCTGTCCCCACACCGGAGTTGCTTGCGTGGAACACGTACATACAGTGGTAAAAACCAGGTTTATGAACGTCTGGTGGCGTTCGGACCAGTAGATACGTGGGCAGGGAGAAAACCACCGCTGTTACCCACACAGCCACCAACAGCTGGGCGGCTTTCTGACACCCGATCTTAGCCTGAGGTTGCCGGACGATGGCGTAGTACCTATCGAAGGAGATCAGTGTCATGGTGAGGGTGGAGATGATGCCGAAGCAAGTGTTGAAGAAGCCGTTGGCGACGCAGAAAGCATCTCCGAACATCCAGACGCCGTCCTTGCTGAAGAGCATGACGAAGGAGAAGGGCAGGCACAAGATGGCGGTCAGGAAGTCGGACAGCGACAGTGACATGATGAAGGCGTTGGTCACTGTTCGGAGCTGTCTGTGTTTGACGATGACAATGATGACCGCTGAGTTACCCAGGCTGGAGAGAAGGAAGATGGACAAGAGCACCAGGGCCTGAGCCGCCACCGTAACACCCTGCAGAGCCGAGTTACTGTCAGCGACGCTCAGGACTGCCGCCGTTGATGATATCTGATGGTTCCCTGTCGTTCCCTCTGCAGCCTGAGGGGCGGCGGTCACCAGACTGGTTATTATGGAAACAACCCTGTGGACAAACAGATGGCGAAGTTATTTCACAACCGAACACTTCACACACAGTTCTGCAACGTTGCTGCGTGCAGACATTGTCATTTTTGTGTCAGCTAAGGTTGATTATTTGTGGCAGCCATCTTGTTTCAGGTTAACTCCAAAAGTTGCAGATGTATAGTCAACGATTGCTTTGCGAGTTTTATTTAAATCCATAAAGTGGTTCATGAAATGTGTGGCTAGCAAACAAATTATGCATTGACATTTGTTTAGCCCCCCTCATTTTTAGGGGGTCCTGCCCCCCTAGTCCCCCAACTTGTTGACACCCCTGGTAAATTTACTAACTGCAGATCTTCTTCTTGATAGGCTCAGGAATTGTGTCAGAATGTCTCGGGGTTAATCCAGAATCCAGATCTGATTCTGGTGTTTACATGTGAGGATGAGGAAGATGAGGATTACCTTGGCTCCACAGGTGAGGAGGTGCTCAGCTGGCTGATGATGGAGTCGGAAGTGTAGTTGATTCCGCCCCGCAGGGGCCTGCTGACAGGTGAATCCATGGATGAAGAACAACAGAGTGAATCTGAGGTTCACTTCCTGGCATCTCCACTGGCAGCAGCAGGAAAACCCAAACTGGATCCCATCAGAACCCAGTCAGTCCTGCTGCTGCAGCTGAAGATGAATTATTGATGCCTGGTTTTGTCTCATAATCCTCCTGGTGACCTTCCTCTACTCTGGGATGAGGAGGTCACTGACTGAAGCTGCGATTGACCTGCAGGAGTCTTCATCAAATATGGATGAGCCCACATTTAGAACCGAATCACACAGAACTATCGTTTGCTCGTTGAAGGGGATGCTGCTTTTATTCTGCTGCCTCGTGCCCAGATGTGTTGGAACATCTGCTCAGAGGAGGAGTTTCAAACATCCAAACATGTTGGTAAATCATGGGATATAAAAACCGGGATGAGAATGTAACTGGAGTCACACACCTTCAGCCTGGAAGACGGACCTCAGACCAGCAGGAAAAGCACGGACCCGTCCCTGCTGCAGCTCAAAACCGATCCCGGTGCAGCCCCAGCAGCTGATCAACACAATCACTTCACGACCAGCACGCGCTCATTCTCTGACCGTTTCTTATGACAACCCCACTTAGCACCAAACGCGCGCGTGCGTGAACAGACCGGAAGCTACCCCTGTGCGCGCGCTGCCTGCGTGCTCGGTGGTTCCGCGCACGCACAACAGCCTGCATTCAGCTCCGGCAGGCTGCAGAGCTGAGTGTGCAGCGATGGATTTGTGACTGTTGCCATGGTAACAGCAGGTGATGCGCGGTCCTGCAGGCTTCAGGTGTTTGATGGGTGTAACAGTTCACATACGGCATCACGTGACTCAGGAATGATGCTCCGGTTTTATCCCACAGACCAAAAACATGCATGTTAGACTGCCTCCAGGCCTCCCTTGCAAAAGAGATCCGTGATCTCAATTGCCTGGTTAAATAAAGGTTAATAAAATAAAATAAACCAGGGTAACCTGGTCGCTGAGAGGCAGCAGCTCTTGTGCCACCGTGCTGCACGACAATAAATACAATTTATTGTTAGGATAAAGAAATAACCAACCAAACACAAACTTTAGCAGAATTTGGTGATTTGGCAAGTATGGGGACAACCAAAAAATATACAATACAATACAATACAAATTTATTTATAAAGCACTTTAAAACAACACAGTTGGCCAAACTATAGCCTACATATCAATCAACTGAACAGTAAACATTATTTTACTTAGTGGAAACACAATGTGTAATTTATGTTTTTAAAAAATCCTTAGCTCAGTGTTGTCACATTTCCGGCATTGTTTTAATTCCATAATTTAAAAAGTTTTTATTTATGAGCCTAACACTGAAATAAAATTTCCCTTTTTAGTTCAGTTCATACATTTCGTCTTTCCTCCCAATATGGCGGACATGTTAGTGGCGTCACGTCCTGTTGGGGCGGTACTGCTCCTTTAAGTAGCTTCGCTGATCGCGTGAAATCCAACGAAGAAGAAAAACAGACGACGAAGAAGAAGAGAAACAAACGAAGAAGAAGAAAGAAAGGAATTCGCATCAGAGCGAGGAAAGAAGCATATTTAACTGAATAAATGTTGTCAAGATGAGTTCGGGTGAGCAGCATTTTTTGTTTTTATATATTTTTTTAAATAAAGAAACTGCGACGAACTCTGTTCTGTTTTGGACCTTAATGGTACGGCTTATAATTCTATTAGCATCATCCGAACCCGAACAAAAATGTAAAAGGACGGATTTAAACAAACATTTCCCTGTTTAACTAGAACCGTAAAGAATATAATGATCCATATGGGTTTGTTTGTGTAAAATAAAAAAATATATATTTAAATTGATTATTATAGGTACTACTAGAGGTATCCTAAAGTTTGTTTTAAAGGTTTAATTTTTTTTGATAATCAACTCGTAAATCTTACTTCCCAAGCGATGTAGTTTGGAAATAACTTCTGTAATAATGTTGGTTTGTTAATTATGCTTCAGGTATGAATATTTAAGGTGTTTTCAACATGCCAGATTCTGCTTTTTACTCATAAACACAACATCAATTTACCTGCAGGGAGATATACAGAGTCTAATGTATAAAATCAAGTGGTCACATCACATGACCATTCATGTACCACAGAATGTCTTTACAGATGCACAATTATCCACTGTTGGTGGCAAAAACAAAAAAAATAAAAATAAACGTGGCTCCCACTCACAGTCAAGGAATTGGGAGAATAACAGAAGACTGTTATATTGAAGGATTAAAGAGTAAGTAAGCCACAGGCCATTAAATCTGACCAGAAATCAGATATTCTGATAATTATTTTAACCTTTCTCTCTCCGAGGTAAAAACAGTCATTGATTCAACTCTGTGGTTTTAACAGACGTCTCGGATGACGTCATGTGAATGCGGTTTGTACAATTTTTTTTTTTTTGTTTAAATTGATGTTTACTTACAGTTTTTGTTCACTTGTATCTTTCAGCTGTGGCCATGAGTTTAACATGTCCCGGCCTGTACTGTGGTCGTATTATGGTGAACGGATCGGTGGCGGAAGAGTGTGGCGTGAGTACCAAACACCTTTACCTACACGCCTCACTGCACAGGACAGTCGAGTGAAGCATCTGACCAATGAGAAGCCAACAGAGCTGACGGGTCGGTGTCGAACAGCACCAGTACAGATAGACAAATAGATACTTAATTGCCAAGAGGTCATTCAACTTGCTTGTTAAAACTCCCAAGACTTTGAGACATGAAGAAGAGTAAGGTCGTGTTTGAAGCTTGGATTTTACTTGACAAATGCTTGACATCATTTCGTCTGACTGATCCAGATTTTGATCATGAAACCTTTCTCTCAAGGTAGTTCAGGGAGTTTTTTATTTGTGACTAAACTTAATATGTTATTAAAAAAAAAAAGAAACGCTTTGTCTATGTTCAAAATATTCCGCTATACACACACTCACTACATTATTGTCATGACTACAGTATATTCAAATTCAAAATTCAAAAATACTTTATTAATCCCAGAGGGAAATTAAATGTTGTAACTCATCATCCTGGTTTCATTAAAGAGTTGTTCTAGATGCTCATGGCTGTGGACAGGAAGGATCTCTTGTAGCGGTCTGTCCTACAACAGATCTGAAGAAGCCTCTGACTGAAGACACTGTTGTTGTATGACCATCTGGTGAAGAGGATGCTGAGGGTTGTCTATAATGTTCTTCATTTTATGAAGAATCCTTCTTTGTAAAAAGGTTCTAGAGGAGCACGCCAGCCTTCTTTGTGAGCTTGTTGATCTTTTTGAAGTCTCTTGCTCTGGTGCTGCTATTCCAGCAGATGATGGCAGAAGATTATGGTACTCTCTACAACAGACTTATAGAAGATATGCAGCATCTTGCTGCAAACACTGAAGGACTTCATCTTCAGTATGTGTGTGTAGGGGGGTGAGGGGGTAGTAAACTAGTCACTCTTCATTTGATTAAACTATGCTTTTAGATTTTAAATTTCTTAAAAATATAGTTTCCTCAAATGACTGGGGTGGCTGAAGATTAATATATGGGGGCCTTATTCTTCCACCCCCTACCCCCCATTGGCCACCCCTGGCTCCACCATTGCTCCTAGTGTTGGATAAAATTGCTCCCTCCACTCACCAGAATCCATCACTCTGTGCTGCCTTGAACAAAAAATAAATAAATAAAACTACCTCCCTCTGTTCTCCATAGTGTAACTCCTACCCACTTGTATATTTTGCACCCAAAACAATAAAGTTTACTTACATTCCCTGCTCAATCCCAGTACTGAAAAACACTCGTCTTGAAAACTACAAACTCACTACTCAAATCCCTCAGAGACGGGGGACATCGGTGATGGTAATGTTACAATCAGGTCACCGGCATTAGATAGGAAGTAGTCCCCAACACTCTCTGTAGCCTACTCATTATTTATTCCTTAAATTCTGAACATTTTTAACCATGATTTAGGTGAAATATTCTGTTTTTTGAAGATCTATCAATGCTATCTGAATATGGGATGAGTTCAGTAAAGAGTGTGATGGTTGAATAATCAGCCTGCTTGTGGCCCCCACAGACAGCCAGTGTTGTGCTGCACTTAGAGAAAGACGCGCTTGTGTTTTCTGTGTCCTGGCACAGCCATGCAGAACATCTTGTGTGTCCTGTGTGCAGAAATAGAGCCATTATTGCACTCTGACAACGGGACGCTGTGTTATTACAGTTTAACAGATACACACCAAAAGCTGATTATACACTCTGTCCTAAAGCCAGCACAAAATGTGTGTATGTATGTGTGTGTTAGTCCCATTACATGTGTTCTGCATTAAAACACTTATTGTGTGTCTTGGGACTGCAAAGGGTTGTTGTGTCAACTGAACTCACCTAGTTTTCAGTTGTTCAGTCATATTATGGGGTGGATTTCTGCATGAGAGAAACACCCACTAAACACTGGGTCCCATGAAAACAAAGGGAAGAAAGGAGCAGTAACAGTAAACAGAACAATAAAGCCCAGGGGGCTGTGGTAGCACAGTGGTCAGTTCCACGGTCCTAAAATCCTGATGCTGCTGGTCCAAGCCTAGGTTGTGTCAGGAAGGGCATCTGGCATAAAACAATTTTTGTATGCATTCGCACTCATTAAGAATCTCTCAGCGCAAAATGAGAGAGAGACTTTTAGAGAGAAAGTTATTGGCTGGTGATTTTTAGGATAGAGGTCATAAAGGGAGGGGTCCAGTTGTTCTTACATTGACAACATCGTAATGTTTTCAGAATTGGGTTGTCTTTGGAGACCTCTGCGATGCAGCATTTTTTATTGGTGTAACAATCCCTTCTTATTTCTACAACTTTTTAGTACATACCATCCCATCCCATTTTATTTATAGAGCACTTACAACAGCAACAAGGTCAATCAAAGTGCTGTACAAACAAACAAATAACAGGCAACAAATAGGCAACATACAAAATTAAGTAAAACAGAATATAAAAACGGTGCGGATAATATATATAACCACCGACCTGTGTGAAGCAACAGGTTCAAACACAGATCAACTGGTGTTGAAAGCAACGGAATAGTAGTGGGTTTTTAAATGGGATTTGAAAACCGAGAGGGAGGGGGCCTGTCTGACAAGCAGAGGTAACTCGTTCCAACGTCTTGGGCCTGCTACAGAGAAGACCCTGTCACATCTGCGCTTAAGACGAGTTTCTGGAACTGTGAGAAGTAACTGGTCCGCTGACCTCAGAGAACGTGGTGGTGTGAAAAAATAAACTCGAAACGAGACTGAGACCTGAACAAAGTTAAAAGTTTTAATAAAACTTTGCAAAGCTGAGAACAGAGTACAGTCAGGAGGCTGCATCCAATCTGCTCTGAGTGAGTGAGCTCTAAGCACAAGCATTTATACACGAACAGGGCTGCGCTGACAGTTTTTGATATGA
>JARVGQ010000781.1:22357372-22372369 GCA_031762355.1 Hypsolebias martinsi
CATGACACTGCACTGACTGCCTTTGAAATAAAAGGTCAATAGTTTAAGATCAAACCTTTAAGTCTTTGTCAGCTGACGCTGATTAAAGCTGATGTTATGAGTCCACAGTTTGGACAACACCGACCGGATGTGAACGTTAGGACCGGTCGTCTCTGACCGACAAAACAAACCCTGAAAAGCTTCAGATAAGCATCGGGTGAAGCAGACAGGAAGTTGTCGCTCGCTGCTGCGACGCCTCGTTGAACTTGAATAAAAACAACCTCCTCAGCGTTTTTCATTTTCCACATGTGGAGGAGCTGGAGGGTTTCACAGCAGCGTCCACAACCTAATGGGTTTAAACACACTTCAGCTCCTCGCTTTTCAATTCTGCTTAACTTTATTTATAAAGCACCGAATTCACAACATGAATCTGTGTCAATAAGTCTGAAAGTGGTGACTGATAAGAAAAGGAGAACTGTGATATAATTTTAACCGCAGTCATCTCCGGTGTCAGGTTTGTCCTCGAGGAGAGCGGGCCAACATCCAGAAGGTTTGTGAGCGCTGCGCCGAGTCGCCCGAGCTGTACGACTGGCTCTACCTGGGCTTCATGGCCATGCTGCCACTGGTTCTGCACTGGTTCTTCATCGAGTGGTACTCAGGGAAGAAGAGGTGAGGCTCACGAACGGGTTCTGTTTCGGTCAGGAACTCGTTCAGACTACCACTCATCTGTCTGAACAGAATCCTGCAGGATCGGGTCGATGAAGAGATCCTTTTTGGGTTTTTTATGTGAGACTTTAATGTTTTTTTTTCTGATTCTTCCGGGTCAGAAAGGCTGCATTCAGTTGGCTAAGTTCAGGTCCGGTTTCAGGGTGTGTTTGAGTCCAGTTTTTCCCTGGGTTCAGAACTTCAGTTGCAGTTTTTGTGAGGTTCAGCTCCAGTTAACGTCAAGTCCGGGTCCAGTTTCTGTCAGGTTCAGGTCCAACATTTTTCTGGGTTCTGGTCCAGTTAATTTGTTCCTTCAGGTTCAGGTTTTGTTCAATTCAGATCCAACGTCTGGCTGTTTTTTAAGTCTGGCTCTTGTAAAGTTTAGGTCCAGTTCCTGGTCTGGTTCTGCTGTCGTGTCACCCCACCCTACATGCTGGTGGAGAGCGGCTGACGCTTGATGGTTCTGAAGGAGTTTTTTGCTGAAGAACCCTGGATCTGGTTCCAGCTCAGTGGTTTGTCTCTCTGAAGGTTCTGATTCTGATCCGTCAGTTTGGACGTTTTCTTGGATCGTCTTTGTGTCGAAACATTTTGAACACGTGTTGAAGCTGAACCCAGTCGGGTCCTGGTAGATCAGAGCTGCAGAGGCAGACAGGGCAGTACAGCTCAGTCCGACCCGTTTGTCTCATTCTGAAGGATTCCGTTCAGACATAAAACCAACTGAGACTGTTTTTAAGATGAATTTGTCCAGTCGGTTCTGGAAACGTCCTCTGTGTGTTTGCAGCTCCAGCGCCCTGCTGCAGCACGTCACCGCCATGTTGGAGTGCAGCGTGTCGGCGGTGGTCACACTGCTGCTCACGGACCCCATGGGGAAACTCAGCATCCGATCCTGTCGGGTCAAGGAGCTGTCCGACTGGTACACCATGCTGTACAACCCGAGCCCGGACTACATCAACACGCTGCACTGCACACAGGAGGCCGTGTACCCGCTGTGAGTACGCACTAAACACACACCACAGCTGCATCCTGCTTCACTACGATGTGAAGCAACTGAAGCAGCACAAGGATTTAAAGTCATCAAACCTTTAAGAGGAGGTAGTCACAGGACAGAGTGTGTGTAAAATGGGGGGTGGAGCCTGCAGTGCTCGCTGTAGGTCTTCTTGTCTTAATCTAACTGGGAGTTGTGTTGTGTTGTCAGCTACACCATCGTGTTGATCTACTACGCCTTCTGCCTGGTGTTGATGATGATGTTCCGGCCCCTGCTGGTGAAGAGGATTGCGTGCGGCCTTGGGAAATCGGACCGCTTCAGGAGCATCTACGCCGCGCTCTACTTCTTCCCCATCATCACCGTGCTGCAGGCCGTCGGTGGCGGCCTTCTCTGTGAGTCTGCGCGTCACCGTCAAACCAGAACAACACGTGTGCTTTCTAACACGTGTGCTCTGTTTGTTTCAGACTACGCTTTCCCCTACATCATACTGGTCCTGTCACTCATCACTCTGGCCGTCTACATGTCTGCCTCGGAGATTCAGGTAAACACACGCCTGAGCGTGTTGGAAAGGATCAGCTGGGAGGTCTGTCAAAATGTCAAATCAGTTCTTTGTAATGAATCGTTCCAAGAGTCCCGCCCACAGAACGAAGCTGACCGCTGATTGGTCGGGTTGCAGCATCATGTGACACTTGATGAATCTGATCATTTTAAAAATTGGTCGTTTGTCTTTCAAATTCTGAAGAGTGTAAATGCTGAGTCAGCATCCACAATTTTTGTTTCATGTTTCAAATGTTTGAATGTCACAATGTTCGGTCCGTTCAGGAGACGGGCGCTGTGACTTTTGTAACTTGTTCTTTTCAAAATATTTATCTTTTATTTACATTTTTTTTCCCTATAGAAATACATTATTTCTTACATCCCTTTAAGCACTGTTCTCTTATACCTCTATGTCTGCTTCTGCTACTGGTTGTGCTTTTAGCTACCATTCAGCTACTATTTACATTCAGTTGCTAATTTGTTACATAAAGTTTTTAGCTACCATTCTGCTATTTTTATACCTTTTACTTTTTAGCTTCTAGCTAGCATTTTTATGCTTTTAGCAACCAGTCTGCTTTTAGTCTTAAGGTAGCCTTTTGCTGATTTTAGCTTTTAGTCATTTGTTCCTGCCTTTAGCTTCTAGCTATCAATTTACAACTTGTAGCTAGCATTTAAAAATATTGAGCTTTCCTTTTGTTACTGTTGCTCTTGTATCAGCACATGATGCTTTTAGCTAGAATTTTCCAGTTTAGCTTTTAGCTAGCATTTTGGTTTTTTTTTTTTTTTTTTTTTTTGGTTAACTAGCATTTTGCTTTTAGCTAATATTATGTTGCCTTTTATTTTGCAGCTACCATTTTGCTACCAGTTGTTCGCTAACATTGAGCTACTTTTACCTTTTATCTGCTTTCAGTTTCTAGCTACTCCTTTACTATTTATAGCTAGCTTTTTGCTACTTGTAACGGGTAGCTAACGTTTTGTTTCTTTTATTTAGTGTTATGCATCGTTTAGTTTTTAGCTACTGTTTTGCTCCTGTTAACATTTAGCTACTTTTACCTTTATCTTCGGTTTCTAACTACTTCTTTGCTACTTCTAGCTAACGTTTAGTTACTTGTAGATTTCAGTAAACTTCAGCCCTGAACGTTTTTGTTTGTTTGTTTCTGGACCCAACTATAATCACGTCCTTCGGCTCGTTCTCCTCTTCCTCTCAGTCCTTTAAGACTCTGGTGGCGAAGAAGAAGCGCCTGGTGGTTCTGCTCAGCCATTGGCTGCTTCACGGCTACGGCATCATCTCCATCTCCCTGCTGGACAAGCTGGAGCTGTCGCTGCCGCTGCTCGCTCTGGTACCGGGACCGACCCTGTTCTACATCGCCACGGCCAAGTTCACCAAGCCGAGCCGCATCCTGTCCGAGGGCGGCAATGGGCACTGAGCGCCACGGGCCGAGGAGGAAGAGGAGCAGATCTTCACCGTCCATCCCCCAGTTTGACTCATTTAATGTTTCAACACGTTTTAAACATGTTTTTAACACGTATGGAAGCGTGACCGTTCCATCCTGGCTCCATGAGCGTGTGTTTTAGCTGTTTTACTGGTTCTGTTCAGCCTGCTGTCGAGGTTTGCTGCTACTCTTCTGTTTGTAAATACGATTGTTTGTTGATTATGTATTCATTGGCTACAAATAATCGCTTCACATCTTAAAGTAAAGCCATTTTGCTCGTGTCTCTGCGTTTGACGTGCAATTCAAGATGGCCACCACAGCCAAGTCACTTTAAACAAAACCGCTGCGGCTCAGCCAGTTTTGTGAATGCAGAGCTAAAATTCAGCATGGTAGTAGCCGAGTGTCATTCCCTACACTTAGAGCTAGATTTTTGAATATTTGACGTGCAAGTCGGTGGGTGACCCATTTCATTTGATTCTTTGCCATTTTCAAAGCCGACAAACTTTTTTAAATTCTTGACAAAATTCAACTCTTTAGATTTTATTGAAACTTTTCCCACTCCGTATTCCTTTCAGATCAGTTTTATGTTGAATGACCTCAGCTTTTCTCTCAACACGACTGAATAAATTCAACTCTTTGACATGATTTGCAGTTTATTGTCAAACATAACAAAAAACACTTTCATGATTCAGAAGTCTTTGGATAGAGGCGGTTCGGTGAAGTAAAAACAGACCTGCAGCTCTGAAAGAGGCTGATTTGAGAATTAGATACGTTTTTGAAACACTGACTTTCATTTATGAAGGATCAAAGTGAAAAAACCTGCTGATGGAGCTTCGTGAGTTTAAGGATGAGGTTTGGGTCGGTATTTGTTCTCCAGCAGAACATCTTGAATCATTTCCATACCAGGCCCAAATGTTGGCGCTTTAGACTTCAGTCTTGGAGTTCTCACAGAAACGACTAAATCTGTGCAGTCGCTGCGAGAAAAAAAAAAATCACAATCAGATGATTAAAGTGCGGCAGCCGATGTGTAAAAGTGCTGTCGCTAACCTGGTCCAGTGTCATTAAAACTGTAAATAAATACTGTAGGTGTGTCTGGTTTTATAGATTAATGGAAAAGTACTGCTCAGGTTAAAACTGAAACATTATTTTGGCAGAAATTCAAACCTAAACTGAGCTGAACTTGTTTTTATGAACTGAAAAAAAATTAAATAAGTGTTTTAATATTTAAAGCTACTGGACTTTTATTCTGTAGTTAAGACGTTTCTCCACACCTGGTGAGCTTTATAGTTAAACTGGAACAGTCTATGCAGATTAACTTCACCCCCCTCCCTCCTGAGGGTCATCAGGGCTCGCAAACGAGTCGTCTGAAAGCGTTGCCATCGTGCAGGTAACCAAAACATCCGGGCAAACAAAGACCCCGATGACCCTCAGGAGGGAGGAGATTAATCTGCATGTGCATGTAGCTGCAGGAGCAGAGCACCTCGTGCACTCTAAAGCTTGAAGCTTCAGATCCCAGTTTTGAACTGAAAAGCTCCCCAGGTGCAAAACCTCTTCAGCTACAGAACAAAGTCCTGGATGACAGAGTCTACAGCAACAAACTGAAAAGGAGCATTGCGTTCAGATCTGATGCATGAAGTTAGAATAAATAAAAACAACTACCAGTGACAACGAGGCATGACTGTGAAACTTTAAACATCTGCATCAATACTGATGTTAATCTGAAGACCTGTCGCTGCAGGAGACTGAAGAAACCGAGCCAGTCCCCATTATTCATGGAACCCCTAACCGTGATTCTGATCGCCAATAAGAACTTTGTGGGAACATCAAGTTCCATCAGACCGTCCTTTAAAAAGAACTGAAAGGTTTTCATCAAACGAGCCTTCAGCGCCACAGCTGGACCACCCTGAGCGGAAACATCTGCCACAAAGTTCAAAGCCACAGCAGATTAAAAACCAGGATTAGCATAAAAACAGGTCAGCAGTGCAGAATCCGGCAGGTCCGCTCTCTGATCATCACTTCTGGATATAAATGATGATGATGCACAGAGTTCCCACCAGTCCCAGAGCCTGGAACCCCAGGAACCAGAGCAGCAGCCAGAAGATGAGGATCACCACAGGTTCCACTGTCCTGTCTCCAAAGTACATCTGGCTGAAGCCCAAACCGATCAGACACTTGTTGATCATCCCAAACAGAGTCCCCATCCGCTCGCAGTCGTCCAGCGCAGGCTCTGTGACGGCCTCGTGGTCGACCTGCTGCTGCTGGTCATCGATGGGGGGTCGCGGTCGGATCCGGTTGGCATCACTGGGGTGTAGCGGTTGGGTCCAGTTGGCGTCAACCTGTGAAGACAAACACGAGATTCTGATTCATATAAACACAATCAGAGTTACAGGAACATCTGAGGGAGAGATCCACCAGTTATTTGACCCAAATCGATCTCTTTTCAAACCTCTGCAATGTCAATCAAATGTCGTCTGTGCGGTTTGGACTCCATCAGGGCCGTCCTTTGTCTCTGATCCTGTTTTTGGTTTTGTGGACCGGATCTAAAGGTGCAGTCGTGAAGAGGAGGGTGTAGACCCTCAGGGTATAGTCTGCTTTATGTGCACGTGTTGGCGTCTTCAGGCCATGACCTTCAGCTGCACCGTGGTGGTTTGCTGCCGAGTGTGAAGCGGCTGGAATGAGAGCTCCTGTACGTCCGAGGAAATGGATCAAGTGGGGAGAAGTGTTTTCCTCATGTAGAGGAGTTCAAGTATCTGGGTGAAGGTAGGATGGAGTGGGAGATGGATCAGGACCTAATGAAGGACTTGCTTCAGTCAGTTGTGAAGACAGTTGAGTGAGTCTAAAGCTCTGGATTTACTGGTCCGTCTATGTTCCAACCCTCACCTGGCTCAGGCAGCCAGCCTCAGGCCTGAGGAGACCTCAGGGCTGAACATGAACTTGCAGGAGGGTTTATAGATCCTCTCTGGTGGGGGAACACCAGGAGGAGCCGGAGAGTGTTAATGAGGAGAGGAAGGTCTGGGTTTATCTCCTGGACCTGTTGCCTCATCAACCTAACCATAATAAAGTGGTAGAAGATGGAGATGGAGCAACAATGCTCAAGATCATTTTTAGCTGTACACGTTCCTCTAAGGGTTGGTAAGTTTACATTTATTTCTGTTAAGCAATTATCGTTTTTTTTTTTTTATTAAAAAATACAAATTGATCTCAAACCTCCTGCTGCTCTTGAGCCTAAATGACCCACTAGGCCTCACTTTTAAAACTGAGGCCTCTTGAGTCATTTTAATCTTTAAAAATGCTGCCCTGTTTTTTTTTTTTTTTAACCATATCAGTCTGCATCTAATATTAAGTCATAACTACAAGATTCTAAGTCTTTATTTTAAGATAGAATCTAATAAATGTGCCTTAGATTACATTTTTTTTCTTCAAAATGGCAAAAATGGGCATTCAACTGGAAACGGAAGTTATGAAATTTTATCTTAGGACAAAGATTTAAAGAAATATAACTTCATGGGAGTTAATAACAAAAAAGTAAAAACTGTGACCCCTGATTAAACAGACTGATCCACAGGTTATTGATTAAACAGAGGGATCCAGTTTATTGATTAGAAACCAGGTGTGTCTGCAGAAACAGGCTGCACTTGTTCTCAGCAGAAATACCAGGAAATGCTCTGGCTGCGTCCCATTCAGCACAGCTCCAGCTGCTGTTCATGTTGGATTACAAGGTCAGTTTACTGAAACACTAAATGGAACGCAGCCATCATGATAGGACAAAACTTCCTGGTTTTCTTTCCTCACCTGCAGATAAAAAAAAAAACTCAGCATTCAAGTTCAAGTATCTTTGTCTTTCGCATCACATGTGCTACATGAAGTGGAACGAAATTGTGCATTCTGGGTCCCAGTTACACCCCTAAATAGCAAAAGTATAAAAAATATACTGTATAAAGATGATGTACACTAAGATATGAGCTAAACGAAAGCTAAACGTCTAAGCGTGATCTGAACCTGATAATAATCATATTAGTACTAATTTATCGGGATCGATTTTGATGCCGATAAGAACTCAGAAAATTGTTGGTTCCTAAACTTGATTGGATCCGTTCTAATGGGATCCGGACAGCCCCAATTTAAACTTAAAACTTAAATTTGCAGATTTTTTGACGGAGTGCGGTAGACGCGTTACAGCTCAATTTTCAGCCGAACAAACTCCAAATGCCAAAAAAATTACGAATATTTTCGCCAATTCTGTTTCTGCTCCGTCACATCAGAACTGCTCGGTGGTTCCGATCTGAACTGATGCCCTTTAATAAGACCTTAATAAGTTAGCTGCTTCGTGACTGAGCAATTTGTTTACCCGGACAGCGTGTCGTTCTCCGTGAGCATTAAGGTACCGTCTCCTCTGGCTGTCCAACGGCAGGTCTTCCGCCGAGTGTCCGTCTGCAGGCGGCTGTACAGCGGACATGTTCCGGCTGATTCTCCCGTACCAACTTGCGAAAACTCCCAAGCGAAGTAACGGGAGGGGCAGCCCTGATAAACGAACGTTACTCCACAGATTTATCGGAAAAGTCAACGGCGTGCCCCCTGCTGGCTGGGAGCGTCATTACAGCTGGGTTTTACTCCGCCCCCTGCTGGCTGGGAGCGTCATTACAGCTGGGGTTTACTCCGCCCCCTGCTGGCTGGGAGCGTCATTACAGCAGCGGTTTTATTTATTTATTTATTATTTATTAGTTTATTTATTTATTTATTTATTTACAGTATTTATTTATTTATTTTTATTACAGCCGCTGTTTAAACGTGCCCTTTGCTGGTTGGAAGTGTCATTACAACTTTTTTTCTTTTCTTCATAAATATCCTCAAAAAAAATTGCAGTTGATACTGGTATTGGTTTTGCACAGTTACTCCTGAAATTTTAACTGCTTTATTTTTGTTCTGGTTGAACATAAATATGTTCCTAAACAGTCATATTTTTGTATAAATTGCTACAGATAGGAAAAGATCACCAAAAGTAGCAACAAGCCATCTCTTAAGTAGCAGAATGTAAGTGAATAAGACAAAAACAAGTTCAGGTCAACTTTATTGTTGTTTCCACCACATGTGGTGCATGAAGTAGAATGAAATTTTGTACACAGGGTCCCAGTTATACCCCAAAATAGCAAAATATAAAGTATAAAAAGAAACAGTAAATAAGGATCTAAGACATACACTAATATACATTCTAAACAAAGGCCAAACAGTGCCATAAAAGATACATGCTAAACTCTAACAATATAAATCAATATTGCGCAACAACAGCAGCCCAAGCATGAGTCTGTCATGAGCAGATGGATGTGAATAAATACAGCAACTTGAGATAATCAGCAGCACAGATAAGTCACATATCGCCAATTAAAGTGAAAATTAAATTAAACAAAGCCAGTAACTGAAGCAGATGTTAAAGTGAACAATGTTTTTAAACGAAGTGACATTATCTCAATGTATTTTAGCAGGAAAACATTTATAAATAAAATTAAACACTTAAAAGTGTAAAAGTTACTAAAACCACATGTCGGAGCACATATCTCTGAAATGAGCTGAGTCAAGACTCCTGATCAAACAGCAGGACAGAAGTGGGGTCAGGATCTCCTCAGGGGCCACACAGGTTCAGGTGGGACCTGATGTTGTGATTTGTCACTCTGTCAGCGAGGTGAAGGATTACAATCCGGCCTTTGAGTGCTGTAATCCCAGCTAATCTGGGATTCAGTTTCACTCTGCTGCACGGACAGAGCTAAGGACCGTGGAGGACTGGGAGCATGAAGACCCGGAGGACGTGTCTGAGATCTGTCTGAGGCGAGATGTTGCTGCTGGTTCTCCTCCAGGTCCTGCAGCCCACTGTGATGGGTCAGACCTGCCCCTCTTTCTGTGTCTGCAGCGGTGGGACGGCAGAGCTCAGGTGGAGTGATTTGAACTTTTATCATTCATCCCTGCTTTTCAGTCACTTTTTAAACTAAATTATGAATTATCTGTTTCCATAGGAGCTGTGCATACATATCAACTAATAGAAAAACATTTAATTGTTGATCATTTCATATTTTTAACAAAGCGGTTTCTGACAAAAATAAGCCAAACGAGTAAAAACAAGTGACTAACAAAACGGTTGATGTCTTAACTGAAGCACACAGGCACAGTTTGTTGCTGAATGTGGAAAAAAATCTATTTAAACCTAAATTATATATGGAGTAACGAGCAAAACCAGATGTTCACACCCCCATCCTGCCTCCAAGTGCAGCTACAGCGTTAGTTATAAACAAAGTCAACATCTGCAACCTGATTCAAGATGGCCACCACAACTAATCAGCTTTAGCACACTCGCAAACATCTATAGCTCAGTCTCGTTTTAAAAATATGGAACTGAACTCTGTGGAGTCATTTATCCCAATAACTTTTTAATGATGAGCTTTATTGTATGAATGCTGAGTCAGCTATAGCACAATAAATAAAAAGCTGAGTCAGCATTGATTCATTTATGCAGGGTTTATAATACGTATATAAGTCATATTACTTCAGTTCGTTTATCAAAACGTTCATGTTCATGTATTTATTAACCTTTATTTAACCAGGCAAATCCCATTGAGATCACAGATCCCTGTGCCTGAAGACAGCCTAACATGCATGTTTCTGATTCATTCAGGAGATGGATGATGCTTTTGTTTATTGCAACTTGTTTATTTGTTTTTTATTCATTAAAATATTTGACTTTAATTTAAACGATTTCACTCATAGAAACACATGGAGGTCTCTGTTTCTCAAAACGTTGTTCTGTTTTAAATCTGCAAAAGTTACTGTCTCCTAGTGCTTCTTTTAGCTTAGCCTTTTCATACTTTTAGCTTTTAGCCAACCTTTTGATACTTTTGGCTTGAAGATAGCCTATTGATGCTTTTAACTTTTAGCCATTGCTTTGATGCCATTTTGCTTCTAGTTGTCCTTCAGCTTCTTTTAGCTTCCAGCCAACCTTTTTGCTACTTCATCTATCTGGGCTTTTGATCAATTTAGCCACTAGCTAGCCTATTTTAGCTTCAGGATAGCTTTTTCTTACTTTTAACTTTTAGCCATTCTTTTGATGCCTTTTTTGCTTCTATCCTTCAGCTTATTTTAGCTTCCAGCCAGCCTTTTGCTACCTTTAGCATCTATCTGGCCTTCTGATAATTTTATCCACTAGTTAGCCTTTTTTAACGTTTGGCTAGCTTTTTGCTACTTTTAGCTTCTAACCAGCCTTTGATCATTTTAGCATTAAGCTCTCCTCTTGATACTTTTAGGTTCTAGTACTTTTATTCTTTTAGCATCCATAACCTTTTAATGTTTTTTGTTTTAAGTTTCTAGCTATTGTTTTTATGCTATTAGCTTCTAGCTTATCTCTGATACTTTTTTACCGGTAACCTTTTGTTGCTTTCAGTTTCTCACTAGACTTTTGATATTTGAGTTTCTTGTACCCTTTGATACTTTTTGCTTCTAGCTGACTTTTTGCTACTTTTATTTTTTATCCAAACTTTTGCTGTTTTAAGCCTGTTTTTAGTACTTTTAGCTACCCTTTATTGCTGTCCAGGTATGGATGCTGCTGAATGTCAAATGTGTTCAGCTGAAGGAAACTCCAGTGAAACAACAAAATGTATTACAGTAGTTTTGTGTGATTTACAATTTATTTTACTTACTTTAATTTAGGTAAAGCCTTGTGGGTCATTTTGACCCTAGGGCAGCAGCAGGGTTCATTAAGTGATCAAAAACAAGTGGACACCTGGGACTTAAATCGTTCACAGAAGCAGGTGCAGGTTTGATTGACATGATTCTTTTGGGTCACTTGCATCACGTTTGGGTTTACTGCAGGTCGGTTAGGTGCAGTGACACCGGGATGTCAGCACTTCCTATTAACATTCCACCCGACACTGTCAAGCTGCGCCTGGAGAAGACCTTGATCTCCAGAGTGCCCCGGGCAGCCTTCTACAACCTGTCAGAGCTGTGGTTCTTATGGCTGACCTACAACTCCATCACCTCCGTCCACCCCAGCAGCTTTGTCAACCTGAAGGCCCTGCGAGAGCTGCGTCTGGATGGGAACCTGCTGACCACCTTCCCCTGGGAGGGGCTCCGGGATATGCCCCGCCTCCAAACACTGGGGCTCAACAACAACCGCTTATCCAGCCTTCCAGCACATGCTGCCCTCTTCCTGCCCAACATCACCTACCTGGACCTGTCCAGCAACAGGTGGGACAAACAGGTAACATGATGATTTCAGCAGGTAAGATACTTTTTATTAACACAACTGCCCTCTCTTCAGGCTGACCATTCTACCAGCTGAGCTCCTGGATCTGTGGTTCCCACTTCCAGAACTGCAGGAGGGCCCAGTTCAAAGAAAAATCCTGGGTCAGTACGACGTGAAGTGAGACAAAACATTATCTGATCAAAAACTAAATAACAACAGCAATACATAAACATCCCAGTACTTATGAGGTAAGTACTCATTGTTTTAAGGAGTAACATTTAGGGTACTCGGTAAGTACCCTATATGTTACTCAGTAAGTACACCGTACATGCTTCTCAGTAAGTCTCCTGTATGTATTTCAGTATGTACCCTATATGCTATTCAGTAAGTACTACCCAGTATGTTACTCAGTAAGTACCCTGTTTGTTACTCAGTAAGTACCCAGTATGTTTCTCAATAAGTACCCTGTATGTTACTCAGTAAGTACCCTGTATGTTTCTCAATAAGTACCCTGTATGTTACTCAGTAAGTACCCTGTATGTTACTCAGTAAGTACCCTGTATGTTACTCAGTAAGTACCCAGTATGTTTCTCAATAAGTATCCTGCATGTTACTCAGTAAATAGCCCCAGTTAAAATATTAAATATCTGGTGAACTGCTTCACAGATTTGAATGAAAATCTCACAAAATTTTGGGGGGATAAACATAGGCTACAACTGATTACATTTTGAAAACAATCTAATTCAAGATGGCCGCCACAAACAGACCATAGAAAATACTGTACCAAATAACACATGACTCAGTTTTCCAGACATTGAGGTAAAATGTGGTGTGATTGTAGCTGAAAGTCATTCCTGACACATACTTTGAGCGCTATCAGATGGAGCAGTAACTTTCTTAGAAACAGAATTTTATAAATTTTGATTTTTAAGTGCCGGCAATAGTTTTTTTTTTAAAAGGACTGTACATGTCACCACTTAGTGGTCATAATTAGTAGTGTTGCTTTACAACAGACAATATTGCATCCATTGCATCCAAATACAAGAAAAATTGTGGTGGGAGAGCATGTATGTGTGTTTCTTTAGACCACATTAAATCTAGAGTTGGATAAGACGCATTAAAAGGTGGTAAATAGTATTAAAAGTGTGGTTTTAATCTTCCTGAATGAGTTGAAGGAGCTCATCCTTCCTCCATGTTTAGGTCTTCATGACAACCCTTGGCTGTGCGACTGCCAGATCTCAATGCTGACATCCCTATCTAAGTCCCTGGGAAGTCCGGTGGTTCTGATGGATCAGCTGCTGATGTGCAGCAAGTCAGTGGATCGTTCAGGGATGGTACTGACCCAGGCCGAGCTCACTCGCTGTATGAGACCCTCAGTGCAGCCTGCAGCCACCAGGGTCATCTCTCCACTAGGCAGCAACGTAATCCTCCGCTGCGACGCCAGTGGGTACCCAACACCAACCCTGACCTGGATCAAAACCTCAGCCTACGCCGGTAAGGGGTCTTGGTTCACCGTCAGGTGCTGAAATTATGCTACAAAAACATCTGGACCTCAAGTCAGGAAGTTATCTGATGTTTTTGTGCAGATTGTTGTCAACAAGATCTTCTACAAAACTCTGAGCAGCTTCCCAGGATTTTGGAGAGTTGTAAGTTGTTCATCCACAATGGTGGGAAAGTCCAGTCTTGGTCCTCAAGGGGCCACTATCTTCCATGCTTTACTTGTTTCCCTGCTCCAACACGTCTGATTCAATGGTTGAATGATCTCTTCGTGTTCAGCAGAAGGCTATTCATCACCCACTGAGTCAAATCAGGTTTGCTGGAGCAGATAAGCATCTAAAACATGCCGGATGGTCGCCCTCGAGGACCAGCACTGTGCACCACTCGTCCACAACTGATTATTTTGAAATCAGCCCCATTCAAGAGGGGTCCCACAAGTAACTGACCTTAGTCAACACTAAAATAGGTGAAAATAAGTGAATTTTACAGATATTCAGATAAAATGTGGTGTAGTATTAGCCAAGGGTAATTCACATCCTGCCCTTGAGGATAAACCCCAGCCCACCAACACAGAACCATTTATCAGTTCTGTTCTGAAACAAAACTGTCCCCCTTAATGTTTCAGTCATTCAGGAATCTCCTCGAGTTGGAGTCCGCTGGTCCATAATCAGCTTGAACGGTTTGTCGTATGAGGACGCCGGTGAATACCGCTGCCAGGCCCGAAACATGGCGGGAATATCCGAGGCACCGATCAAGCTCAAGGTCATGGGGGTCTCAAGACTGACTCGCTTTCCGAAGAAAAAACCCAAAAAGACCCCGGTCAAGTCCTCGCCAAAGTACAGAAAACCAAACCAAACGTCAGCCGGCACTAACACACTCTCAGAGAAGGAGAGACCGTTCATCACAAGCATCTTCACATCTTTGAAGAATCAGGTCCAGAAAGCTTGATGTCCTTAGTTGGTGTTCAATATTTTTGATTATGATTCACCAAGTGTGACATTTTTATAAGTTTTTGTCATTTTTGATGCATAAATAGAGAAAAAAGAACAAATCAAGCAAAACACAAGATACTGTACAGCTGTTTTATCACACTTTTTGTAAAATAATAATAATAATAAAAATAAAAACATTTTACACAATAACTGTTCACTAGGTCATGATTCCTTTTAATTTTTTGTCCAATTTGGGTTTTTCGGAAACTGTGTAGGGTTTCTGTTTCCTGGTGTCTGGCCCTATCTAGTGTTGTGTTTATGTCTTACATTCCCTGATATTCAGCCTCTGTCTTTGGCACCTGTGATTCTTCACAGGTGTCTTCACTTGGTCTAATTTGTGTTTCAAGTATTTAAACCTGTGTGTTTGTATTCCTTGTTGTCCTGGCATTGCTATTTGTTTCTTGGTGATGACCTGGCTGCTCCCTGTTTGTTCCAAGCCATTCCATGTAAGTTTTGCTGCTTCGCCAGCCTTTTGATTTTGTAAATAAACATTGTGTTTAATGTTACAGTAATCCCTCGTTTATCACGAGGGATCCATACCCTGAAGCCCCGCGATAAGTGAAAAACCGCAAAGTAGGAATATTAGTACAAGTAGTAGTTTATTTGTGTGTGTGTGGGGGGGGGGGGGGGGGGGGGGGGGGGGGG
>JARVGQ010000781.1:22373311-22386988 GCA_031762355.1 Hypsolebias martinsi
GGGGCATTTTTATAACCTTACCACACACTTGCAATATTCTAAACAATGTTCTTAAACTCTAAACACTCTAAAAGAGCACAGCATGTCATGATTTCAGTTCTGTGCCTCCAGCTGTACGCTCCTGCCAGCGTTTTAGGCCACGTCCACTTCTCCGCTACAGAGTGGGGATTCAGACAGGCTGCAGGAGGGAGCTTCTCCTGCATTGTGGGCTGCACAAAGGTGTGTCAGGAGATAAATAATAATAAAAAAAAATTTAAATAAAAATTCCATGCTGATTGTAAGGCTCATCCATCAATCAGCCTATTGTGCGAATAGTAATTACGTGGCACAAATATACCTCCATAAAACAGTTTGATTAAACTGGCAGTGGGATTTAGATGTACAGTAGTAACCTTCATGTTTGGGACATGGAGGATTTTGCTCACTGCTGCAAACACATTTGTTAGTTTTGCGTCTAAGTTGCCTTTTATGTCTCTCACGTTGTTTTTGCCACATCATATATCCACTTGAACCAGTCTACTGGTTTATTGCAGCAGAGCTCAGCTGTTATTCCAGCGTGCTGAGTCAGCATGACGAAGAGAAGCTGTCTTGGCCGAAGCCCAACTTCACTGCACTGCAGCAGTGATGTGTGTCTGCAGTGAGGAGAAGGTGAACACTAACCCTATCACTGCAGCAGATGGGTGCTAGATTGGTTGAAGTAGATGTGCATGCAAAAAACTCACCCACAAAACGGTGGAAATAAAGTATGATGTGCATGCATTTAAGATGGTGTTTTATGTGCAAGTACTGTATAAGAATACTTCCTACCCATATTAGTAACAAGCAGCTTCAGTGTAATGTCACAAACATCGCCTGAGGCCGTTCTGTGAGGAGCACGTTCACCACGTTCCTCCTGGAGTCCAAACGGGATCACATTGGGTTGTCTGTCCATGCAGAGCCCATCACACAGCTAAGACGGAAGAGTTTCTCCAGAGCAAAATCCAGATGAACACAGCAAAGCTAAGACGTAGAACAGCTGATCATCAACTGGCAGTCTGTGAGCCGCATTTGGCCACACAGGGAGTCAGTTCTGGCCCACGAGTCGAGGCAGGAGACTGTTCAGACTCAACAAAGCAGCACCTTTCTAGGGTTAAAGCTTTCAAAGTGTGACATTTATTCTCTGATTGTAAACAAAAAGGTAAATTTTCCTTTCAGACTGGATATGCACTAAAACACCAAAATGTTCTGCAGATCAGAATCATAATGTCCAACTAGTGGATATATTTTAAGATATTGCTGTTTTTGCACTTATCATCCACACAGACTGAGTATTTCGTAAAAAAATAAAATATAAAAAGCGGAGATTTAGTGCTTTGACTTTAAAAAAATGTGTAAAACTGGAAAAAAAAAAATTTGTATTTCCATTAACGGGATTTTGGCAAAACAAGTGAGAAAGCCCAGCTCAGACAGACTTCACAATAGAAACGTCAAAGTATAAATGAATCACAGAAAGCATGACTGAACTGGTGATTTGATATTTTTAACAATCACAATTGAAGTTTGATAATTTTTAGTGAAATGTGCAGTGCACATAACGCACAACGGCACATTAATAAGCTTCAATTTTATTTTTTACCTTTAAAACTTTAAGGAGGTTTTAAACCCATATCAAATAAAACACTTACAAAAATTCACATGTGACCATCCATGCCTCCCACTGCTAACCTATAATTTGTAGTTTTCAAGCATGAACTGTTTGAGGCTTATTTTTCAGTCTGTTTCTTACATTAGATATCAATGTGACAGACTCAGGTGTGGTTACCATAGCGACCCAAAATGACTGTTTTATTCGAGCAGAGGATGAGACAGAATAAAGCTGACAGTTTTATATTTATGCATTTAATTTGAGCTTTTATTGTCATTTTAACGTTTTTTGTTTGACTTGTAAAGGCCTCTGGTCAACTTCTGTTGCTTTTAATGAGCTAAAGACGTAAAACTAAAACTGAATTGTGCGTCTCACTGGAAGAACCACCACTGATGCTTTCTGCACTGGGTTTGTGTAACAAAAAGGATGCATTTTCAAAAAATTGCAAAATTTTAGCAGAAGATATTTCCTTAAAATGACCATCAGAGGGCAATCTTAGCTCCAACATTAGCTACTGGCTGCCATGACTGAAAAACAACCACATAAATAAACCAAATAGTGAGGAAAACAATGCCCTGAGGTCAGCTTTAACATGCTAAACCTGCTTACATCATGTAAAATATTAATGTTCAAGACTGTTAACTGATAAATGGAGAGTGAAGTTGGGTAAAACATGACAAATATTCAATAAAAAGGAGAAAATCCACGTTTTTTGGTTTTTAGCCACATTTTGTAAATAAATAGCTCAAGAAAGACACTACAAAATTAACAGTTGGTGTGTTTTTAATAGTAACATTGGATAAAATCTATAAAATAGTCCTCCCAAAAATACACTTTACAATATCACTCATCCTTTTGTTACATTTGCATTCAAATCAACAGAAACATACATTTTGTTCTCATAAATAACACCTGGGCTGCCAGTTTTATTAGCTTCAGTAAAAGTCCTGCCAAAACAAAAGTGTCAGGGTGATGTTCTTCCCCGGCTACAGTCCGGCTGTGTGTTTGTGCCGAGCCGTCAGGAGCAAAAACAAGTGGCAGGGAGTGACGGCGAGCTGCAGGCACGTCGCGTGTGATTGGTGGTTTGGTGCAAAACAAGCTTCAACCCCCTCCTGATGAACGAATGACGTAAACAGCTTCCTCCCACCCTCATCCTCCGGTTTCCTCCTCCCTCAGCTTGTCAGGATACATTAAGCTCATATGGCTGTAGTATTCAGCAGCCGCAGAAAATGGACAGACACGAGAGAGGGGGAGGCAGCCCTGGCTTTTCAGTGCTTTGCCTAAAAACTAAGGTTTCAGGGGTTTTAAAGGACGAGAAGCTCGGACATCAACAAACACAGACCCGTTCAGTAGTAAGGCACGTTTTCCACTCGGATAAAGAGAATTCACTTTGGTAGAGCGTTGAGTAAAAGCAGGAACAAGCGTGAGGTAGAACCACTAAAACCTAAGTGCGTGAAAATACACGTACGAGTTTACCGACTGCTCACCGGCTGAAGCTGTCAAATTATAGGTTACACTCAGAAGAAAGGCAGGCTCGTGACTCATAAACAAATAAATTTCACCCTTATTAATCTGATGGTTTCCTCATCTACTGTATCACTCAGTTGGAAATTAGTACCCACGATCATCTACCAACCAGCCGAATTAACATCATAACCAGTTCAGCTGATCTTTGACTTGGAGTAACAGGAACCAGTTTGACCCAGCGCTGGGAGAAACCAGGGCCTTTGCCCTCCTGCCTGCAGCACGCCCTCTTAAGTAATAGAAGGGATTCCAATTAATTATCAACCCAGGTCTGATCCGACAGCCTGGCAGATCCACGCGCCGCTCAGGCTGCTTTCGCCTGAGATTTCCACAAACGTGCCGCAGCGTTCAGGCAGAATCCAGGAGGGAAAAACAGGAAAGGGGAGACGCCTCGACAGACATCAGTCAAACTGGCAAAAGAAATTATGAGAAAACATGACGAGAAGCTTCCTCTACCCTTACAGGAAAACATGAAACGTAAAGAGGAGAAACACGAAACAGAAGCCTACATGAACTTCACGTGTAAACGTGTTAAATTAATATTTTTACACGCGTTTTGTTCACATTTCTGAACATCACAGGTGGAAAATCACATGCAAAATAAAGCTTTTGCACAAAACACACATGAACCACAGCTGTGTGCAAAATCAGCTGTTTTCTTGTGTTTAAACCAACATGTAAAACGCAGGTTTTGCACATTTCACGTGAATTTTGAAAAAAAAAATAAATAAAAAATAACCCTAACATGTGGAAAATGAGTTGTTTTCACACATACAAATATGATAAGTTGGTTTGTAAAACACTAATTTTACACGTTTTATGTGACTTTGGTACAAATATGTAACGTGAAAAACCGCCTTCACATGTTAAACAAGCAGAACTCGTGTTTCCCATGTGAATTTGGAACCACGTGCACTTCAGCAGTAGAAAACCACATTTTCATATTTGAAAACATGTCAAAGGAACATGTGAAACACAGTTTTTCTGTGTTTCCTGTGTGTTTGGGACTTTTTCTACATGTTCATGTGTTCCAATGCAGTCACTTGTATGTGAAACTATAAATTTATGTTTTTTTGTCACAGTTGGGGCAAAGCCATTTACATTAAGTGGACAGGACACAAACCCAGTTCAAAGCGTGAATGCATATCTGTTCTTCATAAACGAGGTATCATCAGTTGAGTTTCTGCCTCCAGACTTCACATGTTCAGTTGCAGTCCGACGGAGAGCCTCATTCAGTCCAAACCCTGGTCACCCAGGTTCAGTCAGGTTGGCTCCAGTGATCAGGACTTTACCAGAATCTCTATGATGTGGTCCAGCTCATTCAGGTCCATCAGACATGACTGGAGACCTCCTCCTGAGGAATGAATAGGAGAATGTGACTTCATGTTCTCGTCGGGCCAAAGTGAAACGCTGATGGGCCACAAAGACCCAGCTGCGCAGGTAGACAGCAGATCTGAAGTCTCGTACATGGACGTATCGATGTCCTCAAATATATCGTCCAGCGCCAGATCACTTAGGTAGCCCACAGTGTTGGTGACGTCACTGAAAGTGTTACTGCTCGGGCCGGACAGAAGTTTCTGCTGCTCCGTGGAGATGTTTGCCTCTTGAGAGGGACATTCAGGAAGCAGCAAAGAGTCAGGGCCTTCACAGTTTCCCACTGCACACCCGGGGCACGTCACTGACACGTCCTCTACGAAGCTGTCCCTGAGCAGACAGGAGTCGGGTTTGACGCTTTGGAGGTGTAAATCCGGACCTCCGGTCCTGTCGCTCTGCATCTCCTCCTGGATCTGCCTGAGCGTGTTGACGAGCAGCACGGAGCGGCGGAGGCTGAGCTCCATGCCGGCCTGGTAGTCCTGAAGCTTCTTCAAGCAGAGGCTGAGCACCACCTGACGCTGCTGCAGGTGGCTCATGTCTGGTCTGGACACAGCTTCTTCTTCTTCTTCTCTGTCCTCGTCCCCATCGGGCTTCTTTTCCACCCTCCTCGCAGCATCGGGGAGCACCTCGGCCTCCAGCTCCTCCAAGCAGCTTCTCTTTCGCTTGACGCCTCGACCCAACATTGGCCTGTGGTGATGTAGAGACAGATGATCATCTAGAGTCTAATTTTAACAATATCTCAACACACTCAAGACAAATAGGCACAAAATAAGATATTAGACATTTTTAAGGACGATGTTATCTAGGAGCGTGGTCACAAGTAGGTGTGGTATAACCTAGACCCACCCACTTTTTGTAAAGGCCCACTCAGTTTATTTTAGAGCCTCTGTGACTTAACTGTACAGATTTAATATAAATGTTTCGTCTTTGGCTGCTGTGTCAGAAGCCAGTTCTGTTAGTCTGGTTGACCGCCCAGGCGATTCCCCACATACCAGGGTTTCCTAAAGTTCAGTTCAGGACATCACTGAATCATAAAAATCACATTTTATTGTCTGGTCAGTTGTAATATCATATTTATAATTTAATGTCAAAGAAAACATCATCAAATTTCTATTTATTATCTCATTGGTTTGACCAAAGCATGCTTGATTTACTTGTAGATAAAGGTTTCATGCTTTAAAGCGCCTACAAACCAAATAAGATACTTTAGTCTTGCAGGACTTCTTAATGGAACAAATTAAATACTTCAGACAGGACTTTAAAACTGTAATAATAAGAAACTGTCATCCACAGGCATTACAGACTCAAGAAGTTAACACAATTTAGTACCATTTAAACTATTAATATTATTTAATTTATCTGTAATTGTGAACGCTTCTTTTTATGTTAAAGCACAAAGAAAAATAAATCCTTTCTTTGGCTGCTGCCTGCTGCAGGGGGTGCCATAGCAAGTGAACAAGCAACAAAGATAAGGAATTTGACACAGGACGTCCTTCCTGATGCAAGCTGGGCTCAAACCATCGAGCTAGAACGTCTCGGCACGCAGAAAGCAATTAAGAAAGAAAATTAAACAAAAGTGTAGGTCTTTTGATTGGATCAGCCTTGATTAAGGGTGGGCTTAGGGCACCCTGGGCCCACCCATAGTTACACCCCTGGTCCAAACTTTCTTGTACAGTTTATTCATCTTCCTGAGCCTCTCGCTGCTGTAAGATTGTGTTTTTCAGCATATTTCAATCACCACGGCCTCCTTGGTCAAACTAAGGGGTTTAAACTTCAACACTTCCTGAAACTAGCTGAATTTACAGCACATTCTGCAGGGAGGTTACTCTTAAACACTGCATAAGAAAACCCATGTAAAGTTGGCTATTACCGGTATTAGCTCAAATGTAAAGATTTCGTACCAACATCAAGCATGCCTCTCCTGCAGATGAATAGTGGACAAAGTGTACAAACATACGAGCAGGACATGCAAGGCTTTTCTTCTTCTTCTATTTGACAGAAAAATGCTGTGACTCACTACAGACACCCCTGCAGTCTATTTGTCCTTTAACTGTCCACAAATCACCCTCTCTTTTACAACTAACATGAACCAACTGCAAATGATAGTTTAAATTTAATTAGGGACATCAGCCCTTTAGACTGAGTTTATACAGAAAAGAATAAATCCTAATCTGATATTTGACATTTTGATACAGTATTTTATTTTTACATTCATAAACTAGAACAACCTTTTTTCTTTTTTAAACAAGAACCCCATATGATCACAGCTCCCCCAGCTGCGTTTAAAGCGAAGTTTAAAGGGAAAAACGTGAGGAAATATATTAAGAAATTAAAAAAAGAACGAAGTATATTAAAAAATATATCCTTACGTGTCCTTGAAAAGTCGTGTCATGTAGTGTTCAAATCGTACTGTCCTCCTGGACTCGTTAGATCGCGACGTTCCGGTGCTTTGGAGATCCGGAGTGTCAGGAAAGAAGAAGAACCGTCAATCTACCGGAGCAAAGGGGAAAAGGCGGGGCTTCAACGTGAGAGGGGGCGGAGATTTGGAAGGGAGGGAGGAAGTAGGTGCGGCTTAAGCAGCAGAGTAGTGAGGGGAAGGCGGAGCTTCAAGGTCCATTTGCCCCAACAACTCAGGGAAAAGGCGGGGCTTTAGCTAAATACGGTGGTGCTTCCGCCCAGAAAGGAGGCGGAGCTTCAGACAGAAATTCGAAGGTAGAGGAAAGGACGAGGATTGGGTCGTTTAAATGTCAATCAAACTTTGGCCGCCTCCTCTCACGGGGCAGCGAATGTGCAGCAGGTTTGTTCCGCCGCATTCAGGAGCAGCTCGTACAAATCAGAGTACACGTGCTTTGTTTGTTTCCTGTCTTTTATTTTAACCACATGGCGGTTTTGAAAAACTGTATTATTGTTATATAAATAAGTGTAATATAAACTGATAGACATTAAAACATTAACCATGTATTTTACCTGCACATCTGCCAGACTAGACCAGTGATTTCCATTGTTGTCAGTTACCCCCTCGGGGTTTTCAAAGTTGAGAAAATTTTAAGAAATCAAATAAACTTTAAAGATGATTGTCAAAAGAACGTGTACCCTTCATGTTACAAACAAATGAAAACAATGGTTATAAACACAAACTGTATAATGGTTAAAAGGTTAATAGGTGGGGTAAAACGTCTCATTTCTCTACAACCTTTATTATATGTTTGATATGTTAGATATGTTTGTGATGCAGTACACTTGAAAGATCAAAGGTCACACTTTGCTCATTGCTGGCTCATCCCCACTGTAATGCATGGCGGTGGTCATGTCATGATGTGGGTTGGAAGGGTGTTGCTCAGCAGTGGGGAATGGGAGGCTGGTCAAGGTCGGAGGAAAGCTATAAGCAAAAAACAAAAATATATATAAAAAAAAAAAAAAAACTGTGACCCCGGACCTCAGACTGGTTTTAAGGTTCACCTCCTAACACGACAATCACCCAAAGCACACAGCAAAGACAATGGATGACACATGAACTTAAGGACAACTGTGAGTGTCCTAGAGCAGAGCCCTGACTGGAACATCTGTGGCGATGGTCCCATTCAATTGAGCTTGAGAGGACTTTTTGTTGAAAGTAGTTCATGTTTGCATAGTAGAAATGTTATAGGCTTTATTAGCATTTAAAACTTTTTTTTTTCAGACACAACAGGTGTCATTGTTTTGGAGGCCATCGTTTTGCGAAATGTGGGGAAAATACAACATAAAGCGGTCTGAATCATGTCTACAAAACTGATTTCAATCATAAAATCAGTTAAATTATGCAAGCTTTCATGGATTTTTACCAAGTCAGTTTTTAAAATACTGTATCTGGAAGGCCTGGAATGCTGTGTTGAGCTCCTGAACGCAGCATTTTAAAGGAACGGATGACTCAGAAGGATGAAGGAAAAGACAAACACCAAATAAGGAAACTCTTGGTTCACTCTGTCCATCCTTTCCTCCTTTACTTATTATATTTCTGGATTTCCTTCACACTTCTGTTGCTTGTTCTTTTCCTTGTGCTGCATTTTCTCTCTCTCATGGCTTTCCCCCACTCCTATGAGTCTTTATGCTGAATCATCAGGAGGCGATTAATCTTTAACTACAATCTAACCAGCAGGCAAGCTTTACTTCTATGAACACTACTAATATCTCCATGAAGAGTCTGGTTTTCATTGAGAATAGCCATCTGCTGTCCATATGTGCTATACAGTCCAACATCAGTCGACCAGGTGGGGACAAAGTTCTTATTCATGTCAAACTACAACTCTCACCTCATTTACATTTTAATATTTCCTGTTTGTTTTTTACTCAATATATCAAAACGTTCAGTTCTCTCAGGAGATGGCTGCTGTGACTTTTGTTTTTTGTAACTCTCATCTACCCAAATGTTTACCTTTTTATTTACAAATGTTTTCCCACAGAAATACATTTACCGGTAATTATCTTTAAATCCTTCAAAAACATGAATACAAAGACATACAAACCCTATGAGATCTGGTTTTGTTACTGGCTGTCTATTTCTCTTATGCTGTTATTAGCTATGGTAAAAGTTCAGCTAGATTTTTGTTACATTTAGCTTTTAGTCTGACTGTGGTTACTTTTGGCTTATCTAGTTTTGGAACAGTTTTTAGCTAGTTTTATGCTACTACTAGCTTTCACCCCTTAGTTTGCCTTTTGGAAAATATTTAGCTACTTTTACCTTTTTACCCAATTTTTTTGCCACGTTTAGCCAGCCTTTTAATACATTTTGTGTATAGCTTGCATTATACTATTACTTAGCATTTAGTTAGCATCTTTCTACTTTTACCATTTAGCTAGCATTTTGCATCTTTTGATTTATTGCCTTTTTTTAGGAAGCATTTTGCTACTTTTACCTTTTTAACTAGTCTTTTGCTGCATTTAGCTTTTTATTTATTTTTACTTTTAGCTAGCATTGTTTTTTTTTTAGCTTTGTTTCTTATAGCTTTTAGCTAGCTTTTTTTTTTTTTTTACATTGTTTTAGATAGCATTTAACTACTTTTGGCTAGCTTTTCACTTTTATTGGTATTTAGTGTTTTGCACCTGTAGCATTTTGATAAGTCTTTACTACAATACATTTAGTGATTTTTGTTTTTAGCTAGCATTTTTGCTTCTTTTAGCTTTGTTCCTTTATAGCCTTTAGCTAGCTTTTTTTTTAAACATTGTTTTATTTAACATTTAGCTACATTTGGCTAGCTTTTCACTTTTATTGATATTTAGTGTTTTGCACCTGTAGCATTTTGATAAGTCTTACCTTTTAGACTTTAGATTTTTAACTAGCCTTTTAAAACATTTAGTGATTTTTGTTTTTAGCTAGCATTTTGCTTATTTTAGCTTTGTTCCTTATAGCCTTTAGCTAGCATTTTTTTTTACATTGTTTTAGTTAACATTTAGCTACTTTTGGCTAGCTTTTCACTTTTGATATTTAGTGTTTTGCACCTGTAGCATTTTGATAAGTCTTCCCTTGTAGCCTTTAGATTTGAACTAGCCTTTTGCACTTTGTTTAGAGTTTATCTAATGTTTTGTTCCTTGTAGCTATCTTTAAGTTTACGTTTTAGGCAGCCTTTTGCCCTTTATAAAGTTGAAAAATTTCCATGGGAAATAAGTTTATGGTAAATGTGGAATTTAAAACATTATTGGCTGATTTTATTAACTAATTACAAAAAAAAAAAAAAAAAATCTGTCTGTATTTCTATGTAAATTTCCACTCCTTTGAAACCTCATTCTTTTTTTATTGATTTTCCCCCCTGAAAAACAAACAGCTTTCCCTAAGTGGTTCCAATAGATACAATCAATGAGAAATAAGTCTAAAGAAATAAACAATATTCTCCTTAACTCAAAACCTGCTTCAAAACCGTAATAAAAATTATTTGATAATAGCCACTTGTCCATATTTGCAATTTTTATTATGAAAAATATTTACAAAGATGCTACAATGTACTTTAATATAAAAAATGCATACATTTTACAACAATAATTAGTCTTTGAACTTCTAGCTCCCATTCAAACCAGAGTGACATCCTTCAGGAGTGTTGTAAGGTTTTCAGCGTGTCGTAATACTGTACTTTAGTAGATTTCATTTGCCTGAGTTTACATTTCACTCATGATACAGAAACAATTTTGGGAAATAAAATGCATTTCACTTTTCGCATATTCAGGAGAAAGGCAACTGTTTGCATAAATGGGTGTAGAGCATTTGAGTTGTTTACAGTCACGTATGAAAGAGCTGCATAGTAATTTGAACATTACCCCAGTTATTACTAATAGAAGTAAAAAAAAAAAAAAAAATAAATATGTACTGCAATCAAAATGGAGGAAAAAAATAGGATAAATGTAATTTTACAGGGCCTTGTTGTTGGGTTTGTAAATCAATATGGCATGTCTGTACCTAGATAAAATAAATACAATAAATAAAAAATAATAAATTAGATGGGTTGACAGGGATTTCATTTGTAGCAACAAATGGCAGAAAGAATGGCTTCTCCTCATTATTGGATCTGAAAGCAAAACTGGAAAAATACTTTATATTTTGAAACCAAAACGTGAGAAATCACATGAGTTTGGAAGTAATCTTCCTGCTCTGCAGAAAATTAGAGAACAGCGCCTAATCGGGCGTCACGACGCTGGTCCTGACACCTTTTCACAGCCAACCGGGAAGACACCGTTCGCAAGAGTCTGGCTACATTAAAAATTTAAACGGCTCGCGAGGGAAAAAAATAATAAACAATGCCTGCAAAAAATCCCCTAACTGTATAATGCAAAAAATATTTTCTATTTACATATATGTACATATACATATATCTCATTTATATTTGCTCACACCCTAAGAAAATATGCATTGGTTAATAGATTTGGATTTACAATTTGTTCTGGATTCTGATGTCTGTAGTGTGATGAAGCTCGTAACAGTAAATAAACCTGAATGGCAGGAATGGGCTTAAGACAAGATGTTTCAAAGACAAACATGGAAAATACACAAATTAAGAATGCATCATGGAAAAGTAATTTTTTATCAAACATAATAAAGATTGGGGTCTTATCAAGGTAAAAGTCGACTGCTTCGCTCATTGGATGTTTATGGTAATAAAAGCTTGACAGATAAGGAAAATGAACTTGTTTTTAACCCCCTTACTATCAAACCCCCCCCAACAATCGTGTGTAACAATACCAGAAACATGCACGTGTTCTGTGCATAGTTTGGGATACAAGTCTGTGGGACGCGGTCTTGTCTCATGACCCCACGATGATCTCCATGATGTGGTCCAGTTCATTCAGGTCAGACCTGCAGCTCGAGCTGGAGCTCAGGGCTGTTGACCCGTGAGAGGACAGGCTCTCCAGCAAATCGTAAGGCCCCATTTTGGGGGTGCCAGTCAGCACCGTGTCCAGGTCATAGTAGGACGGGTCCACGTCTGAAAACAGCTCCTCGAGTCCAGGGTCAGGGGGCGGCACCGGGTGCTTGATCTCAAAAGTCCCAAAAACCTTGTCCCCTGTTCTGGAGTCTGAGCTCAGGTGGTCCTCGTCCCCTTCCTCCCCCTCTGACACACTCTCCTCGCTGTCCTCCTCTTCATCATCCTCACAGTCACCATCTTCCTCTTCTTCCTCCCAGCAAGGTCCCATACCAAATGGACTAGCCAAGTAAGAGGCTGAGGACAGCTGGGGTGAGACGGGGGACAACGTGGACATGATGGCCTCAGTCTCCACATCGCTTTCCATCACCACCTCCTCCGAGTGGTACCCCTCCTCCAAACCCACCACAGAGACAGGCTTTGGGCTCTGCCCGGCCTGAGTCGCTGCATCAGTCTGTCTGCATAGTACTTCAGTCGCCACCAGGCGGTCAGCGGGGCACTGGGCGGCCGCCAGCGCCTGAGTCATCATCTGCCAGGTGCCGTCCTGGGTCATTTCCTCCTGGATCTGCCGCACCGTGTTGGCTATGAGCACAGAGCGGCACAGGTTCGGCTCCACCAGCATGTGGCACAGCTGCAGCTTGATCAGCGACATGTCGAGCAACGACTGCCGCTGCAGGCTGTAGGAGGACAACAGCGTCCGAGACGGAGCAGACGAAGACGCAGGGCCCTGGTCACCACTGGAAACCGGCTCCTCTCCAGGGTCGGAGAACTTGCGCTTGGTGCCCTTCAGGAACATGTTGTCTCTCTGCTGTGATGGTGAGAAGACACAGAGTGAGAAAACTTGGCTGAACACCTCAAATTCATCATCACAATCAGTTTTACTGATAAATATAGAGACTAAGTGTTATAGATGAAGATAAAAACGTATGGACCTTTTCAGAAGACAAAGAGAAACCCACACAGGTCGATCAAATAACTTGAAACTGACTAAATTAAATACAAAATATTAAACATAAAATATTGAAAATCAGCTCGTTGAAATCTGTCATTGCTTTAGAATTTTGGTTTAACAAAAATATTTTAAAAGATAAACTCATGAAACTGGCCTTGACAAAAAATAAATAAATAAAAGATACCAGTAATTCTGTTGTTGCTTAACCTTTTGGGTCAACCAATCACTGTAAAACTCTTGAGACTTCTGGTCCACCTGCCCACACAGGTGTTCTGGTCCAGGCCTAATGTTCAAACTGCTCCAGATGTGTCAGATTTGAAGGTTTCTTCTCCCAATGTTTCAGATCCTTCCACAGATGTTCAACAGGATTTAGATCAGGGCTCAGACTAGTTCAGAACAGTCCAATTTTTGGTTCTGATCCATTTTTGGGTGCTTTAGCTGTGCGTGTTGGGTCATTGTCCTGTGGGAGTACCCATGACCTGTGACTGAGACCAAGCTTTCAGACACTTGGCAGCACATTTCACTGCAGAATGCCTTGATAGTCTTGAGATCTCATTGTTCCCTGCACAGACTTGACACCCTGTGAACACAGAGCTGAGGGACTTGTTGCAAAAAACCTCCTGTTTTGTCTCATCTATCCAATGTACACGTCCACAGAGGTTAGCATTTATATTATCAGTCTCTTTAAATTGTCCTTAGTTTTCCTCTTGTGGACAAATCCAATGAGGCTGTCTCCAGTTCAGTGGACCATAACCTTCTGAATACTCTGTGCAGCTGTAATTGGATGAACATCAAATTGGTCTTATTTGCCTTGGGGGGGG
>JARVGQ010000781.1:22401211-22411962 GCA_031762355.1 Hypsolebias martinsi
ATGTCACCGTAATCAATGGAGGGAAGGAAAGTCACAGACACAAGACGTTTCCTAGCATTCAGTGTTAGACAGGATCTTTTTCTGAAAAAGAAACCCAGTTTAACTTTCAGTTTCTTTACAAGGTTTTCCTCGTGGAGTTTAAAAGAGAGATGTGAATCGACCAGGATACCCAAATATTTATGGGAATCAACAAACTCAATAGGGACACCATTTGAGGATAAAATCAGAGGAAGAACTGCTGGGACAGACTTCGAATGACTTAATGAATGAATGAAAAATATTTTTGAGTGAAAAATGATGTTCTTGGCCACACAGATTACTTTGTTTCCTACCTCCACCATACCTGGCTTGTCGGTACACTTGACATGAAATGGGCGTCATTGGACCAGTTTTTTAAAAAGTTTTTATTGTTGGCATTGTTTTAGTTCTGTACATTAGAGCTGAAGTGTTTGTACAAAAAATAAAATAAAAAAGTACAACCCTCAAGACATTGCTTCAAAAATTAAACAAAAGAACAGTTAACATATTTCTTTGTGACAAATAATTACTATTATTTATTATTAACCTTTATTTAACCAAGCAAACCCCAATGAGATCACAGATCTCTTTTACAAGGGAGGCCTGGGCCTGAGGGCAGACTAACATGCATGTTGTTGGTCTGTGGGAGGAAACCGGAGTACCCAGAGAAAACCCACACGAAAAGAACATGCAAGCTCCACACAGAAAGACCACAGGTCTAACCAGGGATTGAACCCAGGACCTTTTTGCTGTGAGGCAACAGTGCTAACCACTAAGCCGTCGTGCTGCCTTTTAAGTATTACAACTAAACTTGAACTATTAAACTGTTTTACTCTATTTATAATTAAAGAGATGTAAAGAAACTGGTAAGATTCCTGAAAAGGATTTTTTTTTTTTATATCTGTTTCAGACAATATCAACCAGGAGAAAAGCAAACCTAAATTTTCTTGTGGACCCTAAACTAACTCAATGCTGTCGGTTCAGTTTAGAGTCGTTCACTGTAGCCCTCATTTGTGTTCAGACACCTTTAGACGATGGTGTGAAGGACGCCGTCCTTGTGAAAGCCACCAGGTCTCAACAGTGCGATTCAGTGATGCACAAGTTGTCCTGAAGATTTAAGGTCTATGCCACAAGTTTCTTCTCACCAGGGTCTCCACTCTGTCCCTGTATCCTCTGTTTGACCACGAATTGGTCGCAAAATAAGTGCCACACTTTTTTTGTCCAACTGCTCCTCAAAACTGTCCATGTTGCTTGCACGCACGATGGCCAGTCTTCTGGAAGCGGAGTACCGGTAGTTAAAGTGAAATGGCAACATTGCTGTAGGAGCGGTCAGAATTGGCTTAATAATTCAGCCGGATCTTGTTGTGAACTTGTAGATTTGGTACATTTGAAGGTATATTCCTCAGTTCATTTCTTTTTTTTTTATTCATTTTCTTTGTTTACTGATCGTAGAGTTCACACAAGGGATGATCCTGCCGACGGCCAACGGTGTGGCCAGTCCGCAACCAACCTCAGAGCCCAAAGCTAAACAGGACAAAAGTCAGGTTTGTGTTTTTATTTTTTTACTTTACAGAAAAGCTCAATTTCATAAAGATTCAACAAATTTTTACTTGTAATATTTAAATTTCTTTCAGATTATCTCCACAAGCAGCACAGCTCCGCCCATCAACACAGGTGTGAAGATCCCCACCTGTAAAGTCACCCTGAAAGACACGTTCCTCACCTCACCAGCTGAGCTGTACAGAGTCTTTCTCAAGCAGGAGGTCAGCTTCACGTGCAAACATAAATGTACACGTCACTGGACAAGTCAGAGGGGGTGTACCGTTATTTAATTTAATCTGAACGTTAAAAAAAGTCCTGCTTTTTGGATCTGCAGATGGTTCAGGCATTCACGCGCTGTCCTGCCACAGTGGAGGGGGAGAAGGGCGGAAAGTTTCGGCTGCTAGAAGGAAACGTCTTTGGAGAATTCGTAGAACTGGTGAGATGGATGTTTAATTTCTCCGCCATCTGTGGGAACGCTTCCTTACCTTTGACGTTCCTCTTTCCAACAGGTTCCCGATGAGAAAATAGTCATGAAGTGGAGGTTTAACAACTGGCCTTGTGGTACGTACCGGTTCCAAGTTAGACAGCTTTACAATACTAATCAATGGAACAGTCCTTGAAGGAATGCATATCTCCCGTCATGGAGCCCGTCAAGGTTTATTCAAAGATTTAGCATAACCTGTAATTATGTAATCTCAGCTACTACCACCTCAGGTGTTAGCTGAATATCTGTAAAGTTGACAGCGTTATAGCCATATTTGTGTTAGCTAGTATTAATTAGCTGCCATCTTGAATTAGGTTGACTCCAAAACTTATCAGTTGTTAGCAAAATAGAAACTAGTGGACACATTTTAAGAAAACACACAATAATCATTAAATGTACATGTACCATAATTTTTGCTGTATAAGTCAGTTTTTTTGCATAAATTAGCATGCTTGCGACTTATACAGCAAAGCGACTTATTTTTAAACACTTAAAGAATTTCAAAGAAATGCACAGCGAATCCTCCCTCTGTGCGCTCTCGCGAATCAGCTTTTGAAACGCAGCTGATTTTATCGTCAAAGTTCATTTATTAAGGAAAAGTTAAACTGAGACACAACTTTGCTATAATTTCAAGCAAACAAATATTTGTTTTTAAGTGTTGGTCTGGTTATATTCTTGTTAAAGTCCTCCCGTGCATGCTCCTGCGGCTGCCATTTGGCATCCAGTCGATTTTTAGTACACTGGCCCATATTTCCGTGTTGTCAGCGGTGACGTGTGCCAAACACAACGCGCCAACAGTGACTCATAATAGATGTGACTTATATGGCGAAGCAACATATTTGTTTTTTTCCACTTTATTAGACCTATTTGGTCTGATGCGACTTATAAGGCGGTGCAACGTTTATGGTGGCAAGTACAGTACATGTCACGCAGAATGTTGAGCTATAATTTAGAGTGGTAGTAGCTGAGAGTCATCCCCCATCACATACTCTGTCCTCTATCTGATCACACAAGTGAAAACTATCTTGTAAGTCAGTGGGTGACACGTGCTTCATGATGGAAGGGTTAATGGTTTAATCTCCCGCCCACAACTTCTGATCCTCCATACACATCTGCATCATCACTGGAGTGTCACGTACACTTCATCACCCTTCTCCAAGGTCAAGGTCAAATGTTAATTGAGGGCTTTACTTGTCCAAACCAGAACTTCTGATTCCCTCAAGATAATTTAACAAAAACTTGATACACAACTTGATACAAAAGACTGATTGTTGTGTAATGTTTTCATTATTCCACATCCCAGCTCCAAGGTCAAAGGTTATACAAGGTCTTTGCCTCTTCAGGCCGTTTCTATAGGTGCCTGTATAACAGTTTGTCGATGGGCGTATAATGTGCTGTATGCAGTACTCTTAATAAAAAATCTCTATGGTTCTCTTCCAGTGTAGACAGTAAACAACAATAACAGGAAATGAACAGATCTGTGTGGAGTCAGAGTGTTTGCAGGAGTCCATTTAACATTTAGGGGTTCTGATCTTTTTTTTTTTCTTGCACTGCAGAGCATTACGCAACCATCACGCTGACGTTCTCGGACCTGCACAACGAGACGGAGCTGAAGGTGGAGTGCCGAGGCGTCCCCAACAGTGAAGAGGACCAGACGAAAGAAGGCTGGAAGAGATACTACTTCCAGGCTATTAAACAGACCTTTGGTTATGGAGCACACATCTTCTGAAAACAATGTACTGTAGTACTTCTCGTTTGTTTTTTAATCTGTTATACTTCATTCTTTGACACAAATCATTGAGCTGTACTCTTGTAAGATAAGTTAACAAAAAAAAAAGAAATTTCTGTCATTCTGTATGTGTAAATGTTTAATTTCTAGACATATTTAAATAATTTTTCGCCCTCAGTGTTTGACTCGGTTGTTCAAAAGAGCATGAAGGAAGTGTGCCTTTGAGACATCTGATGTTAAATAAATTAAAAGGAATGTACTCTACCACCTCAATTGGCATCCACTTTTATCAATAAGGAATTGCAAGGGGAAAAAATAATATTTGGCCTCGATTTTATGTAAATAAAACTGCATTGAAATTTTTATTTTGTACTTATTCTGCTCATTCATGAATTGTAGAGAAGACGCCGTCAGCTGAGATCCATGTGACGTTTAAAATTAGATCTGAGAGCTTTTGTTAATTTTAGCTTAAGATGTAAAGATTTATTCTCTCGTGGTCCGAGCACGTTCACTCTGTCGACCAGAAGAGCTCTTCCTGCTGGAGCTGAAGACGTTCTGCCTTGTTTGGCTTTTAAATGTAAATAATCAGTAAAAGGTTGACAGAACGATCAGCATCTATTTATTCTCCATCCCCTCATTATTCAGAAATGATCTTTTTTTAAATTGAGTTGCCATAAATTGCTTGCTTGTATTCAACTTCTCATTTGCATATGTTTGTCTTTTAAATACACATATTTATTCATAAATATCAGAAAAGTTCATAAAAATATGGGTTTTTGGTGGTTTTTGTTTTGGTTTTTGTTAAGGTCTGGATGAGATTAGCAAAACATGTTTCCAGACTGTTTATTTCAGTTCTTAGATAAACGTTTTAGAGGTTGCTCAAAAAGTGTTTTTTTTTATAGGTTAAAAAAAATGAACAAAATCACTAAAATATCTAGTTTTGGTTTATAAACTTAAGCGTTGCCAATTTGCATAGATTAAAATGGGTCAAAGCAGATTACTTCCATGTTGATGGACATTTTATTATTGGTAATGTCAACAAAAACAACAGTTTAATCCACAAGCATACAGGTTCATCCATAAAGACGTCAATAAAATACAGATTTAGTCAGTTTTACATTTTGAGAAGATAAAAAAAAACTTAATACTGATTGGAAAAAAAGCTGTAGGTGAGAATAAAATCATTACTTATTTCATATACACAGTTCAGATTTGGTAAATGTGCAGGTATTTTGCCAAAGACTACACCAACCTGAGAATTTATGTCATAAATCGTCAAGCTTCACCAGTAGATGGTGTTAAACTCCTTCATGGAACAAATGATCTGTTACAAACATGTTTGAAGAGTGAAAGTACAATCCTTCATACAGCGACCACAGTGTTTAGTTTCCATTTGTTTTTGTTTTTTTATACTGGTGCTTTGACATGCTGTAAACTATACTGACTTTCAACTCTTATTTTTGCAGGAAAATGAAACAAACATTAATTTAAATAGCTGTTTTTTTAATAATCTGCCCACCTGAAGGGTCAGCAAACAAAAAATAGTTTAAAATAGTTCATGCATCTTGCACCATTTTCTTGCTGTATTCCAGCCAAGGCAAATTTGCTTCCTGTATGGAAGCCCATTTCTGCCATTCTGCATATATAAATTATAAATCTAATCTCATCAATATGACTTAGTACTTCGTGTTTTGAAATCAAAATTATGACTTGACACTTAAGTTTTGATATAGCATCTCATAATTTTGAGGAGATATTGGCTCAAGCAACTGCATTATGATGTACTGTATCTCAAAACTGTCTTCAAATGTTTTGAGATATTAGCTAAATAATTATGGCTAATTATGAATTAGTCTCATAACTATGAATTAACACAATGAGATGTTAGCTAAAAATATGACAAAACCTATCAAAATTGCTACTTAGCATCTCATGAGGCGTTAGTGTGACATTTATTTGATCAAAGTTTTGACTATCTCATGACTTCAAAGTTTATTATATTAGATATCTTAATATAGTGACTGGGCCAGTTGTAAATAATGACTTGGTATCTCATAACTGAATTATCATGTCAAAATTATGGCATGCTAAGTCTCATATTTATGAAGTGCTAAGCAATAATCCTGAAGCGTTAATGACTTGGAAAATTTTTATTATTGTTGCATTTAAAAGGCATTTTTGCTCAGTAAAATGAGTTGCGAGTAACATTTTAACAAAATAAACAAAATTAGATGCATCGTTATATTTTCTTTTAAAATTTTCTTGATTTTAATACCACTAACCATTATATTTAATAAAAAAATTAAAAAAACCGCACGTTAATTATTCGTGTTGCAGTACCGATGTGTGGCCGCTGGGGGCAGCACAGGCAGTGTTTACAACATGACACCATCGAGTTGCACGAGCTCGTTGCAGGTAGCGTAGAATTAGAGACAAACTTAGTGGAGGTCGCTTTGGCAGCTGTTTTAACATACGTTTTCTTCCGTGAAAGTTAGTAAAACTCTGGCAGAACCAAGTTAAGGATTGCAGCTCGAGATAAAAGTATTAGTTTAGATAAAACAGCTGAGAAAAAAAATTAACTCGCTGGCTTCTGCTTGGTCCCGATCAGCTAGCTAGCAGTTAGCTGTAGGGGCTACTTAGCTAGCGAGGTCCAGCCCAAAATTCTGTTTACCTCGAGTGAATGTTGCCACCGCCTGAGGTTTTTACTATTATCCCGGGCAAAAGAAAAGCAGGACACGAGTTCACGCTGGATTTTAAAACACCGCTTTGAGGGAAAAGCAGCAGGATGTCCGCCGAGGTTCAGTGCAGTCCGGCCGACCCGGGTTTGACAGCCGGTAGCTCCGGTGGGGTGCAGGGGGAGAAGCACAACAAGCCCGGGGAGGCTCACCAAGAGGATCGGGAGCGCGGAGGTTCGGAGGCGCAGCCGGCGGATCGTATCCACGAGCCGGAGGAGTGCAAAGAAAACGACAAGGAGAACGAGCAACGAGAAGGAGGCAGCAATGCTGACTCGGCGGTTCAAGTCGTGAAGAAGAAAGTTGTTGAAGCTCCTCCACCGAAGGTCAACCCGTGGACAAAGAGGACCACAGGCAAAGTCCCGGGTAATAAAATAATCCCGAGCTCCCAGGAGACAGGTAAAATGTTTAAATCAGTCACTTTTCGGCAGGTGAAACTGAACAATATGGCACAAAGTGTTCCCCAGCAGCAGCAGGGATGTGTCAGGGTTAATATCTCTGTCAGTCTTCACGTTTACACGTTTAAATTCCTAAATGTCATCGCAGACAAGACAAGAATCGGTGTTTTTATTTATTTATTTTGGTGCCCCATCCCCCTCCGTCTGTGCTCGGATTGCTCCCGAGCACCACGTGTTGATTGCTGACAAATGCTACTTCTTTAGCTACCACTTTTTTTTTTAATTATTTCTGCTTTTTCCCTTCGCGGCTGCGCTGGTGACAGAGGGCCCGAGCCGGTGTTTGTCAGGGAAACTCACGGGAGGAACTTGGTATATTTATATATACAGTATACTGTATATATAAAAAAATATATAGCCATGTTTGTACAGCTAGCTTGCTAGGACGAGCAGGCTAGCTGGTTCTGCTGTAAAGGCACGTTTCATTAGTCCAATGGCCTCGGTACCTGCAGTTCCTCCCACCACGTACAGCTTCCTGCTGTCACCTGTACTGAAGGAACCTGCTGTTTGAGTTACTTAAACAAACAAGCGTTTTAGGAGGTGTCAAATATATAAATGTATATATATTAATGATAACACAGGTGAGACAACACAAGTTCACCTGTCCCACTTAAAGGCACTGGTTGCAATTAAAAAAAATAACTTTAAACAGGTGAACCTGAATTACATCAGATGGTGCAGTTTAAACAGGTTTACTACCAAGAGGTTACCCAGATATAAAGATATTCACATTTTGCACTAGTGTAAACACAAACTTGTCTGAATCTGCTGAAAGTATGTGACCCGTGCTGGCAAAGTGGACTCGTTTCTACCGCTTATCTGTCAGGGTCCAGGAGAGAAACCCAGACATCCTCCCTATACCCAGAGACACTCTACAGATCCTCCTGGGGGATCCCAAAATTAAAGAGAACGCCTCCAGAGAGTTCTGAGTCTGCCTTAGGGTCTCCTCCCGTGGGACATGCCCAGAAGACCTTCCAAGGGAGGCATCCTAATCAGCTGACCACCTCAGCTGACTCCTTTTGATGCAGAGGAGCAGCAGCTCCCCTCTGATAATGGAGCTCCTCACCCTATCTCTAAGGCTGAGCCCAACCACCCCATCAAGGAAGCTCATTTCAGCTACTTGTTTCCAAGATCTTGTTTCTTTGGTCCTGATCCAAACCTCATGAAGACAAGAGAGGGTTTGACAGATCGAAGCCTCAACTTCAGCAGTGAGGGTGTTGCTTCAATCTGTAGTGGTGATGAAAGAGTTGAAAGGCAAAGCTCTGGATTTACTGATCTGTCTACGTATTAACCCTCACCTGCAGTCATGAGGTTTGGATTTTAACAGTAAGAACGAGATCCCAGATACAAGTGACTGAAAAGAGCTTCCTTCATACGATGGCTGAACTCGGCCTTAGAAAGAAGGTGAGGAGCTCAGAGTAGAGCCACTACCCCTCTGCATCAAAATGAGTCAGTTGAGGTGGTTCATCTGATTAGGATCCTCTTGGATGCCTGTCTTGTCACGATCCTGACCGTGATCGTCTATGGAAGTTTTTTGGGAACATCCCTCTTGGAAGAGACCCTGGGGCAGCTCCAGAACCATCTAGGGATTATACATCCTCTCTGGCTTGAGAACATTTTGGGGTCCTCCAGGAGGAGCTGGAGAATGTTGCTGGGGAGAGGGAGGTCTGGGTTTCTCTCCTGGACCTGTTGCTTCCACAATCCAACTGTGGATAATCAGTAGCGTTTAATAACTGCTAACCTAAGCTTTCACCACCCAGCTCACCTGTCAGAGGACAAAGTGCCATGAAGACTTTGAGGGTGCACACTGCAAGACTAAACACCTGACCTGACTGAGACTTTTGCATCCACACCTCTTGTGGAGACAGGTTAACTTCGGTGACACATACCTTTTGAATTAACCCCACAGAATCATGTTTGTGTTTTCACAGGTGCTGAGTCAAGATTACCGTAAAAGTTAAATAGTTGCAGATCTACATCCAGTTACTTTAAGTGTTTCTTTAAATTTCATCTGCTTATTCATGAGGCATTTTGCTAGCTCAACAGAAAAACTTATTTTCCCTTCCTATTTGCAGATGATAAATATTATTTAGGGAGGGTATAAGAAGAGTTGTGCGCAGGAGGTACGTTTTTCATGCTAAACCGTAAATATAGCGTTCCAGCTTATCTAATATCTGTGACAATCATGTTTTGACTTGTTCATTCGTATGGATGCTTGTAGAAACAAACCAACTCACAGTTTCTGCTCCATTCAAGCAGTGCAACAAGCTACAAACATCAGGATGTGCACCACAGACCGGAACAACGTCGTCATACGTCGTACGTAGCTAGAAAAATATGATTGATAATGAATATAAAGATGCACGCTACAGATATTCACACAAAATTCATCCTGTGTTTGTAAAGTGTTGGTTCGGTTTTCATCAGACATTTTTTTAAATTTACGTAGGTGCCAAAATACTAGTATGTATCTGACCGAGAATGCTAAATGAGTTCAGCGGTTTGCAAACAGTAATTGGGGAGTAAAAATCTGGACTTTTCTAGTTATTTTGTTTTGCCGTTATAGGAACGGTTATGAAGTTGATTGATTGAACTTCCGGTGCAGATGACAGTTTATTTACAATGACAGGCTGAAGTTCTGATCATCTGCAAACAGCTTCTTTTAAAATTGAAATGGCTTGGCTAAATGTGAGCTATGAACGTGTGTCACGGTACGGGGTGACAGTTTGAAGGGGGTGGGGAGCTAAATTTGAAGCGTACAGCTTGTGCACAGGCGTCAGCTTACAGGGCTACTGTACAACCAACTTCCCGGGTGTTCATCTGCGGCCTCGCTCAAGCCTTGGCCCGGCGGGTCTTATCAGTTCAGCCCTCCTCTGCTGAGCGATAGGGACCGTCGGGCTGTGGCGGGCCACTCCCAGCTCACAGAGAGGCAGCCACATACCGCTGTTGGCTGCAAACAAAACATCCTCAGCACGCTCAACGTTTCAGACCCTGTGGGGAGCGTTTTTATTCCAGGAATTCACAGCGCTGCTCAAACACAACACAGCCGACTGCTCACAACTGGATGGAGGCTGATAACCTGCTCGGAGTTCTCACTAAATTCAGATTCTTTTGATCCGTCTGTGGTTTAATTTGAGCCTGTCACATTTGATGATGTCATCTTCACTGATTGATTGTGTGTCTGCAGATCAACAAAATGCTCTGAAAGTCGTTCGAGCCAGCAAGCCAAGATTGAGAAAATCCAGCAAGGTAGTCTCCTTCACTTCTTTTGTGTTTTTGCTGTTTCACAAAGCTTAATTTGTTAAAGCAATGGTTCACACACTTTTCAGGTTTTGACCCTCAAAAAACAGCAGTAGAGGATTTGAGCCACATTTATTGCTGGTTAAAGTTTACAAACATTGCTAATACAATCATCTAACAGCCTAAACATCCAGTAACATATTTGTTTTAGCTATTTATGGCCATTGTTTTTAATTTTTTTTTAATATGGGAAAATTGTGTTATTAGCAATTACCTTTGAATTTTATTTGGTTTCTAAAAATCATTTTAAGAAGCCTCACTTTGTTTCACAGCTTACATGGGTGTTCAAACTCATACTTCAGGAACCACTAGCTTAAGGAATAAAGACACAAGTAATAAATGTCTAAATGGTGTTAAACATATCAATAACAGGTCGACATGAGCGGTTTCCATTTGAGATTACCTCTTTTTGTCTCGGACAACCAGAACTCTCCTCGAGACAACCAAGTGAACATTCTTTGTCGCCGCAGCGGATTTATATAATCTGTCAA
>JARVGQ010000781.1:22507808-22523424 GCA_031762355.1 Hypsolebias martinsi
CCCCGGACCGAGATTTGAACCGGGGACCTGCGCGCTGAGAGGCAGCAGCTCTACCAGTTGTGCCACCGTGCTGCCCATAACATTGTTTTTCTTTAGCTAGTGTTTTGCTAGTTTTAGGCTAATATTTTACTATTCAGATTTTAGCTAGTTTCTGCTTCTTTAGCCAGCATTTTGCTAGTTTTCGTTACAGTTTAAATCAAACAACAATACAAGAAAATTAAAAAACAAATACATCAAACTAACACAAAAGGACAATAAACTATATTATAAAAGTACATGAAGACCTAACTACCATTGTGCATGCTTTTAGCTGTTAGCCATCCATTTGGTACTTTAAGCTAGCCTTTTACTGCTTCTAATCTGGCCTATAGCTAGTGTTTTGCTATTTTTTAGCTTTTAGCAGGTATTTGCTAGTTTCAGATACCATTTCATTACTTTAGACTTTTAGCAATTTGCTTCTTTTTTCTTTTAGCTTTTTTCTTGTTGTAGGTAATGTTTTCCACTTTTGTCTTTTAGCTAGTAATCTGTTTCTTTAGCTAGTGTTTTGCTATGGTTTTATTAAAACAAACAATACAACATAACTAAAATAATAATAGTAATGAATTAAACAAAAATAAAAGAACAAATTAGAAAAGTACACAAAGACCTCAGTCATTCTGCTACTTTCACAAAGTGGCCTTCCTTTAGATATTTTTCCTAGCCCTTTGCTAGTTTACTTAGCCTTTTGCTACTTTAAGCTTTAAGCTAGATTTCTGCTTCTTTAACAACTTTTTAGAACCATCTTAAAAAAAGTTAAGTCAGATTAAAAAACGTAAAGATTAAAAAAAATAAAAATAAAAAACTTTTTTTCTCCATTCAGAGAACCTGACTTTTTAGAACTCCCTTTATGCTTTTTCAACTGCATTTTGACAGAAAATGCAATTTCCCAGTCAATCCTGCGCTGCAGACCATCAGAAGTAAAACTACTGTACATATATTCTCTGCAGCACATAAATTAACCTCGTACTAAAACAGGAACAGACGTGAGGGCTGCAGCAGGAACGCTCGGTCCAAATGTCTAATTAAGCTGCATCAAACCACACGTGTTTTATTACAGACTGACAGCTGCAGCTGCAGCGTCAAGCTCTGACTTCTTCCACTTTCACACAACCGTTTCCCTCTCGCTGCTCAGTTTCATTGAAATCACATGACTTCCTCCAGCGCTCACATGTGAGCAGCGTGCTCAGAGCTGGGCCTTCGGTCTGAAGCCTGCAAAGCTCATCTCTTTCTGGCTCATGCCAGTCCTCGTCACAGGAGTTCTGGAAACGTCTGCTCTGAGATGAGTCACCCAAATAAAAGCTCTCCATCGAGATGATTCATAGGAACATATTGATGTGGGCTCAAACTACAAACATCTTCAGCTTCAATAGTTTTAGGCTGTTCAAAATAAAAGCCCAAATATAAACGTGTAGTTTTCATCTTGAAAGTCAAACAAGTGATTACAACTAAACATTAAAGTTTCTCCTGCAGCTGCAGGATGATAGACACTAACTTTAATCACATTTTTAAATAAAGGGATTCTTTTCCAACCTTTAATCTGTTCCAGAAGACCGATCTAATCTGACCACTGAGCATCATTTATTTTGTGAGGTTCTATGTTCCTTTATTTTCTTTGTGTTTGTAGACATCACATTGGTTTGGTTTGTTGGATATAACTGCCTCGTTACATGTGCAGTCACTCTGTAAAGTTCTGCTAGGTTAAGGCCCAAAATAAAGAGCAACACTGTAACTACTACAGAGAGCTTTTTAAACAAACGCTCAGGCAAACAGTTTTTTTTAATTTTTTTTAATTATTTTTTTTATCTCTGTTTCAGTTTTAAAGCCTGAAACTGATAGTCGCCCTCCTTAAGTCAGTGTGGTTCTTTCTTTAGTTTGTGTGTGTGTTTGGCAGCTTCACAGTGCATCATGGGAACCTCTGGGATGTCATGTGACTTACTGCAAAGCAGCAAAGCTGTTGATATAGGTGATCTGATACTGAGTCCAGAGAGGCTGTGGTTGGAGAGCGCTGCAGTGAGACCTGAACTCTGTTTCAAACCTGCAGGAGAAGATAAGCAGAATTAGAGCTGCACAAAACACTGAGCATCTCCTGCGAAGAGATAAAGTCTGAGAACAGGCCGTTTATCTGTAAAAACCTGCAGCACGTAACCTTTACGAACCTAACCCGGCACAAACTAACAGTGTGACTTTTTAAAAACAGGCGCTTCACTGGAAACTGTTTAGGATTTCAGCTGATTTAAGATGAGCTGAAAGGTCAAATGTTCCACCAAAATGACCAGTTTGTTTCACTGTTGGCTCAGTTTGTTTAAATGTTTTAATTTTTAGGTTTTAACAAAAACAAAAAAACATATTTTCTACTCAAATCCAGCACGAAGCACTGAAAAAGAAGCTAAAATCGAGCTGTTATGGTTAAATACAGTCAGCGCTAAAGCTAAAATGAGCTAAAAGTAAAATAATAAATTAATACCAGTACAACCAAAAACTAAAACTAACAAAAAACTATAGCTAGATGCTACAATTATCAGATAAATAGGTCAAAACTAAACTAAGTAAAACAATGGGTTAAAACTGACAAAACAGTGGCTAAGTGCTAAAGGTTGCAGAACAAAACTTAAGTGCTAAAACCTGCAAAACATAGAAGCCAACACTAGATAAAACAAGCTAAAGGTTTATATTTGCTAACAGTAAAACAAACAAGACTAAAATCAGAATAACGGTAAAAGCTAAACTAATAGAAAGCACCAGTTAGTTTAGCTTGTAGTTAAACTAAGTTTAGCTAAACTAAAGTGAAAAACTTGCTAATTAGCTAACTAAAGCTAGATTAACATAAAATTAAGCTAAAGTTAGCAGAACAGTAGCTAAATGGTAAAATTTGCAGATTAAAACTTAAATGCTAAAACCTGCAAACATTAGATGGATGCTAAAATTAGCTAAACATAAGCTAAAAAGTTAAACTAACAAAAACATTAGCTAAAAACTACAATTATCAGAACAGCTAAAAACTAGACCAAGAAAAGCAGTAGTTAACAACTAACACTAAAAATATTGTTGCTTAATGGTAAAATAATCAGAACTACAGCTAAAAACTACAATCAGTAAATCCAATAATTCTCAGTTGAGTCATCTGGTCAGTTCCTTTTTTACAGATGACCTGACTGAGAATTATTGGATTTTGTACCTGGATGATTGAGCATGAACTTTGTTACAACTAGCAAAACAATAGCTAAAAAACTAAAACAAGTGGAACGGTAGCTAAACCCTATGCTAAACAGTAGCTTAAGCTCAAAACCAGGAAAAACAGTAGCATAATGCTATAACCAGCAAAACAGTAGCTAAAACCTACAACTAGCAAAATTGTAGCTTAAAACTAAAACCAGCAAAACGTAGCTTAAAGCTAAAACCCAGAAAACAGAAAAACCAGAAAAACGTAATTTAAAGCTAAAAATAGCTGCATGTTATCTGGAAGCTAAAACCGGCTCAACCTGCTCAAAGTTAAAACCAGTAGCTAAGTTAAGGCTTAAATATATATATATATATATTTTTTTTTTTAACTAACGGTAAAAATGAAAACACAGTTTGACGTCTCTGACTCGAGGAAGAAAATGAGGCTGAACCCTCACACATGATCCTTTTAATTTCAGATTACGTCAGATTGAAATTGTCAAAACAGCTGCGGAAAGGTCAAGTTGATCTGATCGAGTTTGAACTCTAATTTTTCTGCCTTTTTTTTAACTTATTGTCTGAATGCAGAGGCAGCACTCACACTTTTGTTCTCCTGTTTTACATTTTCTTTGTGTTTTTTATAATCCAATAACTTCATCACATTTTCTGTTTTGTTTTTTTTAAACTCATGTCTCAAAACGTTCAGCTCATTCAGCAGATGTGTGCCGTGACTTTTGTAGCTTCTATACTTCTGAAAATGTTGACAAATATTTTCTCCTCAGAAATGTAATAAAGATCTCTTCAATTCCTTCAGGAATTCACTTTGTTCAACCATCGGCTCTATTTTTTGTCTTTAAGCTTTGAGATAAACTTTAGCTACTTTTAGTCATCCTTTTGGTACGTTTTGTTACTTTAGTGTCCGCCTCACCCTTCTGTCCCATTCAGAGGCTAATTTCTGTTCTGTTGAGTGTTTTTTCCCGCCTTGTACCAAATGTAAAAAGCGAAAAGGATTGAAACAGTTTATTCTTCTGATAGATTTAAATGCAGACATGTCTTGACAGCAAACGTGTTGCTGCAGCGCCGCACCTCTTGGGAAAGTTCTTCAGCTCCTCAACGCAGGAAGAGATCACTTTCAGCTCCACTTCAGCTTCCAGTTTTCTGGAGTTCTGAACGGTTCCTTTTACTTTCTGTGGACAGAAACAAACCAAACTGTGGAGAAAGTCTGAAGATATCTGCTGCCACCATGTGGACCCATCACAGAACAACTTTTAAACTATATTTTTAATAACTTTCACCAGTTCAGACAAACAACAGGTTCTAGTGAGTCCTCATTTATTCTACAGAACACAAACGTTAAAGCTGAGTTTAGAACTGGACCTCAGATGTTCCGTATCAGCCAGAAGCTGCTGATCAACTCATCAGTGAGACCACCTTGACAGGTGTGTTACCACAATGCCAAGGTATAAAGACATCAGCAATGACCTTAGAGAAGCAGCTTTTGCTGCCCGTCAATCTGGGAAGGGTCAAAGGTCATTTAGAGTTCATCGTTCTACAGAGAAATATTATTCACAAGTGGGAAATATTTCAGACAGCTGACAGTCTCCACAGCAGATTCACCCTGAAGGTCAGACCATGCAGTGACTATAGGCCTCAGTCAGCAGGTCAACGGTCATGACTTCTCTCTAAAAACAACTTGGCGGCTTGACTTAAATTTGGAAAGTTTCATCTGAAGGAACCACAAGATTTCTGGACCAGAACCAGACCAGAGGACAGATGTTTACCCAGAATGCACTGCAGCAAACAGCTCCTCCCAGCTGTCAGCACGGTGGTGGAGGCCTGATGATTTGGGCTCCTGTCAGTCTCTGAGTGGACCAGGAACTCCTCTGTAGACCAAAGGGTTTTGGAGTCAGATGAGTCCATCTGTCCAACAGCTGAAGCCTGGACTGTACTGGGTCCAACAGAACCATAATCCCAAACACAGCCGCTGATCTACAACAGAACGGGTCAGAAAGAACAGAACCACGGTGCTGCAACAGTCCTGTCAGAGTCCAGAACCTGAACCTGACTGAATTCTGTGGGGGATCTTCAGAGAGCTGAGCAGAAACCTCAACAATGGAAAGAAGGGTTGTCCAAAAGACCTCTACAACCATGAGATACCACATTCTCACTATATCTCAGTATAATGATAATAACGCTTATTCTGAGTCTGATTCTGAGAGGTACTGATGAGGTCCTACAGAAAACCACTACTGAAAGTTTGTGCTGAAGGAGGTTCTGTAAGCTGCTGGATCAGAACCTGGTTCAGTTTTTCACTCCCAGCTTTAACTTTTTGTTTAATAACTATTGTCGCAGTGGAATCTGTTATATTTTTATTTTACAATTAAAAACAAAATAAATCATGAATACACGTGTCTTACCGTCCAGATGTCCATGGGAAACGGAGAGATGAGGAACGTGTCCTCCTTCTCTGGCTCTTTCCTGTCTCTCCAAAAGGTCTCATTTTCAAGTCCAATGATTCTGTCCAGTGTTGTCCTCATGTCCTCCTGCAGCAACAAATACAAAGAAGATTAATTTATTTATTGTTTTTGATTACGTTTCTCATCTTCACCGAAAAGATTCTTTACTTTGACTCCAGATGTTCAACCTAAAATATCTGATTATGATGTTCCATCAGGTTAACGGCCAGTCCAAACTAAGAACATCTCAGTGTCCTCCTGGAGCTCTGGGAGCTCCTCACCTTCACTTTGCAGCAGTATTTGTCCTTCAGCAGTTGGATGAATGTTTCCTCCAACTGTAGATCAGCATTTTCTTCTGTCATGTCTGGCTGCAGGGACAAACTCCTCATGATCTTCTCACTGTCAGAGAGAAATAGGAAGCTTTCACAACGGGTCCTGAAGCTGCAGAGATCTGCTGGAACTAAAGCCGTCCCCCCACACTGATAACACACACTTCAAGTTCAGTTAGGAGTGTGTGTTGTAAGAAAGAATACACAAAAGCAGCTAAAAAAAATGAAGCGTTAGGTATCACAGGATTCTTAAAGGCAACATAACGTTTCCCAGAAACACTCAGAAATATTTAAAAAATGGTTTAACTGCAGAAATTAGGACATGACAGTAGAATAAAATTACCTGGAAGCAGCAAAAACTGTAAAACCGACTAAAAGCAGCAAAACTATAGCTAAAACCAGACAAACACTGGCTAAAAGCCGAAAAACCCTGACTAACTGCAGTAAAACACTAGCTAAATCAATAAAATCCTAACTAGAAGCAACAAAACTAGCTTAAGCAACAAAACACTAGCAAAAACCAGTAAAACACTAGCTAAAGGCAGCAAAATACTTGCTAAAAGCAGCAAAACACTAGGTAAGCAACAGGTAAAGTAAGCAAAACGCTGGCTAAAGACAGCAAAACACTAGCTAAAAGCAGCAAAACACTGGCTAAAAACAACAAAACCCAGGCTAAAGGCAGCAAAATATTAATTAATTGAACCTTTATACATGTTAGTCTCACTGAGCCACGAGGACTCATTTAACACTAGCTTAAACACTAGCTAAGCACAGCAAAACACTGGCTACAAACAGCAAAACACTAACTAAAAACAGCTAAACACTAGCTAAAAGCAGCAAAACACTAACTAAAAGCAGCAAAATAATAGCTAAAGTCAGCAAAAGACTGGCTAAAGACAGCAAAACACTAGCTAAAAGCAGAAAAACACTAGCTAAAAGTGACAAAAGCTGGCTAAAAGCAACAAAACTCTGGTGAAAGGCAGCAAAACACTAGCGGAACAGCAAAACACTGGCTAAAAGCAGCAAAAGACTGGTTTCAAACAGCAAAACACTATAGCAACAGGTAAAGTAAGCAAAACACTGGCTTAAAACAGCAAAAGACTAGCTAAAGGCAGCAAAAGACTGGTTTAAAACAAGAAAACACTGGCTAAAAGCAACAAAACACTGGCTAAAGGCAGCAAAATATTAATTAATTGAACCTTTATACATGTTAGTCTCACCACGAGGACTCATTTAACATTAGCTTAAACACTAGCTAAGCACAGCAAAACACTGGCTACAAACGGCAAAATACTAGCTAAAAGCAGCCAAACACTACCTAAAAGGAGCAAAATAAAAGCTAAAGTCAGCAAAAGACAGGCCAAAGACAGCAAAACAATAGCTAAATGCAGAAAAACACTAGCTAAACCTGACAAAAGCTGGCTAAAAGCAACAAAACACTAGCTGAACAACAAAACAATGGCTAACAGCAGCAAAAGACTGGTTTAAAACAACAAAACACTAGCTAAAAGCAGCCAAACACTGACTAAAAACAACAAAAATGCTGACTAAATGCAACAAAATGCTGGCTAAAAGCAAAAGCATCAAAACGCAAGCAAAAAGCAGCAAAACACTATCTAAATGCAACAAAACACTAGCTAAAAACAGCAAAACTCTAGTGAAATGCATCAAAACACTGGCTAAAAGCAGTTGGGGCTCGAGATGGTGTAGAGACAGGGCAGCCAACTCCGGACCCAAAGGTCCAGGGTTCATTCCCCCATCATTGCATATCTCACAGCGTCTCTGAACAGTATACACCATCCTCATTTGCTCCCCAGGCACCCTCAATAGCTTCCCACCGCCTCACCTGGTGGTGGATGGGTTAAATGCAGAGAGCCAATTTACGCCATTGTATGGGAACATAAAATGATGACAATACATACACATTATTATTATTATTAAACAATAGCTAGGAATTCTAAGTAGAATATTGTTAGTTAAAAGCAAGCGAATGCTAGATACATGTTTAAAAAAGCAAACGCTGACTCAGAACACTAATTTAAATCCGGTCATTGAAGCCCACTGGTGTTGAAAATGAACATTATTTTAAAGTAACTTGTTCTGTTAAAAATGAAGCCAGTTCTGTTTTCTTGACAGTAATATTTATAAATCTGTATTTTATAAGAACAGAGGACCTGACCCAGATTGGACCCATTTTGGATGAGTTGCTTTTTCTCAGACCAGCAGTTTGTTTTGGGTCACCAAAACAAACTGTTATATATTTGACTGGATTCAGTATTAAATAAATAAAATATAAAAAATGATGAATGAATAAATGCCTGCAGTGATCTGTTTGGGACACAACTTCCTCTTTGTTTTAAAAAATTATATTTATGATAATCAAATCCATTTCTTTAAATCTTTAGTGTTTTCTAAAGCCAATTGACTGTGGTGGCCATCTTGAATTGGGTTGACTCCAAAAATAAACAACTTGTAGACGTACGTCTAAAGGAATTTAGGTGATTTATCCTCAGTTGTTACTTATGTGAGGTCATGGGCCAGGACAGGAGGTCAGTAGGTTTATCATACCGCCCGTCTGCAGTGATCGGAACTTGGAGCAGAACTAAGTCTGCCTCATGAACATGATCTGCAGGTTTTAGCTCATCCTAAACCTAACGAACGTATAATTTGCATGTGTGCTGTCATGAGAAGCCCACGGTTAAGGACTTTTTAGATTTATTGGACTCATTTATTCTAAATTCAACTTCTGCTCGACTGCCTGGCTGACATCAGGGACTGGATGGTTTTAAATTTCTTAAGTTTCAATGAAAAGAAGACTGAAGTCATGTTGTTCCCTCCCAACGACATGATCACGAACCACTGCATCGACCTTTCTGCTCTAGCCCTGTCTGAAAAACAAAAGTCACAAATCTGGGAGTGATCATGGATTCTCCATGAAACTCAACAGTCATGTAAACATGATTGTTAAATCCTGTTTTTTCCAGCTGAGGCGACTGTCTACGCTGAAGCCCATATTCAAAAATAACCTCAAGACAGTAATACATGCATTCATTACATCTAGGCTTGATTACTGCAAGTCACTCCTGTTTGGTATCAGTCAGGCCACCATTGCACGATCACAACTGGTCGAGAACGCAGCAGCCCGATTTTTAACCAGTACAGGCAAAAGAGAGCACATTACACCAGTCTTGGCTACCGGTTCATCTTCAAATCCATGACAAGATGTTGGAGCAGGTGTTGGCCTCAGCGGCGGACAATAATGAGTGAGAATCTGAACCCGTGAACTGACCTGCTGTATTTGTTGAGGATCCAGTCCAGCAGGGCATACAGATCCTTCAGCTCCGTCACCTGGGGCTCCAGCTTCTTCAGGTGCTGTCTGACCGCACGGTGGTAGCTCCTCACATAGGAGCTGAAGACCCTGAAGCTGGGGGGGTAGGACCACCGCAGTTCCCTCTTCACATTCTCCAAATCCTCCACGATGGTCTTCCCCAGCAGACCCAGGTGGACGGCCAACCAAGAGGGGTTCTCTTCTCTGTGCTCCAGGTGAACACTGTTCACCTTCACGTGGACCCCCTCACACACCGCCTCCCTCCAGGCCTCCATCCAGCTGTCAGGAAGTCCTCCAGGTTCTGCGGCCCTCTTTTCCTCCTCTTGGATGATCCGAGCTATGAAGACCAGCAGAGGTACGTTCCTGGCGGGCAGAGAGTTCGAGTCTCGGACGATGGTTCTGATCTTGGTCCGTAGTTCCATGTAGAGCAGGTTCAAGTCTTTCTCTTTCTTTGAGAGCTCCGTGGGACAGTCCTGATCGAAATGCTCCTGCTCCTTCTGGAACTCCAGCCTCAGGGCGAGGAGGTTCAGATGGGCCTCCTCCAGAACCTCCATCTCTATCAGCTTGTTGATCTGCATCACTGGAAGGAAACAGAACGGTCAGGGGACAGCTGAGTCCAACACAGTGTCAGTAAATGAAAAGGGTGATAATGTTTTTACCAAGTAGGCAGCAAAACGTTAAGCTCCTTCGGGGAGCTGAAGCTACAACCTTTGATTGTTGCAACTTTTATACTTTTCAAAATATTTTACTTCAAGAAATAAAACCATACTTTCTTTTAACATAGAAATATGTTAAAACTTTATGCTCTTTGAAGTCTACTTCACCTTGCTTCATTTATAGATTTGTTACTTAGGATTGTAGCTTTAGCTGCTATTTTGCTATTTTTAGCTTTTAAGTTATTTTTCTGTTAAATTTACTTTAGCTTGGCATGATCCGTGTCTTTTGTGTTATTGTTTATTGAGTATTCTTGTGAGTCTGGCATTTGGTTTTATTTTGTCTCAAGCGTTTTTCCCTCAGCTCCTGCCCCTCCCATGCTCACCTGAGCCTCAGGTGTTGTCGGTTCTCCATCATTAGTTTCATTTTAAAGGTCGTGTCCTTTTTCCCATCATTGTCGGAGCATTGTGCTCTTCAGGCCGTTCATGCTTTGTTCCATTCGAGACTTTTAAAGTTTTCCCGTCATGGATATTTTAGCTTTTTACAACTATTCATGTTTTTTCCGTTGAATCCTCGAAATTTATTTTCCACCATTTTATGTTTGCGGCCATGTCAGTCTTTCTTTTCCGGTTTTAGCTAATAAATTAGTTTTGTTATTTTTACTTTGGAGCCTCTCAACGTTTTGTCTTCACTCTGGGTTCAACTCTTCATTAAACATAATGTGGCTATGGTTTTGGTAATTTTTTAGCTTTAGCCACTTTTGTCCTAATTTGGGCCTACATCTTTGAACTATTCTGTTGGTTTTAACTTTTATCTATTGTTTTGGCGGTTTTTGCTCAAAGCTTTTGTTCTGCTAATTAGCTTTTAATTTTTACACTGAGTTTTTGTAGGATTTTTTTTATTGCTAAATCTATTTTTTCCAGTGACAGAAAACTGTTTTAGTTAAACCAGTGTCTCCTCCATGATAAACTTTAGCTAACAGACATTATGTCACAGTGAATGTTGTGTATTTATAGCAGAAACAAGATTAATGTCTTTGGGTGCATTTGTTGCAAAAACAAAGATAAAAAACTGTTTTAAGTATAGACAGAGTTCAGTTTGGGATGACATGAAACCAGGCCAGTGTTTGATTCACACTTGCAGGAATGAGGAGCAAAGGACACATTTACAACCTCTGTAACTTCAAAAATATAAACTAATTCTGAGGCTTTCTCATGCAAAAACACTAACACTGCTACTTTAGCAAGGAAATGTCCGAATAAAGGATTTTTAAACAAACACAGCAGATCAATAAATGTAATTTTAGCTCCTTGTTTTCTGAACTGAACCAACTGTTTATGTACAAATAATTCTGTTAATTTAGCAGAAGTGACAACCTGTTTATGCTGGGATGATAGAATATTTTACAGCATGTGACATGCTACTTCTCTACAACAGCAGTCTCTGAGCATTGCTCCACCCCTTTTTTGGGGTACAACCAAAGCTCCTCCCTTTTTTTGATAAATACAGTACCTTTAAAATTAATTCAAAACAAGTAAATTGATATTTGAGTAAAAGTAAAAAAAAACATTTACACAGGATTAGGATGTTTTTAAACGTTGGTGGTACTCCTCCATCTCACTCTGTTCTCTGCATCCTCTGTTATCACTCCATCTCCATGTCCTCTCTAACTGCATCCATATATCTCCTCTTTGGTCTTCCTCTTTGTATTTTAATACAATTCTTTCTAGTGCATATTTTTAGTAAAATTTTTCTTTCGACATCTGAAGGTATAGCACAAATTTGACATTGAGCTCACTGCTGAATGATTGGTAAACTTCTGGTAGCAGAGAGATGAAACATAAACCTTTTTTACAGCTTATTTTGTTGGACTTGTCACAACATGAAAAGCACAGCTGACAGGCATGGGGGGAGTGGTGGCGCAGAGGTTAGAGAAGGTGGGCTTGTGATCGGAAGATCGCCGGTTCAAGCCCCGGTACCGACATCAAAAAATGTGGGTGGAAAAAGGTGAAACACCCACACCTGCCTCAACCCCCACCATCTGCCCCCTAAAAACAGGTCTCTCTTGAAAATGAGTTCTCGTGGCTCAAGGGTAAATGAAAAATGAAAATAAATAAATAAATAAATAAATAAATAAATAAAATAATAGCAAAGATCCTTTTTGACAAAATCTCTGAACTTTTCACAACACCTGTTTACTCCCTATTCTAACATTTTAAAAATTCTGCAATCAAAGGGTTTTTATCTGGTTCCTATATCGTTGTGAAAGTTCGGGTTTACTGCAGGTTTTGTTTGTCAGAGGATGAATTATTCTGATGGGGAAAATATGATTTGCTTCAGTGAGATGAAGAACCAGGACACAAATGAAGCATTAAAGACATGCAGACAGGTCCATACCTGACAGTGGGGTGTGGGGGATGTCTGGTAGTTTGTACATCTCCTCCATCTCCTCTAATTCCTCCTTCACCTCCTCTACCTCCACCTCCATCTTCTCCTCCAATCCTTCAGAGGTGGTTAAATGAATCTCCGGCTTGCTGGTTTTCTCAGTTTCCTTTTTGGAACCGAACCTCAGGCTTCGACGAAACGTTGTTCCCTTTTTCATGAAGGAGTCACCAAACCTGGACATGTTGGGATCTGGAGACGTGGAGCAGACAGCTTCATGAAATCAACAAAAATCAGACTGACACAGATGTTTGTTTTGTTTTCCTTCATTCGTACATTGAAAACTTGCAGCACATTTTGTTATAAACTCTTGGATTCATAGTTCATGAATTCTTCTTTAGCCTGAAGTTGGTTTGCCAAGAAAATGAAGTCCAGCATGTTTGTAAATATTTATAACTCCAGGTAAATAGTTAGTCACAGAATACACATATCCATCCATCCGTCATCCATCCCTCCATCCATCCATCATGGAAGCCAGACTTTTCTCTCCTCAGTGACACTGCCGTTCCTCCTGGAGAATCCAGATATTCCCAGACCACAGATGTTGTATAAAACTCTCTCACTGACTCTCTTAATATATATAATAATAAAGGGTCTGTGTCTCATTCCACTGGGACTCCCCTGGATAACATCTAAAGGTCCAGGCAGCTTCAGATACCTGAAACCCCCTCAGCAGACTCCTTTCGATGAAGAGGAGCAGCAGCTCTACTCTGAGCTCTCCCTGGATGACGGAGCTCCTCCCCTGATCTCTAATGCTGAGCCCGTTCTCCCTGTAGAGCAAGCCCATTTCAGCTGCTTTGATCTAGGATCTGTTTTTTTTTTTTTTTCCTTCATTCATGGTCCACATCTCTTGACAAAAGGTGAGAATTGGAATATAGGCGTACCAGTAAACTGACGGATTCACCTCCAGCTCCGGTTATTCTTTACCTGTATGGACTGCAGTAACACCTTCATTTTCTCAGATGAAGGCCAGATCTGTTTGTCCAACCTGTCATCTCTCTAATAGTGTGCCTTGATACCTGAACTCCTCCACTTTGAGGCAAAGACTCACTCCCAACCTAGAGGAAGCAATCCATGAGTTCAGACTTAAATGGTGCAGTTTCACGCTGCGAATTGCGTACAAGACCCTGAGATTCCCAAACCAAACCCCCTAGAGATCCTATCCATGAAGACCAGCATTAGCATAGAAGATGAGGGAAACTCATGGTGGAGTCCAATATTTCACCAAGGATGGGGCTGTTGGGCCACATTTACTGAATAAAAGAATGTTACAAAGATAGAAAGATCTGGAACTAAAGATCTGAAGGAGGAGAAGCACCACTTTAACTCTAGATTTACATTCAGTAGTAAAACCCTGGTATCAGGAGACTGTCAGCTGAGATCAGTGAATCTCTCTGTGTCTCGATTTAGCTGCTCTAATCTGAGGACACGATGTCACCAATATCAGAACAGCAGTTGGAGGCTTTTCTTGATGTCAAAACAAAACCAACAGCTCAGCCTGGTTTTCCACACAAACAGGTCTGACATGGTTTGTGTCGACATTTTGGATCATAGCTGCATCAGCAGCTTCCAGAATTTATTCTGAACTTTTCCAGTTCTTAATTAAAACGTGTCTCACTAAACCAGATCAGCTGGTCCAAACACAACATCTGAACACTTTGGGTTTTGTAGGAACCATAAGAGTGAAAAGATAAAACCATTCATCTGCAGGGACTCGTTGAGGTTCTGCGAGAACGGACCCGTGTACCTGTTTTTGAGCGAGCCAGAGGTTTTTGTTTGTGTGAGGCCACATCAGGCTGATCTTCCTCCTTCTTGTGGAAAAATCCCCCGATGGTCTTCAGGGGCGAGGAGGCCGGTGATCCAGTACTGGAACCTGATTGGACAGCAAGAAGAAGGGGTTGAGAGCAGCAGAACCTTCTGACCCAATATCCCTTTTTAAAAGACAAAAATTAGTCTTGATAAATAGGTTCAGCTCGTGAAGGTTTGTTTTTGCGTGTACTCGTGTGAGAACGAGTGGCAGGACTTTGTCCCTAGTGACACAACACATCAAATGAGGAATGCAAATAACTCATGTTGAACCAATCAGCTGCTGTGTTCAGCTGTGACAGTGAAAGTGAAAGACTTTAGCAGAGTTTTAACAAACGTTTCTGCTCTTTTCTGCTGACAGAAAAACATGAATTTCCCATGAATTGCTGTTTGGGCACTAAAATGAACGGCTTTAAAGAAGAAGTTTGTTTTGATATTTTTAGACTGATGTTCCTTAATATCGCTATAATGTTCAGCTGACACATCTTCTTCTTGGAATAATCTTATTTAAAATAATCAACACAATAGAATGGAACAACAGTTAATTTTAGCACTAAGAAAACTGTGCCTTTAGTGTTTAATTAAAATACACAAACAGCTGGGCAAGTGTGAGAACCAAAGATTATTAGACACATAAACTGAAGCTGATTTAGCCTCACACTGTTTTACTATTTTCATTTTTGTTTCAGCTAACTACTTCTGCAGACTGTGTTATTTTAGACATTTTTATATCAAAACATTCGGCTCATTCAGGAGATGGGTGCTACGACTTTTGTTTCTTATAACTTAGATACAGGTACTTTAAAAATATTTAATCATATTTAAAACAAAACCTTTCACTGAAATACATTGAGATTTCTTCTGCTACTTCTTCTTTAGCTATTAGCTTTAGCTTTTAGCCACCATTCTGCTACTTTTTGCTAATGTTTTGCTCATTTTAACCTCTAGTTAACATTCTATCCTATTTTCTTCTTTTTAACTTTTATTTAGCCTTTTATAACTTTAAGCTAGCATTTTGATACTTTTAACTTTTAACAACTCCTGTTATTTTAGCTTTAAGCTATCCTTTTGCTCATTTTAGCTACCATTTTGTTACATTTGCTTATTAATTTTCGTTACATTTGCTATTAATTTTCATCTTTAAATCATTTCTCGGTCTGCTGCCTTCATACATCTCCTCCTACATTCACTGCGTGAGTGCAGCTACAGCGTGCGCTCTCAGGACATTATTACCTGCAGTGTTCCGTCAGTGAAATCTGAGCATGGCAAAAGGGCCTTCTCCTACTCTGCTCCTGCTTCCTGGAATATCTTACAAAAAGATCTGAGGCTCTCGACCTTGACTTCTCTAAATGGCTTTAAGAATCTGTTGGAATCCTGGCAAAAACCAATGCTGACATGTTCCT
>JARVGQ010000781.1:22523524-22536928 GCA_031762355.1 Hypsolebias martinsi
AAACCAATGCTGACATGTTCTTGTTCTTGATTTTCTACATCTGCCTTATAATCTGTCTGTTTTAGCAACTTTTTGACTAGCTTTTAACTTTTAGTTAATCTTTTGTCACTTATAGCTTCAAGCTATAGATATGCCCTTCTGTTATTTCAGCTTTGGCTAACTTTTTCATAGTTTTGTCTTTTAGCTACCATTTTGCTATTTTTGAGCTTCTAGCTAGCCTTTATCTAGCATTTTAGTACTTTAAACTCTTAGGTAGGCACGGTGGCTCAGTTGGTAGCGCTGTTGCCTGTCAGCGAGAAGGTCACCGGTTCAGATCCCACCCGAGACCTTTCTGGGTGGAGTCTGCATGCTCTCTTCATGTATGTGTGGGTTTTCTCCAGTTTCTTCTCAGAGACCAAAAACATGCATGTTAGGCTGATTGGTAACTCTAAAATGCCCCTAGGTGTGAGTGAGAGAGTGAATGGTTTCTCTCATTTGTCTCTGTATGGCCCTGTGATGGACTGGAGACCAGTGTTACCCACCTCTTGCACAGCTGGATATGGGCAAGAGTGAACGCCCACGACTAAAAAGAAGCGGGTAAAGATAATGGATGGATGAAACTCTTAGGTAGCTAGTGTTTCTCTACTTTTAGCTAGCATTTTGCTACTTTTAACTCTGTCAGTGTTTAGTTAGCAGTTTGTTTCTTTGAGCTTTATCAACTCAGTTTTAGCTTATTTTTTTCAGTAAATTTCTGCCTTCATTTAGCTCTTAGCATGCTATCTTCCTCTGGTTACAGAAAACTACAGAAGTGAGGTGGTGGTGTTAGTTTTAGTCAGCTTAACAGTTTTTTTGTTGTTGTTGTTTTTATGACTTTATTTCTGTTTTACAGCTTGTCCAGATTTGGACTCTGTTCTTCCTGTGAAAGTTGTCTGGTTGAGTTTATCTGTTGATTTCACACACTGTCTAGTTTTATCTGCTAACAAACAATAATTGAGTCTTTCCTTGAAGACTTTTCTTACCGTAGTTATGATGTCATTTTATCTCGCTGCAGAGATCTTCACATTAACAAGACAACAGTGGTTAAAGACTTACACCACTCAAAGAGTTTATGAGCTAAATTCACAGAGTTTACACACAAACAGCTGATTACGTCACTCTACCTTCCACCCAGATGACCTGACGATTAAATCACTGTTGATCCTGGGCCACAGGCGCTCAAATTAAACTTTTAATAAAAAAAATTTTAAACCGAACATAATATTTTAAATTAAAAGGTTTAGCATTGGTTTTAAACTTTTAGGCTGCTTGTTTGTTGTTTCTCAGTGGAATAATGATTTAGTTTTAAGTTTAAGTACAACCCCCTGAGTGAAACGAGTTTTCGCAGGTTTTGTTTCTGATTGGTGATGATGGATGAATTTAAGGAGGATCGGAGGAAAAATGAGGAAAATCAAACACTCAGGGGTTTTCAGAGGCTGTTCTCTTTAAGATTACCCAACAGCTGCAGAGGTGAAGTTTGTGAGACTTGGTGGTAGAAGCTGGACAAAGAAGCTTTTTATTACTGGTTGAGGGGAGGAGGGGACTTTAAAAGAGAAAGCTGCCTTTTCCCCGAGTCCCTCCTGTGTTCGGCTCATATTACCCCTTGGGCCTCCTTCACAGTGGCTGACAAACCTCCACGCTCTCCTTGACCCACAGGATCTGTTAGAACCTGTCTGGATCACAGAAAAATGGGAAAACCTTCTTCAGACTGAAGAATATGCTTTCGGTGCTCACCAAATCAGTTTTTTTTTCTTGCTATTTTCCTGACAATGCTCCAGTGGGAACACTCAGGACCTTCAGCATCTTCAGAGAAGGCCTAAGGATTCTGCACATATGAAATGTTACATTAAAATCTTTATTTAATATTTATTTTATATAAAATAATATTCAGTTTTGTTTTTCTTATTTCTTTGCTAATTTCTCTTTTTTTCTGTAAACTACTTTTGCGGTTAGGCAAGCTTTTTTATTTATTTAATGAAATATGGTTATTCAATCTGTTTGTTTTAAATTTTTGTCTCCAGGCAGAAACATGTCTGAAGGTTCTTAATCATTGGTCGGGACTTCACTGTCAGGAGAGAAGTCTGAGCTCAGTGAGAGACTCAGCAGGAAGAGTTTGATCAGTAACTTACAGGAAATTTAGCCAATCGCAATGTGGAGTGGGTGGGAAATTGCAGCTGCAGGGGGCTGCTGTGTAATCTTGGGACATAAATGACTGGACTTTTTCAGGTCCTGTGTTCAGATGGGTTGTCCCTGTTGTTCTATGTTGTGTTGGGTTGACGTTTATGTTCAGATTGTTGATAGTGACTGTAAAGAAATGACACCATAAGTCAGATGTACCTTATCTAGGTCCCAGGTTTTAAAATCCCATCTGCCTGTCTTAATTCTTAAAGTTTACTTTGGTGGATTAAATCATTAAGCTGGAGGTGGCTGTTAAGATGACTAGGATGTGGGCGAAGAAATAATCTGCACAGTTTTACAAGTTGTGGACATTAAAAGAGACAATTTTGACAATCTGGACATGGGGAACACAGAGACTTCATCAATTTTCTTACAGTTTAGAGCCTCTAACTAATCTCTGGCAGTTGCAGCTCAGTGAGATACCACCTTTACTGTGTTGCCATGAAGTGGTTGAAGCGTAGATATGAAGGCAGAGTGGACAGTCCTGCTTCAAAGTCTTGACCACCAAGCCATGTTTGTGCACATGGGCCACACATTATCAGTCCATTCATGATGAACCCATATTGGCTTCACTACAAAAGTCTTGTTTATGTTCAAACCCCTCCATAACTCACTTGTAACAAGGAGCCCACTGTGGTCCTAGACCTCACCAAAACCCTGTTGAGACCCTTTAGGTTCTGGCTGATTTTTGGCATCTCCAGAAAACTCTCAAACAGGAGGTCAAGTGTGGACAATTGTTAACCTTGGAGTGTTACTCCAAAACTAAAAACCAGAACAAACTTTCAGGAGCTTTATTGTTTTCAGTTTTCTTCATAAGCCCATCAGGGTAATTAAATGCCCATCAGCTTACGAAGTTTTGACTTTAGTTGAGTAACTGGAGTCTGCGTCACAAACTTCACCGTTGTTATTGAGGTTGTAGGTTAGTCTGGCAGTGAATTAATGACAATCGTTTAAAAAAATGTTTAGAGACTGTCCCCACAAGAATGCACCATTTGGAGATTTTCTCACACTGGATCAGAGGTTCAGGGTCTACCAAAATGCAGTTTCGGTGTGGCGGGATCTTTAACTTGATGTCCTCATCCAGCAAGACCAGCTTGGAATTTTTTTATTTTTAAATACGAAATGCACATTATTTATTTATTTAACCAGTTGTGCAAAAACTATGCTTTTTAATGTTTATGAGGTTTTACTTATCTTAATTAACTACAGTTTTATTTGATTGACCATTGTGCCACACCCTCCCCCTAATCCCCACCCCCACCCAGTGGTGCTCCAGGAAAGATGTCATTACCCGATCTTTGCTGTCAGATACAGTTTCTGTGTCATCTATTTTTTTTTACTTAATTATAATTTTTTAAAAAAAACAACATTTGGCGCCCCACGTTGGGCACCAACTATAGTGGGACAATGTTGTTCAACAATTTGATCTTTGATTAAAATAGCAGATGACACTGAGTGTCAATGAGAGCAAAATTCAGGGTTCTTTTTGTCTTCAGGGATCTCCTCTTCAGTAAACCCCAATTTTTGGTGCCATTTAAAGACTCACTGTCATCTGTTTTTTCATCAAAGATCAAATCCTTGAATAATGTTGACCAACAACATGTCGATCATACTCACTGGGTGAAGGAGGTGACAGAAAGGATGAAGACTCTGACTCCTCGCCTGCTGCGTCCTCTTTGCCAGTGACCTTTAACCCTTTGCGTCTGAGTGAGGCAGGACTCCTTTCTGGACCTTTCCTGAAGCTCCTTCTGATCGTCTTCAGCAAGCCTTGAGCCTCCCTCACTGATCCATTGGGGGACATATTTCCGTTGCTCCTTAGGGACACCCTGTCCTCCTCTGGACCTTGACAGGACTTCTCCATCACCTTGGACCTGTTTCTTCTCTCAGTGAGATCTAAACTGTGAGGAGAGCAAGGTCAATGCAAGAATCAAATCTAAAAACAGGAAACATAAAGTCTGTCTTCTCTTTCAGTCTCTGTGTGAGACAGTAATCATGTTTATTATCCCCAAGAGCCGAGTCAGCAGTTCTGTTGACAGATTAAACAAGATCCGGTCCGTTCACTTTGGATTCCAGGACGTCGGAACAGAAACTGTAAAAACTGCATTTAAAACACAAGCTTACTGCGCTCATAAAAATAATAAGAATAAACAATTGGGACAGTTAAATTATAAAACTTTATGGATATTTTTACAAAAAAAATTATATGATTTTTTAAAGACAGTTTTGCAGCAAGCAATCACAAAACAAAAACATTAATCTATAAACTGAAGCATTAAACATACTGAAAATTTTAATGCTTAAGAACATATTGAGCGAAAAAAAGGGCTCAAAATTTGATATTTAGAGCTTGAAAAAAAAATACAAATTTAGTTTCATGATAAAACGTCTGTTTTTTTTTTTATTATAAGATGTCTGAAGATTTTTATTTTTAGCTGCATTAAATCAAACATTCTCACTTTTATTTCATGGACAGAACTGATAATTAAATCAGGACTTATTAAAAAAAAAAAAAAAAAGATCAGTGTAAAAGCCGGTGAAAGATTATTTAATTACTGACTAAATATCTTTATTATTGTGCAGTTTAATAAAAAGTTTTAAGATCACTTTATTGTTAATTTAAGGAGTGTGCAGAGTGCATTTGTAGCTCGTACTAAAAAAAACATTTAAATACTTAAATCTCCATTTGAGTCAAGATCAAACAGTAAAGTTTGCTCTTACCTGTCAAGGAGAGCTCAGGTTACTCACGAGGGAATACAAACACAAACTCGGTCCCTCCTGAAGCTCCTACTTTCACTTTATGTTCGTCTGATTGGTTTGAAGAAATAAGAGAGGTTCAAATGTGAAGTGATGACAGACGGTGGAAAGAGAAGGAACAAAGAGGATCAGAGGTCATCGAGTCTGTTAAAGGCAGGAGGCCATGACAGCAGTCACACTCCAACAGTCAGTGGTAATGAAACCGCAGGAAGTTTGAAAGTACTGTAAATGATTTAACAAGATGAGGAAGGAGTGTCTTGACAGCGGCACACATTTTAAAACTGAATTATTCATCACTGGGGGTGTGGTCCAACTCCTCCCTAAAGACTGGGTTTTACAGGCACTTTCTTTTTTTTTTTCTTTTTTTTTTTTTTTAATCTCACGCTGGAATGTGGCTTTAAAGCAAAAGATGCTGCAGCCAAGAAGAGACAACATGAAGTCTGGATTCACCAAAAACTGTAGGAAGTGACCTTCAGCAGCGTGCTCCCAGACTGCAGAGGTCAAGGATCTAAATAAAAAATATATACAGTAATCTGAAATATTTCAAGTGTGCCTGCAAGAACGGACAACACAGAAATAACAACATATTCCACTTTATTTATTAAACTAAAGCCAAGTGTGAACCCTCCTGCTACCCTTGACCACCTTCATTTAAACTGGGACATCAGGGGTCATTTTGATCCAAGGGCAGCTGGAGGGTTAAAGCTGCAAGTCAGAAACTGATGATCCAGCAACATTCTGTTTCAGTCCGTCTCGTGGTTGTGGAGGAACTGTGGCCTACTCTTCTTTCCAGCGGAGCTCTCTGAAGGTCCCGCCACAGATAAATTTTAAAAAGTTTAGAAGCAGCAGCCCTCACCGAGCTGCAGTCTTCTCCCAGAGAGGGGCACTCCAAACCTGCTGCAGTGCATTCTGGGTAAACATCTGTCCTCTGGTCTGGTTCTGTCCCAGAAGTTTTGTGGTTCCTTCAGATGAAGCTCTTCAAATCTAAGTCGTGCTGCCATGTTGCTTTTAGAGAAGAGGCTCTAAGCAAGCCATGACCTTTGACCTGTAGAGTCAGCAATGGAGCGCTTTTCTCCAAGCACTGCATGGTCTGACCTTCTGGGTAAATTTGCTGGTAAGATTGGCAGCTGTCCTAAAGCTTTTCCACTTGCGAATCTGGTTTCAGTATCTGTAGTTCTCCCTCTTTCCAGCAGAGGGCAATACAGACTAAACTAGAATTTACCTTTGTTTACACTTGCACGTAGCTATGAAAGGTGGGGGATAATGGAAATGTCTGTTCTGTCTGTTAGCAAAATATCTCAAGAACAGCTGGATGAATTTAAATGAAACTCTCAGGAGGCAAACATTGGATATTAACATTTGGAGTAAATTTGATTCAAGATGGCACATGCATGAATGGCTATAACTCCGTCGTTTACGATAATGATATAAACTCTGGTGTGGTAGTAGCAGAGGAGCATCCTCAACACTTACTCTGAGCTGTACCTGATCACACAAGAGGTTTGAAACAGTCATGAAAGGCGGCAGGTGACATGCATTCCTCCAAGAAACGCTACTTTCATCAACTCACTGGATTTGAAATGGTGTCTTCTGGGTCTCTCAAACACCGGACAGTAAAAATTTGTGATAGAGCGTTTTTATAAGATTAAAACTGAACTTTTATTTGTCGCATAAAGTAAAATTTTAACTCACAAGTTTAAAACAGGAAATATACCAATAAACAGATAAAAACCAAATAAAAACCTGCAGATTTTAACTGTTGGCAAAGAGACACGTGTCAGAAGGAGTCTGAACAGGAAGTAGTTAGTCTAAATCAAATTAGACTTTTATTCTGAAAAGCTGTTTGAGTGAGCTGGTTCAGATTGTCTGATTGATTGGTGATGGTTTCAGTCAGTCTGTTTGGCGGCGTGCTCGGCACCCCGTGCACACTAGTCCTCGGTGTGGTTGTACAGGGCGTCTGCGGTGGGGTTTTTGCGGTGGGACGGTGGCACGAGGTGGTCGGGCAGCTCGCTGGGCAGCTCGTAGCCCTCCAGTTTGATCTTGATGAGGTGCTGAGCGAGAGCGAACTCCTCGTCGTCCAGCATGCCGTCCTGGTTGCAGTCGGCCAGCTTCCAGATCTTCCCCAGCACGGTGTTGGGGAGCCGAGAATTCATCATCTCCTTCTTGGCGTTCACGCCGGTGATCTTCCCGTTGACGGGCATCAGCGTGTAAAAGATCTCGTCGTAGCGGTGTTTGTCTCGGCTGACGATCCAGTCCTCTGCGTCGGCCCCGGCGCTGATGCCCTCGCCATAACCATGACCGAAGGGCCCGTCCTGGGAGCCCTCGAAGGCGCCGCCGGACACCATGGCCGGAGGCTGCTTGGACTCCTCCTCCCGGATCATCGCCATCAGGACGGCGATCTTCGTGGCCATCATCTTGTCCACAGACTCGATCAGCTTTATCTTCAGGGAGGGAAATTTGCTGAAGTCGTAGTGCTGCAGCATTTCCTGCAGGAGAAGAAGAAGAGTCAACGTCTCCAGGAAATAAAACCCGACCAGATCACAGATACACCTGGAGACGTCCTGGAGGAGGAGCGCCAAATAATAGTTCATCTTCAGGACTGCAGGGCTGTGGTTTAGACCAGGGGTTTCCAAAGTTGAAGTTTGGGCCCTAGTGTGGGTCAAAACATCATTTTGATGATCAGATATCAACTCATCTATACTGATATAGTTTTACCTTTTTACCAGAACTGTTAGCAAGGATCAAACCCATCATCAGAAATGTTTAAAAGTGGTTTCATGGAGGTTTAGATTGTTTATGTTGTCAAGTTTATTCCAGTTTTGTCACAAAAGTTTTGTGGGTCAGGAGTTCTCAAAGTAAGGTTCAGGTTCAGGACCCCACTGTGAGTCCTAAAGCACCAAGTTGAGGTTTTTGAGATGGTTTACATCAAAACATGACTAATGCTTTCTGTGTCAGGGTTAATTAGAAAGTAGAATTAATTGATGGTAACTGAGTTTTGTTTTATTTATTTTAAACTGTTGTCACACAGTTTTCCCCAAAACTGATGATTCCTTCAAAGCAGTGCTGCTCAGATCATTTATAAAAACTTAATTTATTTGTAGTTGAACATTTGTTGTTCAAACTTGTCATTTTTCTGATGTTTGGCTTTAAAAAAAAATCAAAAGTGTGATTTGTGTTTAACAAGAAGCCCTTAAATAATAAAGGATTAGCTGCAACGATTAAAATAAAGTTAAATCAATTGATTTTTGGCCTTTGATTAAGAAAAAACAAACCTAATTTACAAGTATTAGTTTATCTTTTTTCTTCTAAAATTATAAATGAAGGACTTTATTTTAAAAGATAATAAATATAAAATAATATTTCCAAGTTCAAGTTTATTATTTGTTACTTTTAACTAATTGTTGAAAAATAATGTTTTTGTGTTTATGATGTTCTTCTAATCCCAAATAACTTGAAGAAATTAAACATCTACCTTGAACAAAAACTCAGGACTCAGGAAACAAACTGTCTGACCAAGGAGGGGCCCAGTGGGGGGCCTAGCTGATTTATAGGGGTGGCCTTGCCCCCATTAGACCCCCACTTAGTGACACCCTTGCTGCTTCAGGTCAGTGTGATTTAAATCCTCGTGTTCAGCTTCATTAAAACCCAGGATAGTTTAAGTTTATTTTTGCTGCGTTGTTGAGAATCAACGGCAACAATCAGCCGAGATAAACTGATCCAAAACATGTTTGTTGACGGGCGCAGCAGAAACTCCAGCTGTTTGCAGCTGGACGCAGCGTCCCTGCAGACCTCTGATAAACACCATGGACGACTTCTTCTGGTCACGCAGGCGTTTCATAAAAGCAGAGGATTAGATTCAGCTAAAGCATGTAAAAAGGCTCAAAAAGTATCTTAAATGTACTTTGTTTTCAAACATCTTCTGGGCCATCTTGAGTCAGATTGACGCCAACGGTCAGGTAAAAAATATTTTAGCTGACGTTTAAGAATCATAGAGGGCGACCAATAGCAGCTTTGGTTGAGAAACATATACTGTATTTATTTCCATATTTATTAATAAATCTTCCAAAGTGTTGCTCAATAAATGTCTGAAGCCCTCTTTCAGGACAGTTTGTGCCTGACAGCTGAGTAAACGTCCCACCAGGGGACAGAACCGTGTCAACATCAACTGCTGCCAGGTTTTTAACAAAGCCAGGGACAAACTGTGTCTCTGCAGAGCCCACAGAGCAGCTGCACTTCTGTTCAGACTGCCCCGTCCGTTAGACCCCCGCCAGGGTTCAGATCTACTCGAAATCAAATAATTCAAGCTTCTTTTATGTTTTATTAAATTTTAGATTCTGCAGTGTTTTTGTTTTCGGCTGCGCTCTAATCCGACTAAACTGCAGAAACGTTGTTTTTTTGTTCCGTTTGCGTCTTGGAAGTTCTGATTCTGGTCTGTACCTGCATCTTGGTGACGTTGGGGAAGTCTCCCGGGCTGATTTGGTGCTCTCTCTGTAGGATGGCGTAGATCTCCGGGAGCCTCGCCAACAGCTCCTCCTTCTTCTTCTCGCGCCCAAACAGAGACGGCATCTCCTTCTTCAGGTAGCTGATGATGTAAGCGTGCACCTGCAGGAAAACAGGAAGTTGGCGTTTTGTCTGGATGTGAGCGGTGATGTGAGGCAAATGTTCAAACGTAGAGAAACCAGCTGGGAGCTCTGATGATGAGGAAAGCCTTTCTTTAGGTTAGAAGACCGGAAGCTGCTGTATTAAACGTTCACCGGCCTCGATTTACTCCAGAAATCAGCTTTCTTCAGCTTCATCTGGACCTGGTTTAGTTTCCTAACATTATTTGTGACGCGAGCTGCAGAAAGAGTCAGTATGATCTCAGACTGCAAACAAAAACTGTTTAAAATGTAGATTTTTAATGTTAATGAGATTTTGCAAAAGTGTGTCCATAAGACACCATCCAGATTCATTCAATCTTCCAAAAGTACCTTTAAATCAAGGTTTTCTAACGTGTTTATCTTCAGAAATAATCCTGTTCTTTTCATTTGAAATGGACCGTTTTTCTCTGCCAGCTGCTGTAGCACTGGGAAATCCCTTCATATAATGTTAAGCATCATTGTGAACCATTGGAGTTTCCTTTATTTATTTTTTTATTTTTTTATTTAAATACCGGGCTGGAATTCCTGATGTCACTCCAGACCAATAAAAAATGTTTAATAAAATTGATGCTCAAACAAAACTTGTTGCCAGGCGATAAAAACACCAAATTGCAACAAACTATGAATCATTTAAGCTTCTGCAACATATAATTTGATAAAACTGATAACCTAATACAGTATAGACAAATTCCTCACTGACTCATTTTGCAGCACAGCTCACATTTGCATCCTAACAAATCTTTAGAGGAAAATAACTCCAGTTTGTTGAATATTTGACTCTGATTTCTTGAATTATTTCTAATAAAACCAGAAACCTTCAATTACAGTACTCTGCTTTTATTAAGGTTTTATTAAAGCATGCTTTTATTTTGAAAACCTCTCTGCTTTCAGGGTGACTCGTTATTTTTTCTGTAAATCGCCTTAATTCAACATTTCACAACATATTAATCTATCATATTTGGAGTTGCCCTCCTCCAGATTCTGTGTTAAAAATGTTGAATTTTCTGATGGATTTCAAAAGAAGAGGAGGAGGAGGAGGAGGAGGAGGAAGGTGTGGCTGGAAGTCAAAGTAATGTAGATGTTAATGAGCTAACTGGTAATTAGCACAAACTGATCTGTCACTTTAGCTTTTTGTGTTTAGATTTACAAACATTTATGTCACAGGAAATCTGCTGAAAACAGCCATTCCTGTTGGGATTATATATTTTTTTACTCCATCTTACTTTTGGTCCAAGCTACAAAGAGCCACACGTGGTCCTCGAGCCACAGCTTGAAAATCCCATCCTAGAGTTTTAATTTTCTTTGAGTTTCTTCTTCTTAAGAAAAGACTCAAACCTCATCTGTTTTGTAAAAAAAACAGAGTTTTATTTTACATACATCAAATGTAAACTTTTTTTTTTTTTTACTTGGGTAAACATTCCATGTGATTCTCAGGTTTCCTGAGTGTCAGAAAGTTCTTTCCAAGCACAACAGCTGACTTCCTGTCTCACCTTGGCCAGCCGCGCTCGCTTGATGAGGTCGTTGAGTTTGCGAAGAGCGGCGTTCCTCGGGAGACTCTGGATGTCCCGGAAGAGGTCCTGGGACTCGGCCTCGAACAGACGCCTGAAGAGAAAGAATGAAGCAAGGAACCAAAAACTGTGCAGGTAAACAAATAAACAAGAAAAAAACAAAGACGGGAAGTAAGAATAAACGACTCTGACCTGTTCTCTGTGTTCTGCAGAGGCTTGGCCCAAAACGAGCCCAGGTAAACCCTCACCACCTCTGGAGTGTTGATCACCTTCCCCAGCGACCACATGAGGGCGCCGTACACCCGCATCAGCTGCTGCGTGTCCACCTGAGCACAGGTGAGGAGAGAAACTGGGTCAGAGCAGGCAGGGTCAGAGGTCACGCCTGGAATCTCTGCCCTACCTGATCCGCCTTGTTGAGAACCACTCGGATCTTGTCGTCCTGACCCTTGAAGGCCTTGATGGCCTCGGAGAACTCGTCCGAGATGTCCAGCTTGTGGGCGTCGAAGAGCAGGATGATCCGGTCCACTCGCTCGCCGAACCAGCGCAGAGCCTCCGCAAAGTCGTAACCTGAAGACGAAGGACGAAACGTTACACAAAACTCCTGCTGAAAGGAGCTCTGTGGTTCTGTTCATTCACCGCGTTACATGTCACCTTTAAACTTACTGATAATTATTAATGTCTACACCTGAGTCGTTCATCTGTACTGTTAGCAAAATATCTCATTAACCACTGGATGGATTTTACTGACGCTTTCTTAAAAGTAATCAGATGAACTTCTGGAACCGATTAATGCATGGAACGCAACTTCATTCAAGATGGCCGCCACAGCTAATCGACACATTAAAAATGGCTACAGCTCAGTCATTTTACAGATGTGGAGCTAATCTGGTGTGCGTGTGTTCGTGCGTGTGTGTGTCTTGTGCACGCGAACAAATATTTTAACATCAGGAGAAATTTTTCAGCAACCGAAGGAGAAATCGGATTCGAATGAATCCGGCAGGAAACCCGGAGACGTCGGTTTTGATTTCAACAGAATCATGTCAGCTTTCTCAGCATAGTGTTGAACAAACAAATATTATTTATTCTTAACTTTTTTTTTTCTGGGAAGCACTGGGGCAGATGTACTAAGTGTGACAATTTCAGGTTTGGACTAAAAAGCTGAAACAAAAATAGACTTCAAATTCCTGCCTGTACGTTTACAATTAAACAAAACTGAAGGAATGCACGTCACCCACCACCTTTAAGTTTTCAGCACAATTCTTGTTTCTGTGGTGGTTTCAGGCGGTGATTTGACCATGAAATGATGAGGGCGCCGGAACCGGTCCGTCCCACTTACTCCCCACCGTTCAGGTTATCCTGACAGGCTCAGGCGTCGTCCCATAAGTGAGTCAGCAGGGACAGTCCCTGCACCTGAGAAACCCCACCTGGAGGGGGAGGGGTGTAACCGAACTCCTGTAGGGTTAACAGGAGGAAATTCCTCTGATATGAGAGGTTTATACCCAGCTGACTCATTACTTTACGTCTTCCACTTCCTTTAAAAGAGGAAATGCCTTCAGTCGAACAATAATACTTCCTCTGAGGTACTTGTACACATGTTTACAACTCTTTGGATCCAGCCTTGGCATGAAACCAGGTCCAGACATGAACCTTCGCCTGCGGATGAAGTAATGAAGTAAATCTGAATCCTAAAGATGAAGCAATAACTCACTGAAACAGTTTCAGGTTTTATATTAAACAGAACAGTGTCTGACCTTTTTCATTTACAGCATTTCCTTTGTATGGAACAAAACATCACCGTGTTCCTACTTAAGAGATGAACAGCTGCTGAAATCTACTGAAGAAGCTGGACATGGGTCGTTAAAGCTAAAAGCTAAACCCAAGCTAAAAGAAGCAGAACTCTCAATGAAAGCTTAAAGCAGCAAAGCTCAAACAAAATCTAGCAAAAAGTTTGGCCAAAAGCTAGGTGAATGTAGCAAAAAGGTACCGGTAGCTAGAGGCTAAAAATCGTAAAAGGCTAACTAAAGCTAAATAGAAACTGAAATTTAAAACCATCAAAGAATAGCTAAAGGTAGAGGAAAGCTAGCTATGTTAAGAACATCACAAAGCTAGCTAGAAGCTAATAGAAGCAAAAGGCTAGCTAAAACTAATAGTAGTAGAGTAGCTAAAAGTTGTTGTTGTTTTTTTTCCGGCTTCTCCCTGCGTTAGGGGTCACCACAGCGAACTAGTCGCACAAAGACTTGGCAATTGTTTTTACGCCAGATGCCCTTCCTGACACAACCACAGACCACCGAGCTACCACAGCCCTCTGT